>JAJHZJ010000453.1:13018903-13571403 GCA_023548195.1 Bettongia penicillata ogilbyi
GGGCCATGCCCTGGCTACTTCTTAAACAAGCCTATTTAATGAATGGGCATTACCTCACCCTAAATGAGTCAAGATCTTGGCCTAAAGGGCCCAAGGTCTCCTAGTGCATCTTCTCTATTTTCATTAAATGTCCTTATTTCTTTTGCTGGAGGATCAGATTGCCTTTAACATCTTCTAAATCTTCTAAATTGTCTGAACATTGCCATTTCACTTTAGCTGGAGCTCTGATGACCATTCAAAATCTAGCAGTATGGAGAGTCAAATGATGAGAAATGTGCGTATCTATCTATCTATCTATCTATCTATCTATCTATCTATCTATCTATCTATCTATCTATCGTCATCTCCAGTCATCCTGAGGAATATCTGGTCACTGGATCCAGATGGCTCTGGAGGAGAAGTGAGGCTGGTGACCTGCACAGCCCTCCCTCCCTCACTCCAAAGTCATGTGCAAGTCATGTCATCACTTCTCTGATGACATTGTCTTCTTTGGCAAAAAAGGATGAACACAACACAGCGTACCTCAGTTTTTTTCATCGGTAAAATGGTGATCATAATAGCTTTTATATTCCAGTGTTGTTATGATGATCAAATAAGTTAATATTTGTAAAATATTTTGTAAACTTTTAAAACCATATAAATACTAACTGTGATTATTCCTGCAGTACTCTCTTTATGATTTCTTATGGCACAATACTGTTCCATTACATTTTCATGCTATGATGTCTTCAGTTATTCCCCAAATGATGGTCAATCCTGTGGTTTCTAGTTCTTTGCTACAACAAAAAGAGCTGTTGTAAATATTTTTATACATATGAGTGATTTGTTGCCTCAGTTTCCTCATATGTAAAATGTAGATTACAATAGCACCTCTCTCCTAGGGTTGTTACAAAGATCAAATCATGATAATACATGCAAAATCCTTGGCACAATATCTGGCACATGGTAGACATGTAACAAATGTATTTTGCCCTCCTCTTCTTGTTTTGATTTTTTGGGGGGATGTAGGCCTAGTCATAATAACACTGGGTTAAAGGGTATGGCAAAATTTAATAACTTTTTGGGCAGACTTCCAAATTGCTTTCCAGGATGGCTGGGCCAGTCCAAAATGCACTTAATCACTTATTTTCCCACAGCCCCTGCAGCACTTGCATTTTCTTCTTGATCATTTTTGAAGGAGTCTTGCAGAGTGACTTTATTTTGTATTTCTGCACCAGCAATTTGGAGTATTTTTTTTCATATAGCTTAGGTAGCTTGGATTTTTCCCCTTTCCCTATTTATATCATGGACTGTTTATCAATTGAGACATAGCTCTTATGCACGGAAACCAGTTATAAACTTATACATTTATATTTATAACCAGTTAAAAGTTATTAATATATTTAAACCATAGATACATATAAGGAATTTAATTATTATTGCTATTCTATAGCAGTTTAAATGAAAAAGACTTGAAGTTTTAGTGGATAGAAAGTTCATTATGATTCAATAGCATGTTAAGACTTAAGTACCTTGGATGCAGAAGAGTACATCTACACAGATGGAAACTTACTACACAGTTTTCAGAGAGAACAGTGAAAAAGCCCAGTGCAGGAGATAGCTCTGGAGCTGAGCCCCAGGTAGAGCCACTGGTTCCAAGAAACTGAACGGAGGCACAACAAGGATGGGGCATAGCCCATGCATGGGCAAAGATGCTGGAAATGGATTATTTTATTTCCAACCTCTTGAATTGAATTCAGGTTACTTCAGTCTTTATTTTTATAAATTTTGTTGCTGTGCTTTGTTTTGACAACACTTTCATTTTTGAATCAGTTCTACCCACTTCTCCTACCTTGTGAGCCAGCTTTTAGAATAAAGAATAAAAAAAAAGAAAATGAGCAGTTCAGCAAAATGCACCAACACATTGACATTGTCTAACAGCCTTCGCAATTCAGTATTTTATTAAACACCTATGATGCATCAGTCACTGAGCAAAGACAAAGGTGAAACAGTCCCTGCCCTCAAGAAGCTTATACCCTGTGGGGAAGGAAGTGGGGTATAGCAGGTCCACACATAAATAAAGACACATATAAATCAAGTCATTGCAGGCAGTTTGGGAGGGGAGTTACAAACTGAGCCTCGAATGGGGCCAGCCCCAGTTCCTCTCATTTGTTAGATGCCAGACTCATTCCATCTTGTCCTTCCCTTATCCCCATCTTTTCTCTTTTCTTGTAAGGCAAGACAGATTTGTATACCCCATTACTTGTATTTCTTATTTCCCAGTTGCGCACAAAAGCAATTCTCAACATTCATTCCTTAAACTTTGAGTTCCAACTTCTCTCCCTTCCTCCCACCCCACTCATCCCCACTGAGAAGGCAAGCAATTCAATATAGGTTGTATATGTGTAGTTTTGCTAAAGACTTCCATAATACTCATGTTGTGAAAGACTAATTATGTTTCCCTCCATCCTATTCTGCCCCCTATTTATTCTGTTCTCTCTTTAGACCTTGTCCCTCCCCTAAAGTGATTACTACATATTACTCTTTCCTCCCATTTGCCCTCCCTTCTATCATTGCCCCATCCCACTTATCCCCTTCTACCCTGCTTTCCTGTAGTGTAAGATAGATTTTTATACCAAATTGAATGTGCAAGTTATTCCCTTCCTTAAGCCAAATGTAATGAGAATAAGTTTCACTTTTTCCCTCTCACCTCCTCCCTTTCCCCTCCATTAAAGAAGCTTTTTCTTGCCTCTTTTGTGAGAGATAATTTACCCCATTCTATTTCTCTCTTTCTCTTCCCAATATATTCCTCTCTCAATCCTTTATTTTATTTTCTTAGATATCATCCCTTCTTATTCAACTTACCCTCTGCCTTCTGTCTGTATGGATATAATCCCTCCAACTATCCAAATACTGAAAAAAGTCCCAAGAGTTACAAATATTATCTTCCCACATAGGAATGTAAACAGCTCAACTTTAGTAATTCCCTTATGATTTCTCTTTCCTGTTTACCTTTTCATGCTTCTCTTGATTCTTGTGTTTGAAAGTCAAATTTTCTATTCAGCTCTAGTCTTTTCATCAAGAATGCTTGAAAGTCCTCTATTTTATTTAATGACCATTTTCCCCCTGAAATGTTATACTCAATGGTACTGGGTAGAGGATTTTTGGTTTTAATCCTAGTTCCTTTGACTTCTGGAATATCATATTCCAAACCCTTTGATCCCTTAATGTAGAAGCTGCTAGATCCTGTGTTATCCTGATTTTATTTCCACAATACTCAAATTGTTTCTTTCTGACTGCTTGCAATATTTTCTCCTTGACCTGGGAACTCTGGTATTTGGCTACAATATTCCTAGGAGTTTCTCTTTTTGGGTCTCTTTCAGGAGGTAATTTGTGGATTCTTTTCATATTTATTTTACCCTCTGGTTCTAGAATATCAGGGCAGTTTTCTTTGATAATTTTATGAAAGATGATGTCTAGGCTCTTTTTTGATCATGGTTTTCAGGTAGTCCCATAATTTTTAAATTGCTATCTCCTGGATCTATTTTCTAGGTCAGTTGCTTTTCCAATGAGATATTTCACATTGTCTTCTATTTTTTCATTCTTTTGGTTTTGTTTTGTAATTTCTTGGTTTCTCATAAAGTCTTTAGCTTCAATCTGCTCCATCCTAATTTTCAAAGAACTATTTTCTTCAGTGAGTTTTTGAACCTCCTTTTCCATTTGGCTAATTCTGCTTTTTAAAGCATTCTTTCCCTCAATGGCTTTTTGTGCCTCTTTTGCCATTTGAATTAGTCTATTTTTAAAGGTGTTATTTTCTTCAGTATTTTTTTGGGTCTCCTTTAGCAAGTTGTTGACTTACTTTTCATGATTTTTCTTGCATTGCTCTCATTTTTCTTCCCAAATTTTCCTCCACCTGTCTTACTTGATCTTCAAAATTCATTTTGAGCTCTTCCATATCCTGAGACCATCGCATATTTATTTTGGAGGTTTTGGATGCAAAAGCCTTGACTTTTAGGTCTTCCTCTGATGGTATGCATTGTTCTTCCTCACTTGAAAGGATGGAAGAAAATACCTGTTCACCAAGAAAGTAATCTTCAATAGTCTTATTTTTCCCCCTCTCTCTGGGTATTTTCCCCAGCCAATTACTTGATTTTTTGAGTCCTTTGTCAAGAGGAAGCTATACTCTGGGGACCTGTAATTTCTCAGGTCCTCCTGAGGTGGCACAATCAAGGGAGAGGAGTATATTTCTCTCCTGGCCTGCTCTCTGATCTGGGAGCTACCAAAGATTTTCTGCCCAGGATATACAAGTAGAATTCCCTTTCCAGAGCCTCCACCAGCTCCACCATGCCAGCACTCTTCCTCACCCCAGGGCGGCCACTTAGGGCTGAGACCCAGATCAGCAGCTCAATTCCCCCAGGGTCTTTAGTCTGAGGGCTCAAAAAATGGATGCTGCTGCTGCTGACACCACTGTCTGGGGCCAGGGCTAGGGGAGGACCCTGCTCCCTTCACACCCAGGTGAAAAAACTTTCTTACTGACCTTTGAAGCTGTGTTTGGCATTTGTGGGTTGAGGGATCTGGGAATCACAGTTGCTCCCCGTGATTCCACCCCTGAGGCCTGCTCTGGTCCCTGTTCCTGCCAGTGTTGCTTGGCCAAGGCTGAGCTGGGCTCCATAGGCAGTGCTCCATTCCATGCCCCATGTGACAGACCTTTCTTCTTGGCCTTCCAGGCTGACTTAGACTGTAAATTTCTTTCAATGTCATTTTGTGGCTTCTGCTGCTCTAGAATTTGTTTAGAGTCATTTTTTTAAATATAAATTTATTTATTTAACTTTTAAAATTCATTTTCACAAAATTTTGGGTTCCAAATTTTCTCCCCATTTATCCCTTTCCCCCACCCCAATACACCAAGCATTCTAATTTTCCCCATCACCAATCTGCCCTCTCTTCTATCATACCTCCCTTCTCTTGTTCCCATCTTCTCTTTTGTCCTGTAGGGCCAGATGACTTTCTATTCCCCATTAACTATATTTCTTGTTTCCTAGTAGCAAGAACAATATTGAACAGTTGTTCCTAAAACTTTGAGTTCCAAATTCTCCCCATCCCTCCCTCCCCACCCATTCCCTTTGGGAAGGCAGGCAATTCAATATAGGCCATATCTGTGTAGTTTTGCAAATGACTTCAATAACAGTCGTGTTGTGTAAGACTAACTGTATTTCCCTCCATCCTATTCTGCCCCCCATTGTTTCTCTTCTATCTTTTGATCCTGTCCCTCCCCAAATGTTGACTTCAAATTGCTCCCTTCTCTCATTGCCCTCCCTTCCATCATCCCCCCCACCCTGCTTATCTCCTTCTTCCCCACTTTCCTGTACTGTAAGATAGGTTTTCATACCAAAATGAGTGTGCATTTTACTCCTTCCTTTAGTCGAATGTGATGAGGGTAAACTTCATGTTTTTTTCTCAGCTCTCCTCTTTTTCCCTCCACTAAAAAGTCTCCTGCTTGCCTCTTGAATGAGAGATAATTTACCCCATTCCATTTCACCCTCTCTCCTCCCACTACATTTCTCTCTCACCATTTACCTTAATTTCTTTTAAGATATGATCTCATCCTATTCAATTCACTCTGTGCTCTCTGTCTCTGTATGTGTGTGTGCACATGTGTGTACGTGTGTGTGCATGTGTGTGTGTATGCATGTGTGTGTGGTCCCACCAACTACCCAGATACTGAAAAGTTTTAAGAGTTACAAATATTGTCTCTCCATGTAGGAATGTAAACAGTTCACCTGTGGTAAGTCCCTTATGACTTCTCTTTGCTGTTTACTTTTTCATGCTTCTTCTCATTCTTGTGTTTGAAAGTCAAATTTTCTTTTCAGCTCTGGTCTTTTCATCAAGAATGATTGAAAGTCCTCTGTTTCATTGAAAGACCATATTTTCCCCTGAAGTATTATACTCAGTTTTGCTGGGTAGGTGATTCTTGGTTTAAGTCCTAGTTCCTTTGACTTCTGGAATATCCTATTCCATGCCCTTCAATCCCTTACTGTAGAAGCTGCTAGATCTTGTGTTATCCTGATTGTATTTCCACAATACTGGAATTGTTTCTTTCTAGCTGCTTGCAATATTTTCTCCTTGATCTGGGAATTTTGGAATTTGGGCACAATGTTTCTAGGAGTTTCTCTTTTTGGATCTCTTTCAGGTGGTGATCAATGGATTCCTTCAATACTTATTTTGCCCTCTGTTTCTAGAATCTCAGGGCAATTTTCCTTGAAAATTTCATGGAAGATGATGTCTAGGCTCTTTTTTTGATCATGGCTTTCAGGTAGTTCCATAATTTTTAAATTGTCTCTCCTGAATCTATTTTCCAGGTCAGTTGTTTTTCCAATGAGATATTTCACATTCTCTTCCATTTTTTCATTCTTTTGGTTTTGTTTTGTGATTTCTTGGTTTGTCCTAAAGTCATTAGCCTCCATCTGTTCCATTCTAATTTTGAGAGAATTATTCTCTTCAGTGAGCTTTTGAACCTCTTTTTCCATTTGACTAATTCTGCTTTTGAAAGCATTCTTCTCTTCATTGGCTTTTTGAACCTCTTTTGCCAATTGAGTTAGCCTATTTTTCAAGGTGTTATTTTCTTCAACATTTTTTTGGGTCTTCTTTACCAAGGTATTGACCCATTTTTCATGCTTTTCTTGTATCTCATTTCTCTTCCCAGTTTTTCCTCCACTGTCTAACTTGATTTTCAAAATCCTTTTTGAGCTCTTCCATGGCCTGAGCCCACCAGACATCCACCTCGGATGTCTGGGATAGAGAGGCCCCAACCTCCATGTCTTTCCCTGATGGCAAGCATTGTACTTCCTCATCAGAAATGAAGGGAGGAAGGAACATCTCTTCCCCAAGAAAGTAGCTCTCTATGGTCTTATTTTGCTTCTTTTTCTGGGCATTTTCCCAGTCAGTTACTTGACTTCTGAGATTCCTGTCCACCCCTGCCTAGATCTGCCCAGCTAGTGCTTGGGGTCTGAGATTCAAATGCTGCTCCCCAGCCTCAGGACTTTCCACAGCAGGAGTGGCTGTTATTCAATGTGTGCTTAAGTTCTGGTGCTTGGGTGGGGGCAGGGCCACCTCCCAGGCTCAGTTCCCTCAGGGGCTTTATGCAGAGACCTTCGGTAATGACCCTGAGCTCCTGCCTGCTGCTCTGGGAATCCTGGGCTGCTGCTGCCTCTGCTGCTCCCTCTGCCGCTGCCTCCCGAGGGGGCCTGAGTTATGGAGACACCATGCTCCCCTCTCGGCCAGCCCAGACATCTCTCTCACTGACCTGTAGCACCTGTGGATAGAGGGACCTTCGCAGCCGCCAGAGATTCTCTCCCTGAAGCCTGCTTGGATCTACTCCTCTGGGGCCACGTGACCAGGGCAGCTCAGGGGTGGGCTCTGCTGTCCGGAGTGCGACAGACCTTTGGGGTCGGCTTTTCAGGGCTCTCTGGAATAGAAATCTCTTCCACTGAGTTGGTGCATGGCTTGCAGTACTCCAGAATTTGTGGGGAGTTCTTTTTACAGGAAATTTATGGGCTTGTGTGTTCCGGAGCTAGCATACGTGAGTCTTTCTACTCTGCCATCTTGGCTCCTGCCCCCAGAGTCATTTTTTACAGGTGTTTTATGGGCTTTAGGAGACAAGCTAGAGTAGGTGCATCTTTCTACTCCACCACTCACCCTCCTGGGTTTGTTTTATGGAAAAGAAAAAAAGATGCTCTTGGTTGGGACTTTTCCTTGTCCTGTCGGATTTTAAAACCTAGTCAATTCTCATCTGCAACTGAGGAGTCAAATATGGAGCCTGTAAGTGAGAAGAGACCTGTATTCCATTAGGAAACATTTAAGAAAAGAAAGAGAAACTTGATGGAGCACAGACAATACCAATTTATGGCTTTCTAAATCACCGCTCTGTTGTGCCACCTCTCCAGCATTTTTCAAAAACCTGACTTTCTTTTCAGAATTCAGAGGCATCTAGTCCACTCCTCTTGTTTTACAGAGAAGTAAACTGAAGCTAGAGAAGATAAGGAGCCATCTAAGACTATGCAGCTAGTGAGATCAGAACCAAAAACTTAGCCCAACTCCTATGACTCTCAATTGTGTATCAGAATTGAAAGACCCAGTCCTTCTAGTAGACTATTTTTTCACAGTGGTGGCAATTAAAAAAAATAAGAACCTCATGTCATCTCTTCTATAACCCATGAGGAACAAGGTCCAAAAAAGGACAGGTTAATCTATAAATTGAACGTCAAATCCAAATGACCTTGAAAGAACTGATAAAGTTTTCTTTCTTTAGATCAAATTTTATTTGAGAAAAAAGCATACTTTCCCTAATTCAAACCATTTAAAAATGCTATTTTTTTCCTGAGAAATGGCTGGTTTCTACAGTTTTTGTTTATACTCACAATAATTCTGGGAAGGAGGAACAGTTATTATCATCCCATTTTACAACTGAGAAAACTGAGGTAGGCAGATTAAAGTGACTTGGTCAGTGTCACATATTGAGTAAAGGTCTGAGACTGGAGTTGAACTCGGGTCTTCCTGATTCTAAGTCCAGTGCTCATTGCCCTGAACAATTAATACGTTTCGTGAATGATTTCCTTTTTACTAGAATGGCATTTTCATTGGTATCAGAACTCCGTCATGCAGAACCCTCTTCTACCACTGTAGGTCAATACCTTCTCCACAGCTTCTAACCTCAGAAAGTTTCTAGAGCAGCAGATGTGTGACATCCAAGGCCACATAACCTGGATGTGTTAGAGAACAGACTGTAGCCGGGGCCTTCCTGACTTCTACCATGATCCTCCATACTGTGGGTTACTTCTCCTCTTGAGGAATTGGTGGGGATTAAATATTGCTTTTTACCTTCTGCCTTTGACTTTGGATCTTTATTCACCATCATCATATTAAGGGCCCTGCTAACATTTGTCAGTTAGAGCCATAATTAGGATGGGATGATCAGAGCTTTTCCCTAGGACATCCAAATTTAGAGGGCACTCACGCAGGTGTGAAAAACTAAATTTGGCAACTGATCAACAAAAATAATTGACTAAAAGAGCAAGCTACCAAATGATGGATTTCCTCCCACTGCTGTCCTTGCTACTGGTAAGCTTTTCTGCTATTGCCTTGTCCCTCCTCCTAGGGCCAGCCTTCTCAGTGGTGGACTTAGGGGCTCTGAGTCAAGGGAGACCAGCATTCTAGAGTCTGTATCTTCCCCCAGTGCAGCTTTGAATCCTGAAGTTCAATGTCTCTGTCCCTAGAAATCCCCTGGTTTGCTTGTCTTGGACTCTAGTAAGGGCTCCTATAACATAAGAACTGATAAAAACTGAAGGGGTGGTTTTCCTGGACAAGATGAAAAACACTGAGAAGTTAAACCCAATGAAATAGCACAGATAGTCCTCTGCAGAAAGTCAAAGGTAAGTGACCTTTGATCAGTTTGGGGACCAGCAGCTCCACTGGGGAACACTTCCTTGCTAATGGGGCCTTTTGTTTTCCTTGTGCACTTGGTTCAGAACTGGGAATTATTCTTCATTTTGGGGCATGTTGAAATGTCTTAGGCAAGAGATCACACTGGCTGAGTCTACACATCAAAGTGAAGGATGGGAAGAGATCTGAGGAGATAACGCAGATAGCTCTGGCTCCAACCTGGCTTTCAGCTTCAAGCTCTCCATTTTTGCTGTCTGCCGCCACGCTAAGTGGGTGATGGCAAACCCTGCCCATTGCATTAGACTGTGTTGATCCACCCCCAATCTCGTTCAGGCTGCTGAGCAGACTTCCTTAGTTCTGACTTATTTCAGAACAATGATAAAAGACAAGACCAGCTGCTTATACATTCAGAGCCTATATGTCCCTGCTCATCATGGACTGTACTGATGCCTTCCATTTTTCCCGATAATGTTTTTCAAAGGCCATGGTGCAATCACATTTTCCATCTTGTGATTCTGAAGCAGTTGACATCAAGGCAGTTGATGCTGACCTTATACCCCAGGGGACTTGGGACAGAAAGGATTTAAGTAAAGGCTCTAAGAGGAGAGCCTACAACATATTTCCTAACCCAGGGGCCTTTTTGATTACAGGGTAAATGAAAAAGTCCCCATTTTTTAATAGGACCAGGCTCCAGGAACCCAAATTCTTAATCTGTCCTTGAAACCTGTGCCTTTACACTGTTGGTAATGATAATAAAATTAAGACTTCAAAGAAGCATGCAACAGTAAGGATCCTTATGCACCAGCTAGTCTAACCCTTTCATTTTAGAGTTTATGAAAACAGAGGCCCTGAGGAAACTAGTGGACACTTATCTAAGAACACACACGTAGTCAATACTAAAGCCAGGATTTAAACGCTAGGCCTTTGACTCTAAATTCACCCCTTCTTCCATTATGTCACATGATCTGATGTTTATGGTGAATTTTGGACTTTTGACACATCCTTATTCTCCCAAGCTTACTCTCTCCTCTGGCTCTATACCTCCATTGAATTTCATGACTTTCTACATTAATATTTGAGTTGTTACTGACAGTAACTAGGAGGGGGATTATGGCCAGATAATAGCTCATCTGGAAAAATAAAGATCTAAGAGTATTAGCTAATAGTTATGATGTGACAGCCAAGAAACGGAATGTAATCTTTGGTCTGGTTTCCAGGAATAAGAGGAGTCTCACCACAGTTATCCCTGTTCAGGCAGCATCTAGAATTTGGGTTGAATTCTCAGCCTGCCATCTTTGGTAGAACATAGGGAAGCTAGACAGCATCCAAAGAAGATGAAGGGCTAAGGCGGTGAAGGGGTGAAGGTCCTCATATTCACAACAGATCAAAGATCTTTGGAAGAAAACGGAGCTATTTAACCGTTGGTAAGATGTGTCTGCTTTTTTCAAGCATATGCAGGGCAATCACAAGAAAGAGGGGCTGAGTTTATTCTATTTAGCGTCAGAGAGGCAGCTTCTTCTTGTTCTTGTTCTTCTTCTTGTTCTTCTTCTTCTTGTTCTTCTTCTTCTCCTTCTTCTCTTCCTCCTCTCCTCCTTCTTCTCCCCCTCCTTCTTGTTTCATGTGGACCACCATGCTATATCGGTTTTGGCTCATGTTTCTCTCCTCCCTCCATGCTGGTTATGCTCCCACCAAACTGGACAGTCCTCAGGCCCTTGTATTGACACTATGCCCTCACATCTCTGAGTGATGATGCCTGTAGTGACCTCCCTTGTTCTTTTCCCATCCATCCTTTAAAGCCCAAATCAAATGCCATTGAATTAGAGACAGAAAAATTTGGGTTGAAATCCTACCAGACACACTTGATCAAGCAGGTGACTCTGGACAAAGAATTAAAACTCTTCCAGCCTCAGTTTCCTCATCTGTAAAGTGAGAATAATATCATCTGTAATCCCTCATTACAAGTTAACAGAGATACTCAAATGAACTAATGTATGTAAAACTCTTTGTAAACCTCAGAGGGCCAGATTTTTGTTTAATTTCCTCATTGTTTTCAATGAAGTTCAGATAGAAATGGTCCTAGGACAAGCTAACAGCATGCTATTTTTTATTGAGGTTTAATGTTCTGTACATTGTTGCCCAGGCAGATACAATAGCTGCCTTTTATGGTTGAGTAAAAGTATTAGGATGCCAACTTGTCTCCTCATTTTGGGGACAACAGCTCCAGGGGCAGACAGCATGACAGGCAATTTCTCTGAACTTTATGCTGTTCCCTCAGGGGGTCTGTTTCCTTCTGATCTATTGTTGTACTTTGAAAGCCTTTCATCTCATTTAATTTGGAGACTATGATACATGAGTGTATAATATTGAGTTCATGAGGATGCAATGATTTATGCAATGAAATGATCATGGTTATTTTATTTTCACCTCTGCTCCCAAGTACATGTATCTTATAGATATAGTGTATCTAGATTTTGTGAAGCATCGTCCCTCACATTGTTATTATGAAGAAGATGGAGAGGTTTCTGGAAATCATGCAACCTAACAGTTTGAAGGGAGATTGGTCTTTCAAGCCCAATGTACATCTGAAGAGGAATCCCATCTACAACCTCAGTTTCCTCATCTGTAAAATGAGGATTAAATGAGCTGACTAGTGACCACTCATTATTTCCATGAAGACCTGGGAAGGGTAAATGGGAAGCAATTACTCTCTGTGGCAGCCCATTCCACTTTTCCAAAGTTCTAATTGTTAGGAAAAAAAAGTATAAGAATATAATACTTCATGGTTGTGTAAAAAGACATGATAAACAGGAAGATTTCAGAAAAACCTGGAAAGAGTTATATGAACTGATACAAAGTGAAATGAACAGAACCAGGAAGATTTTGCACACAGTATCAGCAACATTGTGTGTTGATCAACTATGAATGACTCAGTTCTTCTCAGCAACACAAAGTACAAGTACAAAGGACTCAAGAACAAAGATGTTATCCACATTCAGATGGGGAATGGATAGAATTTGAATGCAGATTGAAGTATATTTTTTCACTTCCTTTGTTCTTTTTCATGGACTCTTTCCCCTTTTGATCTGTTTCTTCTTGTACAATCATGACTAATATGGAAATATGTTTTATGTGATAGTACATGTACGACCTATACCAAACTGTCTACCATTTTAGAAAGAGGGTAGAGGAGAAAGAGAAAAAATTTGCAACTCAAAATCTTGTAAAATGAATGCTAAAAAATGTCTTGGCATGTAATTAGAAAAAATAAAATGCTATTAATTTTGAAAAACTAATTGTTAGAAAAATTCAGTCAAACAGAACAAGGGTATTTCCTTTCCAGTCTCACAGCCCTTCTATTACATGGCCCCTGTAAGTTTTATCATTACTAGGCTAAGCATATTCAGTACTTTGGGCTAATCCTCAGTTGACACCCTAGTCACCGTCTTCTGGATGTTCTTCAGCTGATCAATATTCTTTTTAGAACATGGAGCTTATTCCTTAGTTCTACCTCTGAGAGTGGGACAATATTTCTCCTCTCCTACATCCTCAACTCTGCCAACTCTGAAAGAGTTTCTCTTCTCCAAAGATGAAATTCACTCAGAATCAGGCTATCCTTCCTCTTTGGTGTACAGAAAGCCATCTCCTCAATCTGTTAGTATTTGGGAATTAACACTTTTTCTATATGTCTTGTCATAACTGGAAACCAAAGGGAGAAGGATGAATGATATTAGGTCCATCTCCCTTCCTGCCACCATTCCAAAAAGCCTGAAAATAACTTAGTATCAGGTTGAAAACTCCAATACTTATATCAGATCCCTACATGAACTTTCTTCCACTAGCTAGGACCCGTTGGATCTTACACGGGGTGGGGATTCCTCCCATTTCCTCCCCTACCACAGACATACTACAAAGCCTTTTGAGCACCCCATGTAATGTTTATACCATGGGGCATGGGAGGAAGCCGTTAGTGCAGAACTCAGAGTAAATCTGCTTAAAAAAGGAATCAAAGCAGCAATGTGATTTTCCATCAGAACAAACACTCCATGGCAGACTCATTGTATATTCACTTTTCAGATTTTCATTTGGACTAAAATATTCATTTGGTTTTTGTTTTTAGACATGATCACATCGTGGAGAAGACTAGAACCCAGGCAGGTGTGAACATTCCCCAACTCTGTTGCTTACAAGAATCACTTTGGATTGACGGGCTGCTCATCGACACTGTGTCTTATTTCCTCGGTATTTACATACTGTCAGCTTGCCAACTGGCATTATAATTTCCACAGCCCTCTGATTTGAAGGCAAAACAGTTTAAAGAACAGGCTTAGTGACTGGAAACTCGCTGAGAATTGATCAGTTTTCTTGCTGGAATGAGATGTGAAAAACTAACATCTACAGCTGTCTGGGTCCTTTAATTGCCTACACTATATGGTAGAATTTGCAAAAGGCTCAATTAGAAATAAATGTGAATGAAAATATGAGGCAAGGTTTAAGATTCTAATCATGTCTCTGCTGAAAGAAAATCGGTGTCTTGGTTGGTGTTGTCTTCTTTGTTTGGCGAGGACCAAAGTGCTAGCACTACGTAGGGGTCAAGGTACAATGTAATTGATGGTGGCTGATCAGACTTCCATGAGCTTGGAAGGCCCACAGGTGGGCACCAATCCGCATGGGGTCTTGGTAAGCACTTACTAATATCTGAAGGACGCAGGAGCAAGAAAGAGTAGAATCAGGAATAATTAAGGTCAATTTGGGTCCAACAGTCAAGTAAGTTCCTAAGGGCTTCACTGAGGCATGATTTAATAGGATCTGGACATGTCCAATGCTGTATGATAGTCTCTGCAGCCTAGGGAGAAATGTCTCCTGGAATATGTAAGAAGCATTCTTTTTGAGGTCTGCTCCCAGGAATTTTCATGACGAAGAATAGTTTAGTCTATAAATAAACATTTATTAATTGCCACCATGTGCCAGGCATTTTCTAGTGCTGGGGACACACAAAGAGGCACAGAACAGTCCCTGTCCTCAAAAAGATCACAATCTAATGGGAGAGAGAAGCAAGTAAATATGTAATGATTTACATATGGGATAAATAGGAAATAATGCACAAAGAAAAGTGCTAGAATTAAGAGCTGGGGAAGACTTCCTGGAGGAAGCAATATTTTAGGCAGTCCTTAAAGGAAGCCAGGAAAGTCAGTAGTTGGAGATTAGAAGGGTGAGCATTGCAGGTATGGGGGACAACCAGAGAAAATGCCTGGAGCCAAGAGTTGGAGGGTCTTGTTTGTGACACAACCAGGAGGCTGGTGCCACTGGATTGATGAGTACAATGGGAGAAGTAAGTAGAAATCAGAAGGAAGTGAGAAATAAGGTAGGAGAAGGCTTTGAATGCCAAACACAGATTTTGTGTTTGATCCTACAGGCAATAGGGAGCCTTGAAGTTTATTGAGCAGAGGAATGACATGCACAGACCTGAGCTTTAGAAGAATCACTTTAGTGGCTGAATGGAGGATGGACCGTACCAAGGTCACAGGCTAAGAGTCTGAGGGCAGATGTGAACTCAGGAAGAGGAGTCTTGCTGATTCCAGACTCAGCTCTCTATGCTACCTAGGTCTCTTCTAGCCCTTTAAAAGATAAGAGTACTTAGTCTTCCAAAGGTACATTTAAATGAAACAGACATTTAAGTCATACATGGTGAATCCATTGGACATTAACTGAGCTTTTAACCATAGAGCCTCCACAAGCCCAGGAATGCATCATGTTAACAAGATTTGGCTGCCATGATGAACAAGCATTGGGGAAAAGCATGTGGGAGAGAGAAGCAATCTGAAATGCTTCATGGTGGGTGGAAGCATTTTTTCAAGTTATATATCATGCAAAAAAAAAAGAAAATAATTAACGGACTGTTATCAGGGCTGCCAGGAGAAGCATGAAAATACTGATCCTCCCGTCTTCCAGGGGTATTCATTAAGGACTCTTCCCCACTTCTCTTGGAGACTGCTTTGTGCTGGATTTCTTAGAGGTTAAGTGAGGGTAAGCCAAGCTCACACAGCAAGTGTAGGAAGGGGCCAAGAGAAAGCCGGTGGGGGATCTGTCTTGTGTTTAACCTACCGAGTCCAGTTGTCTTTTTCAATCATAATGAGGTCACGCTGGAAAACTTCATGCTCTGAAATAAGATGAAACGTATTCAAATAAGTCAGCAGGAGACAGTCATAGAATCCTAAGCAGATGCTTCGACCTTGGCAGTCAGAGGAGATAGGAATGAGGAGACAAAGGGCAGCCCCACCATTGTTTGACACTACCCATGAATAAGCTTTCACTTAGAGCCTGCAGTAGGTGATAGATAGAGACCTCGCCTTGATGCTGGAGGATATGTATTCAGATCTCACTTCTCACTCGGATGGGCTGTGTATCCCTGGGCAAGTCACTTAGACTTTCAATTTATCACTCAATCTAAGAAAGTGCATCAGCAGAGGGCGTTTGCTCTTGGGTGAGAGTTCCTTGTGCCAGTGAAATCACAGGCTTGGGCCCCGTTCTTTTTTACAAGGGGCTGTACAAGGTGCTACGAATACAAAAACAATTTTTAATATAGTCCCTGGTCTTTGGGAGCACAGCTTTTTTAGAGGAAGACACACAAACATATACAAAATTAATACAGCATATGAGAAGGGGAGCAGCTGTGGGGATCAGGATCAGGAACGACTGATAGTTTTCTTAGCAAGATCTGTGATTTCATTGCTGATAGGGCTCGCGATAAAGAAGCGCCCTCTCTCAAAGCAGATCAGCAACTTTGTTGGTCAGTTTAAAAATGTTTATTAAGTGCCTACTATGTACCAGGCATTGGGCACACACAAAGACAGAAATGAAACGGAACCTGACCCAGATCAGCTTCCATTCTAATAGGCAGACCCAACGCACATCCACGGGCCTTCGAGGTATTGGGAGGAGGCTCGACTGGGCTTGAGAATTCCAGTCCCTCCCCCTTTCTGAATTTCACCCTCTTAGGCAGTGCTATTCTTCCAAAGTTCCTTCCTTTAGACACGACTTTCTCTGCCATCAGTTCCTTTGGCTCTGATCCTCCACCATGGTTTGGTTTTCCTTTTCAAGCTGGCTACAGGAAGAAATGAAGGGAAAAGGAAGTGGTCTCCGCTATGGCTTGCCAGTCACAGCCTAACCTAAGCCATCAATCTAGAGTATCTGGAAAGCAATTCACATCCACTTTTTTCTCTCTCTTTTCCGAGACACTATAAAAAATATAAATCAATAAAGTCATTGAGACTTCATTTTTAGCAGGAATTGTTCCAGAATTGATTAAGTGATCTCTCTCTCTCTCTGTCTCTGTCTCTCTCTGTCTCTCTGTCTCTGTGTCTCTGTCTCTGTCTCTCTCTCTCTCTCTCTCTCTCTCTCTCTCTCTCTCTCTCTCTCTCTCTCTCTCTCCTTCCCCACCTCAGTTTGCCTCTCCCTCAGTCACATACAGGCAGGCAATTCAATGATTAACCACTTTTTCTCAGAGAGACCAGTATTTTTTAAAATAAAAATGAAGCAGAGAGCAAAACAAACTTCTTTTTAAAGAAAAAAAAGGTTGGTAATTCAGGTCCAGAACCCTCCTGGGAGCATGCGAGGGTGGAAATGAAACCAAGCATGGGAAAATGAGGAGTTCAGCTTTCATTCTTAGCACTGTGCCCATTCTGTGTGGCTCCTGCATCTCCAGCACACACGTTCCTTTCTGAATTTTGCTCCCCTGTAGGTTCACCAGCGGAGGCAGAGATCACAGTCGTAGCACCCTGGATGGCTCTGCTTTCCTTCATGTAGATAATCATGACAGTAGCCCTAGATTCTCCTCTGGACCGACCCCAGAAAGCCCATACTTATCTCCACTGCTCATCCCAGTTCCACAATTTCCTCCAGGGAAGCTTCCCCTCTCCCAATCCTTCCTTAGGAATGGGAGAGGATGGATTAGGTTTCCCAAGGATTTGAGTAGAGAAACATTTGGTAATTTCCTATGCACCAATAGGAAGGCATTGCATAGTCCATTTATGAATTTATATACAACATACATACAATGTAACCTGGAGGAAGGAGAGAGCGATGAGGAAACAAGATCATGGAAACACTGAACTTGGCAGAGAGAATGCAAGCCATTGTACAAAGCATTTGAAATCAGAGACAAACACTTGGGGATTGGCCTTTCCAAAGGAGTCTCTAGAAAGATCCCCTCTAGACAGGGAGGGCATCCCATCCAAAAAGCGTTATGAAGAGCCCATTGTGTACATGCAAGGCACTAGTGAGACAACATGAAAACAAGCCAACTTTTCCCATTCTCTCCTGAATGTTCTGATTTTCTCTACACAGATGGGTTTTCTTAACTTTTGCTTCCTGCAGAGGGTCTGCCTGCCTTTGAGCAGCTTCCACCCACCCCTCCCTTGTGAGAGTAACCGAGGGAGGATCTGCCAGTGGGAATGGTTCAGGCTAAGCATTCCACAATGATCAGCAGGATTTATATGGTTTTCTTTGGTCCCAAATGTGACTAAAATGGGACAATTTTACTATTTCCTATCAGGTGGCAAATTGTGGCCTAGCATGGGAATGTTAACTCTGCTCAATGTGACATTATTCTTATCTCAATTAATGCTCATATCTGGAGAGCAGAGAAGGGTAAAACTCATTACTAGAGCTCTGTGTAGGACACTTTAGAAAAGTCCCAATTAACGAGGAAGAAGAGCAGACATTGTCTTTGCTGGGAGTTCAAGAACATGATTCTAGCCAAAATTTTTGTCTTTGAAAGTGGCATCAGAATATGGGTAGAGCTCATAAAGCAGTACTGTTCAAGATAAAATTAATGCCATCTATTTGAGGATTACTCCTACAATACAGATCTCTAAGGTGGAGGCTGAAGATTCTCTCTGGTTTCTCTTCATTCTTGAGTCCGGTCGTCATCCTAGTCTTTGATCGCCCGTCTTGTAGTCAAAAGGATCTGAGTTCAAATGCAGCCTCAGATACTGACTAGCTGTGTGGACCTGGACAATTCACTTAACTTCTGTTTGCCTCAGTTTCTTCATATGTAAAATGGGGATAATAAGAGCACCTACCCCCAGCATTTGTGAGGGTCCATCCAGTGAAATAATACTTGCAAAGCCCTTAGCACAGTGCCTGGCTCATATCCTTGCTAATGGTATTGTTCTCCCTTCTCCTTCATCAGTCAACAGGATTAGTAGGATGTGAAAAGGGTTACCCTTCAACTCACACAATTAAATAAATTCAACAAACATTTATTAAACGACATGTGTCAGATCCAGTGCTGGCAATACAAAGACAAAAAGGAAATGGTTCCTGCCCAGCATAATAGCCTACAGCTAGTGGCTCACATCATTTGAAGAATATCTAAGAAATCGACAACTCACCAAGCTGCTTGTCATTCAACCACTTTATATTTGGAACATGTAATAAGAATGATATGCTTCCAGTGAGCCTACCCATGAATCCCAATTCATCCTTTGAATCCAATAAGAAAAAGTAGATTTTTTTTTGTCCGTTTGTGCAGAACATTAACAATAGAACACTAAATATAACAAAATAGAAGGATATTGTTTTGCTCTAGGGTCATTCAAAAAGACAAGAAGAATGAGGTCATAATTAATCATAATAATTGTATGAGGGTACTAGACCTGTAATTGCACTGATGTAGAGAGCTCAGAGCAGAGGAAACTCTCCACCATTATAGACTACCACCTGCACTGTGACTTAGAGTCTTGAAGAGTGATCTAGAGCACAGGGAAGTCCAGGAATCTGCCCAGATTCACTTAATCACCATACATCAGTGATGGAACCAGAACTCAGGTCTTTCCAGCTCCTAGGCCAGAAGATAGTATTACATTATACATATATACCTGTATATGTATATGTGCACATATATGTGTATGCATATAGGTATCCATATGTGTAAAATACTGTGTATATACATGTGTGTATGTATGTATATAGGTAGATATTGGTGTACACACATATATACATATGTTTATATGTATACAGATAAATGCATGTGTAATTTTTTGTTTTTCACAAAGGCGTAACCATGGATCACCAGCATATGGACATTTTCCTGTCACATGTGTGGTGTTCACAGGCAGCTAGGATCCAGATGAGCCAGGGGAGTCCTTTTTTATTAAAAGTCTAAAGTCTCAGAGCGATTCCTGTTCTTTCTTTTGCAAGCCAAGGCCTCATCCAGTTGAAAAGATCAAACTCAATCCAGCAATCTACCTCTGGGGTTGCTTCAGGGCCCATATTTTTTCAATCACTCCTTGGCAATGGGGTTTGAATTCAAAATTGAACCAATTTCATTGACAGGCTCCCAGAAAATGAGGAATGATAAATTAGGTGCCGAATTTGAGTCTTTGTGGAGGCCCACATTACAGACCCCACCAGCGAAAGCTATTTCCTTGAGACCAATGGACCAGCCTGAGTGTGGTGGAAGGCAACTCACACCTTTCTACCATCTTTGCCTCTGGGGTCCAACAACCTCCCTTCAGTGAAAATTCCCAAGCTAATCTATTTCTGTGCTGACAGCATGTTCCATAAAACCAGAGGGGTTTTTAGGAAATCCGGGGAATTTTTTTGTTTTCACACCATTCAAAGGTCTAGTTTTCCTAAGTTTATGCCCAGATTTGCCTTGTAGACTCTGAATGCCTTGAAAGCATGGATTCTTCTTGCCTTTCCTTTTATCTCCAGGGCTTATCAAAGTGTCTTGTAAACAGTAGGCACTTAATAAGTATTTAGTGACTGATGTAGTCACTCCTTTACATTTGGTCAACACACACACACACACACATCTGCTAGAGTGCACTCTTAGCTTCTATGGTTCAGTATTTTACACTACAGTCTTGTCAGATTGAACCAGGAAGGATGACCAGAGGTCACAGAGTCACAGAACCTCAGAACCGGAAGGGCCTTGGTGGGGCCACTGAGATCAGCCCCAGTCTGGGCAAGAGTCCTTTCTATAGCCTACCTGGTAAGTGACCAGCCTTTCCTTACTTAGAGACCTTCATTGAAGCAGTGCACACAACTCTGGAAGCATCTTGTACCACTTTGGGACAGCTGTGATTGTCAGCAAGTCTTTCTTGATGGTGAAACCTACGTTGACTCTCTCGCAAATCCCCTGGAAGAGAACTAGCTCTGTCCTCTAAGACCAAGCAGAACAATCTTCTTCTACTTAGTAGACCTCCAAATATTAGAAAACAGCTGCCAATTCTTCCCCAAGTCTTCCCTAGGCTAAATGCTGCCAGCTCCTCCATTCTATTCATCTATGACCACAGTCCCAAAGTCCATAGGTGTAAGACTCCCTCCTCATTGGTGAGATTAATGTCCTGCATTTGGGACTGGGGTTATATACCATTAAATACTAACAATTTATTAAATATCTACCTCCAATGTGCAAAGCACTGGGCACAAAAGTCATTTTCCTAGAAGAATTTGTGTTTTATTGAGGGGAACAAGACATCTCCATAGAAGATATAAAGGGAATTTGGGGTGATTTTGTGAGAGCTGAGAATATCAGGGCAGCCGCTGTGTAAAAGGTGGCAGCTGCATTGGGCTTTGAAGTAAGCTAGGGATCCATATTTATGCAGTATGGAAATGAAGCTGTCTCCTGGGTGCTTTCTTATCTTTCCATGCCCTTCCTAAGAGGTAGTGCCCAGAAATGGACGCTAGGCTCCAGATGGAGAGTGACAGCGTTAGTGTTCAGTAAGATTGTCTTTCCTCATTTTTCAGACAGTGCTTCTCCAAGATAGCATCAGCTTTCACAAGCCACAGGATTTGGGGAGTCCCAGAAATCACATTCTCTCCATCTTACCTGGGAGAAAGCTAAGTGTCAGAGACATTGACAATGTACCCTCAGCAGTCCAGTTTCTTAGCCCCAGAGAAAGCTCAGGGGTCTGGAGAGGCCAGGTCCTCTATCTGATGATTGATCTCTTTACTACATCTGGACCATGTCAGAAGATAATGAATGCTTTCCACAGACTTCCCTGCCAAAGGCATCTCTTCAGTGGCTCTGCTGCCCACAAAGCGTCATCAGCTGGGCGTTCTATCTCCTGAATCGAGTGAGTCATCTAGAAATTGTCTATTTTCCTTTGAAGTTGGGCCACAAATAATGTTGGCAGGCAGTGAACCTTTAGTCAAAGAACCCTGTGTTCCCCAGAAAGGATTCCTCCAATGTCTTTGGCAATCTTAAAGTGAACTTCAGGCCAACATGGGACAGCCCAAGGTGATTCTCATAATTACTAAATGTTGAGTTTTGTGAGACCTGCTAACAAGGACAGGACCATTCAGTAATCATGGAAAATCAGGACCGGGCTTGCCTAGCTCTGGGTTCTTATTCCCTCATCTAACAAACTAAGGGTGTTGATGAGCTAATCTCCAAAGCTCTTACTGCCTCTGACATTCTATTCTGCTCTGTTCTTCATTTTAAGGCAGGTGAGGCCATCAACACATGTTACCTTCATCACCCCTCATCTGCTACTACATTGTGTGGAGGAGGGGTGGGCATCATGTGGCTGCTGAGGCACAATGGTGGTTAGTTGGCATTGACCTCAGTCTTGATGCCCAATTTACATTGCCATGATTCTCATATTCTTCCATTGGTCCTGCAATCTTTGATCTGTACTACTTCATCCCACATTAAAAAAAAATCCCTTTGCTATCAGTTCTTACTGTATAAGAGTAACGGGTCATATAGTGGATAGAATGCTGTACTTGGAGTCAGAAAGACCCAAGTTCAAATCCAGTGTCAGACACTTACTGGGTGTGTGACCTAGAGTAAGTCATGCCCCCTCTGTCTGTCCCAGGAGCCTCATTTGTAAAATAAGATAATAAGAGCACATATATCACTGGCTTATTCTGAGGACAAATGAGAGAATATTTGTGAAGCATCATATGAGCTTTAAAATGCTATAGAAATATTACCTCTTCTTAACACATTCGTTTGTTACTTTAGACCCAGCTTTTTCCCAATCATGGAGAGTTACTTGGTTTCTAAGTGTTTGCTTTATTTCCTGTACTACAGAGAGCCATTAAAAATTTCATTATTGGGGTTGGAGCCAATATGACTGAATGAGAGCAACTACTCACCTAAGCTCTTAGAAAAACTACTCCTTCAGATACCTCTAGAAAGAGAATCTGACCAAATTTTGGAAGTGCAGAATCCAACAGGAGACAAACTGTGGCAGATTCACAGACCAGGACAGACTGGAAGGTTAACAGGAAGGATCTGTTCCACAGGGGTGAGCCCACAGCACACAGTGCATCATGTCCTGCCACATCAGCATGGCCAAGAAGGAAAGCCCCGGGGCAGCCTGAGGCAGCAACAACACGGTGGAATGGCAGAGTGGCAGCCCAGGATGGGAGACCAGCAGAGCCAAGCGAGTGACAGACACTGAGCCCCAGGTATCAGCTGCAGCCACTCCTGAGACTTTCAGCCAGCAGATTAAATGTCTGCAAGTCACCTACTTGAACTTCTGGAAGCCAAAATGGCAGAGTGATTGGTAAATGCTCTCTCCCCCTCTCCTTGTTGACCTTGAAAGAACCATAAAATATTTCCCCAGAAAAATCCTGGATTAGTGGGATCAGTAGAAGAGACAAGCAGTCTCATAGCACTTGAGGCTGGGAAAATAGCTAAGGGGGATTCCTCTTACTGTGGCAGAGGTGAAACAGAAAGACAGGAGTCCCAGGGGAGGGGTGGAAACTCATACTAGGACTCAGGCATACCTAGTTCCAGAAGAAACAGGAAGACAATACAGTAGTCGTGATCACCAAGCACTGAATTTACCTTTGTTCTAGTTCAGCTGAGGAGATCTCCCCTGACCAGACCACCCCTTCTCCATACTTAACAAGCTAGCCCCAAAGCTGATCCGAGGAAACACAAAACAGAATGAAAAAAAGGCAACTGCCTTTAGCTTTTTCACACCAGTCAGCTCAACACCAGGTTCTCCAGCTTCTGACTGAAAGAACCAGAGGCCACAAAGCACAAAATCTTATCATCATGAGCAAGAAGAGGCAAATCAAGCATGAAAAGACCACAGAATCTTTCTATGGGGACAAGGACCAAAACACGAATGCCAAAGAGGTCAGTATTGAGACTGTACTCCCACCTGAAACTTCAGAAGGGACTATGAACTACTCGCATGCACAAACAGCTCTCCAGGAAGAGCTGAAGAAGGAAATAGAAGAAAAACTGGCCAATGATTTTAAAAGCGTGAAAAAAGAATTCACTGATGAGAATAACACTTTAAAAAGGAAAATTGAACAAATGGAAAAGGAAGCACAAAACCTAATTGGGAAAATTGGACAAAAGAAAAAAGAAGTACAAAAACTACCTGGAGAAATAAATCCTTAAAAGGAAAAATTGGACAGATTAAAAAGGAGATGCAAAAACTAGCTGAAGAAAACAACTTGATAAAAATTAGAATTGGGCAAGTAGAAACTAATGACTCTATGAGACATCAAGAAGCAGTCAAACAAAATCTAAGGAGTGAAAAGATAGAGGAAAAGGTAAAATATCTAGTTGGGAAAACAACTGAACTGGAAAATAGATCCAGGAGAATAATTGGCCTGCCAGAAAACCATGATGGAAAAAAGACAATGCTTTCCAAGAAACCATCAAGGAAAACTATCCAGAAGCGCTAGATCCAGAGGGCAAAATATTCATTGAAAGAATCCACCATTTACCTTCTGAAAGGGATCCCAAACTAAAAATACCAAGAAATATTGTTGCCAAATTTCAGAAACTATCAAGTGAAGGAGAAAATACTACAGACAACCAGAAAGAAACCATTCAAATATAGAGGAGCTACAGTCAGGATCACATAGGACCTTGCAGCTTCTACATTAAAAGATTGAAGGAATTGGAATATGATATTCCATAAGGCAAAGGAGCTGGGACTACAACCAAGCATTAATTACCCAGAAAAGTTCAGCATAATATTTCAGGCAAGGAGATGGTCATTCAGTGAAGTAAGGGATTTCCAGATCTTTCTGACAAAAAGGCCAGAACTCAATAGAAAATTCTATTTTCAAATGGAGGTCTCAACAAAGGTATAAAAAAGTAAACAGGGGAAAAGAAAAACTTGCTACTCAATTTAGGCAAACCTTTTACCTCCGTATAAGGGAAGATGATACTTGTTAATCTTGAGAATTGTACATCTATTATGAAATACAAAGGGATCTACATAAATACAGGGAATGGGTATAAAGTAAATGATGTGATCATAAAAATGCGATTTAAGCCATGTGAAAGGATTGGAACAGGAGATGTGAAAAGGAGGAAGCAGAAAATGGTAAATTACATCACAGAAAGAAGTAAAAAATTACATTATAGTAGAGGGAAAGAGGGGAGGTAGATGAGCATTACTCTCATCTGATTTGGTTCAAGGAGGGAACCAATAAACTTAAGTATATAAATCTAACTAGCTCTATAGGCAGTAGGAGGGGAAAGGGGAAGAAAGGGGAGGGAAAGGTAAAAGGGAGAGAAGTAGAAAGGGTAAAGGGGAGTAAAAGGGAGGGGAACTGAAAGAAGGAAGGAAAGACTATGGGAGGTTGTGGTCAATAGTGAAAACTCTATTGAGGAGGAGAAAGTAGACGGGAGAACTCAAAGCACAAATGGTGGGAAAGAGGATGGAGGGAAAGACACAGATTGTAATCATAACTGTGAATGTGAATGGAATGAACTCTCCCTTATCAGAGATGGAGAGTAGAATGGATTAAAAGCCATGATCCAACAGTATGTTATTTACAAGAAACACATTTGAAATGGGGGGGATACACACAGGGTAAAGGTAAAAGGTTGGAGCAGAATATATTGTGCTTCAACTGATGTAAGAAAAGAAAGGGTAGCAATCCTAATCTCAGACAAAGCAAAAGGAGAAATAGATCTAATCAAAAGAGATAAGGAAGGAAACTATATCCTGCTGAAAGGCACCACAGACAATGAAGCAATATCATTGCTAAACATATATGCTCCAAGTGGTATAGCATCCAGATTTTTAGAGGAGAGGTTGGGGAGTTGCAGGAAGAAATAGACAGCAAAACTATACTAGTGGGGGACCTCCTCCTCTCTGAGCTTGATAAATCTAACCTTAAAATAAACAAGAAAGAAGTTAAGGAGGTTAATGAAACTCTGAATAAGGTGGATATGGTAGATCTCTGGAGAAAATTGAATGGGGATAGAAAGGAATATATATTTTTCTCAGTGGTGCATGGCACATATAGAAAAACTGACCATGTTCTAGGGCATAAAAACCTCACAATGCAGTGCAGAAAGGCAGAGATAGTCATTGCATCCTTCTCAGATCATAATGCAATAAAAATTATATGTAATAAAAGGCCCTGGAAAGATAAACCAAAATTAATTGAAAACTAAATAATCTAATCCTAAAGAAGGAGTGTGTTAAACAACAAATCATAGGAAAAATCAACAACTCTGTTCAAGAGAATGACAATAATGAGAAAACCTACCAAATCTTATGGGATACTGCAAAAACAGTAGGGGAAATTTTATATCTTTGAATGCCTACATGAATAAAATAGAGAAAGAGGAGATCAATGACTTGGGCATGCATCTGAAAAAGCTAGAAAAAGAACAAAATGAAAATCCCCAAGTAAATACCAAATTAGAAATACTGAAAACCCAAGGAGAGATTAATAAAATTGAAATTCAGAAAACTATTGAACTAATAAATAAAACTAGTAGTTGGTTTTATGAGAAAACTAATAAAATTTATAAAGTTTTTGTCAATTTCATTAAAAAAAGAGGAAAACCAAATTACCAATATCAAAAATGAAAGGGGTAAACTCACCTCCAATGAGGAGGAAATTAACTATAATTAGAAATTACTTTGCCCAACTTTATGCCCATAAATTCGACAATCTAAATGAGATATACGAGTATTTTTAAAAATATAAATTGCCCAGATTAACAGAACAGGAATTTGAATACTTAAACAACCCCATCTCAGAAAAAGAAATTGAACAAGCCATCAATGAACTTCCTAGGAAAAAATCTCCACAGTCGGATGGATTTACAAGGGAATTCTATCAAACATTTAAACAACAGCTAATTCAATACTACATAGATTATTTACAAAAACTTGGTCAGAAGGAGTCTTCCCAAATTCTTTTTATGATAGAAATTTGGTTTTTATACCTAAACCAGGAAGAGACAAAACAGAGAAAGAAAATTATAGACCAATTTCTCTACTGAATGTAGATGCAAAAATTTTAAATAAGATTTTAGCAAAAAGAATACAGCAACTTATCATGAGAATAATACATTATGATCAGGTAGGATTCATACCAGGAATGCAAGACTGGTTCAATGTTAGGAAAACTATTAGCATTATCAATCATATCAACAACAAAACTAATAGCAACCCATGATTATCTCAATAGATACAGAAAAAGCTTTTGACAAAATACAGCACCCATTCCTATTAAAAGCACTGAAGAATATAGGAATAAAGGGAATTTTCCATAAAATAATAAGCAGTATTTACCTAAAACCTTCAGCAATCTTTATATGTAATGGAGATAAGCTAGATGCATTTCCAGTAAGATCAGGGGTGAAACAAGGATGTCCATTATCACCACTGTTATTCAATATGGTATTAGAATTGTTAGCTGTAGCAACTAGAGAAAATAATGAAATTGAAGGAATTAGAATACACAAAGAAGAAACTAAGTTATCACTCTTTGCAGATGATATGATGATATACTTAGAGAATCCCAGAGATGCAAGCAAAAAACTACTTGAAATAATAAACAACTTTGGCAAAGTTGCAGGTTACAAAATAAACCCACACAAATCTTCTGCATTTCTATATATTAGTAACAAAGCCCAGCAGCAAGTGATAGAAAGAGAAATCCCATTTAAAGCTAGGTTAGACACTGTAAAATATTTGGGAGTTTACCTGACAAAACAAATTCAGGGATTATATGAACACAATTACAGGGCACTTTTTGCACAAATAAAGTCAAATCTAAGTAAGTGGAAAAATATTAGTTGCTTGTGGGTAGACTGAGCCAATATAATAAAAATGACAATTCTACCTCAATTAATTTACTTATTTAGTGCCATATTAATTAAACCATCAGAAAATTATTTTCTAGATCTGGAAAATATAATATCAAAATTCATCTGGAAGAACAAAAAGTCCAGAATATCAAGGGGACTAATGAAAAGAAATGCTGGGGAAGGTAGCCTAGCACTACCAGATCTCAAATTGTTTTATAAAGCAGCAATTATCAAAACCGCTTGGTACTGGCTAAGAAGCAGAAGGGTCAACAAGTGGAATATGCTAGGTACTCAAGACACACTAAGCAATGAATATGGCAATCTCCTGTTTGATAAACTTAAAGACCCCAGCTTCTGGGATAAGAACTCACAGTTTGACCAAATTTGCTGGAAAAACTGAATAACAGTGTAGCGGAAACTAGGCAGAGACCAATGTCTGACACTGTACACAAGAATAAAGTTCAAATGGGTACACGACCTAAGGTATAAAGATTGACACTATGGACAAATTGGTGGAGCAAAGAATAGTGTATTCATCAGATTTATGGAGAAGGGAAGAATTTTTGACTAAAGAAGAGATAGAGAGCATCATGAAGTGCAAGATGTATAATTTTGATTACATTAAACTGAAAAGGTTTTGCACAACCAAACCCAATGCAACCAAGATTCAGAGAGATGCAGAAAACTGGGAAAGAATTTTTGCAACTATTGTCTGTGATAAAGGCCTCATTTCTAGAATACATAGAGAACTGAGTGAAATGTACAAAAATATAGGTCATTTCCCAATTGATAAATGGTCAAAGGATATGAACAGGTAGTTTTCAGAGGAAGAAATTAATGATATCCAGTCATATGAAAAAATGCTGTAAATCACTATTGATTAGAGAGATGCAAATCAAACTAACTCTGAGGCACCACATCACACCTATCAGATTGGCAAACATGACAGAACAGGAAGATGATAAATGTTGGAGAGGATATGGGAAAGTTGGAACACTAATTCATTGTTGGTGGAGTTGTGAACTGATTCAACTATTCTGGAGAGCAATTTGGAACTATGCCTAAAGGGTTACAAAAATATGCATGCCCTTTGACCCAGCAATACTGCTTCTAGGACTGTATCCCTAAGAGATCATAAAAATGGGAGGTCTCACGTGTACAAAAATGTGTATAGCAGCCCTCTTTGAGGTGACCAAAAACTGGAAATCAAGGGGATGCCCATCAATTGGGGAATGGCTGAATAAGTTATGGAATATGATTGTAATAGAGTACCATTGTGCTATAACAAATGATGAACAGGGAGACTTCAGAGTGGCCTGGCAAGACTTATATGATCTGATGCTGAGTGAAAGGAGCAGAACCAGGAGAACTTGGTGCACAGCAATGACCCCAGTGTGCAAGAGTTTTTTCTGGTAGACTTGGAACTTCATTGCAATGTAAGGACTTAAAAAAATTCCCAATGTTCTTTTAAGGCAAATGCCTTCCACATCCAGAGAAAGAACTAAGGAATTCAATCACAGAATGGAGTAGATCATTTTTTTTGTGTGTATTACATTTTGGTGTGCTATATAATTTCTCCTACTCATTTTAATTCTTCTATATAGTATGATTGTAGTGAAAATGGATTTAATAGGAATATTTGTGTAGAACCTATATAAAATAGTATGTATATATGTATATAAAGAAATGCCATCTTGGGAGACGGGGGAAGGAGGGGAGGAAATCTAAGTTATATGGTGGTGATTGTAGAACACTGAAAACAAATAAAATTAATTTTAAAAAACTATTATTGGCAAGACCTTTCCATCATTAGCCTCCTTGCTGTTTATCCTCTGAAGGGATGTGACTACATCAAGACATGTGGACAATTTATTTAGCCTCTTTTCCTGCTTCATTCTGAATTGTCTTTTAAAAAAAAGGCTGGGTTTTTCCTTTTATATGTATCCCCATCATTCACCATGGTACCTAGTATATAAATGCTTGCTGACTGACTGACCAATGCACAATAACACTAACAACACTGGTGATCCATGTCTAATGCCTGATTTTTGTGTTGCCTGATTTTCTGGGGTAGGGACATAGATATGTGGTTCCTATGGCTGCTACTAACTATAGGATCAGGAGTCAGTCAGGTCCAGAGAATCTCAAATGCTGTCTTGCAGCAGCATGCATGGTGGTGGTCTATTGGGCAATGGAGCAGGCTCTGTATTAAGTGTCCCTTACAATAATGAGAGGTCTTCAGTCCGTATCTTTAATCTGGATGGCTTTATCGTGTCTCCTCTTTAAGCTGATATTGTTCTCCAAACCCAACGTGAGGATATCTGGGAGCCTTAAGTGTCTGTCTCTCTCTTCCCCATCTAGTTGGCCAACTCAAGAAGGTATAAACAACATGGCAAAAGTGAAATCTATTCATTTATCCGGAGACCTGGACAGAGGGATATGTTGATTTGTTTAGCTGACTCAATCACATGGTGGATAAGAGAGGGGAGTGGGAATATGGAAAGGATCGCATTCTAGCTCTAAAGTGTTGGAGCTTTTTAAAAGAACAGCTTCAGTTTAAATAATTTAAAATTTTATGTGTTATTACCAAAAGTCCTCCAATCTCTCCCTCTTTTATTTTTAACATTTTTATTTAAAGTTTTGAGTTCCAAAATCTATCCTTCCGTCCCTCCTCTTCCCTCCCTGAGAGAGTAAGCAATCAGATATAGGTTATACATGTGTATTTATGTAAAAGAGCTACTATAAATATTTTTTGTAAGTAAGTCCTTCCCCTTTTTTTGTATGTCTTTGGGATACAGAGCTAGCAGTAGTATCCCCCAATTTCTCAACTCAGAAGTCCTGCCCTTTAGTAAATCCTCCTACTTTTAAGGCTAATGATGGCATTGACAGTACCTTCCCCAGCAGTTGCTTACTAACCATATGGCTCTGGTCAAAGCACTTGGCCTCTCTAAGATTCGGTTTCCTCATCCACAAGATAAGGATATAATGCGTTGCTATAATGCTCAAATGAGACTGTGTATGGAAGGAGCTTTGCAAATCTTAAAGCCCTGCATAAACACAGGCTATTCTTGATGATTTTCCAAGGTGTTCATTGGAGCTAACTCCTTTCCAAAAACTGAGGCATTCTTCTCTTGTTTCTCTATCCTGAAGCCTGGTCTGGGAACTTGAGGGGCCCAACATGGTGGGATTCAGAAATGTTTGGGCAGAGGCCATTCCAATTCCCAGAATTTTGTCATCCTCGATGATTTTAGCAACCATCTTAAAAGGAGAGTCATTTATCTTTTTGAAAATGATCCTAACTACTTCTCTCAATGGGCTGGCTCCATGTGGATGAAATCCAGAACTTCTAGAATCCTTTTTTGAAATTTCAGTTTTTTGTGCTTTTTATGTGGCAACAACAGCAACAACACAGCAGCTCAGAGGCATCAAGGTTATTGAAACTGGCAAGATCTGAACTTTCAGGCAGAGAACAAGCTGATTTCTCTATTGCAGAGTCAAAGAAAATACATTTTCAAATCTCTGAGATTTTTTCTTTCAAAAACGATTTACTTGTTATATTTTTAAAGGTCAACAACTCACATCACTATTTCAACTTTCTGGGAATTTACCCTCTGCTGGTAAGTGAAATGAAGCCTTCCTGTTTCTCATTACTGGTTGGTATTTTTAAGCCTGTGAGCTTTGAATTGCTAATTTAGGAGAGTAAAAGAGCAGCATTTTAAGGTTCTGATTCATAGCAAATAGTCTCTGTCTTTGGGGAAGACAGTTAGGAATGGGGCGGGATGTTTCATCTTTCAATGAGCCGCTTTTCACTAGACCCCTTTCTAACTTTGGACTATTTCACTGAAATCTCTCTGGCATCTGTTTCACATTTAAGCTTTCCCAAGTGCTTCTTTGGGCAGGGCTCAAGGGCCCTTCTTGACCACTTGTTGTCATTCTCTGCTTGGCAGTTATTATATAATTCCTGGCAGCAAGTGAAGAATGGATGTTGGGGTCAGCAGGATTAATTGCATGGGGTCTCCATTGGATGTCCAAGTCAGATATATTTTACTATTTTGGTCACATTTAGAGAAAGTGACACGCTAGACATCCTCTGTTATGTCCTGGTAGTATGGAGGTGATCTTGGGCTTTCAAAGGCTAGCCAAGCAGAACCAAACTCTTGCAGGTTCCATCATGCTAGAAAGACCTCAGGCATTGTCCTGGTGATGGACGCACTCAATTCTGTCAGCCAAAAACAGCCCAATTAAGTTTAGAGAGGGACAGCTAGGTGGTGCACTGAGCCAGGAATCAGGAACACTTACTTATCTTCCTGAGTTCAAATCTGACCTCAGGCACTAACCAGCTGTGTGAACCGGACAAGTTATTTAATCCTGTTTGCCTCAGTTCCTCATCAGTGAAAGGAGGTAGCTAAGGAAATGGCCAGCCTCTCCAGTATCCTTGACAAATAAATCCCAGTTATGGTCAGGAAGACTTGGACATGACTGAAAATGACTCAGTAAAGTTTAGAGAGGCTCAAAACTAATCCACCAAGTGACAGAGGGGCTATGATCCATTGTGGTGATAAGAGCATCAAGTGAATAAAAATCCTTCGACACTTGGATAGTGCAGTCATCTCATTGATCACAAGCTAGTAATCCCTTCTCATCTCATATGACCCTCATCTATGTCCTTCCCTAAGCTCTCTCCAGGAGGTTGATATCCTCTTGGGAAGACTTTCTGCTGTCTCTTGATATTACATAGGCTCAGTCAGCAGCTGGCACACTGGACCCTCTCTCCCTCCTTAAAATCACTTTTCTTCAGATGTACTTTTTGTTTACTTCTGTTTGCTCTTGTTTACTTGTGTGCCTGCTGTGACCTCCAGTAGAGTCCAAGACCCTCCAGGGCAGGGATTGCTACAGTTTTTGTTTCTGCATCATCATCATCATCTAGTACAGTGCCAAGCACATAGTAGAGACTTAAGAAATGTTTGTTGAAGCAATCAATAGACATTTATTAAATGCGTACTGTGTACCAGGAACTGTTTTAAATTCTGGGGATACAAAAAGAGGCAAAAGACAGTCCCTGACCTCAAGGAGCTTAGAATCTGTTGAAGTTAATTTGATTGAAGAAATACCAGTTCCAGAATTAAAAAACAAAAAAAAGCAAAAAACCAGTTGTATTAGAAAGCAGATAAGTTTCTAATTTCTCCAAGGTTAGTAGGTCTCATTGACAACAGGTATGTATGCCCATGTCATCTGCCACCCCTAAATGACCATTTGTAAATGTGCCCTGAGTAGATAATGTTTCCCGGAGTAATGAGTGATCCATGTTCATGCCCTGCTATGTAAAGTAGTGTGTTATTGCTGCAGATATGGGGCCTGTACTTTCTTTCAAATTGACTTTTTGAAATGATAGTGGTAGTATGATTTGACTACTCTGGATCTATGGGAACCCTAGACATTGTAGCTACAAATAATCACAAGTAAACTAGGGCTCATGGCATTTTCACATTCGATCTCCTTCCTTCTACAGTGTAGAATCTGCACAGACCTGACATGTAGGAAGCCAGAATAGTTTTGGACTGATCTATCCTGCCCAGCTCAAGAGTTGGCTCTTAGTAAATGGGGGTGGAATTAAATTATGGGCCCATGAAAGGGCCACATATGTTGGGGCCTTTCTTGGAGGTCCTGGTGTCTCCACAAGGGGTCCATCAAGCAGTCAGTTGATCCAAGAGCATGGACTGTCACATGCCATTGCTTCAGGGAAGTTTGTAGAGCAGGTCTCCCCAGGGAGAGCAAGGTAGGGCTTTCATGGGTCTTCAGAGGGAAAGGAAAGAGGATCAAGTACAGAAATCTCCAAGACCTGGCAGGAGAGGGAGGAGAGATGGACTCTTTCTGCCAAGGTCATAAAGAGAAGGGATTATCATAGTGTCCTGCAGTTACATGATTCCTTCAGAACCTTCACACACTGCTTCCATGCAGGCCAGAAATTCACTCTGATAGATCAGATTTGTGGAAGTGCATGTCTCCTTCTAATGTCAGCTCACCTAGTTACTAGTTGCATGACCTTTGGAAAGTCATGAAGAATGACAGAGTCTCAGTTTACCTGCTTATGCCATAAGAGATCGTATAGAAAGAACTCATTGTTTTGGAACCCTTTAAGCTTCTCAAACCACCACTCATAACAGCCCTGTGAGGAAGGAAGCACCAGTATTAGTATTCCCATTTTACAGATTAGGAGGATGTGGCTAAAAAAGTTAAATGATTAGCTAGTCAGTAGGAGAGATGGGATTCCAGCCAAGATCTTTTCTGATGCCAAGGTCATTCTCCATGACAAACTATTGCTGCCCTGTGATGAGATGATTCCCATGACTCCTTTCAGCATTGATCATCTGCTATTCTAGTATGATTCTGGGATCTACCTTGGGTTTAGACCACCAGGAAAATGGTGCCTTAACCTTCCCTCTTTCCCTCTTAGCTTTGAGTAATGAGGCCCTTGGCTGACAAGGCTGGGGCTTCCCATCCCCAGACCCCTCCCCCACTCAGCATCCTTCCCTCTTTGTAGCCATATCGAATCTAAATTGGTATAAGCTGTTCTCCTTTGGATTTTTATAGCATCTTTTCATGGAAACGGAAGGCCGTCCAGTGTACACAGCACTAGGCTGCAGATTAAACAGTTTCAGAAAGAGATAAACAGAATGACAAATGGCCAATTTTTCAGAGGGGAAACCTTTACATGACAGATTAAAGATCAGGAAATGGTGCTTGGGCTCCAAGCTGGATCGTGTCCCCTGGTGTGTCTCAACCCCCTTTGAGTCATCTGGGCATGAGCAAGGATGTGCTGGTTGTATGTGAGGCCTTGGCCAGGCCCTGCAGGATCTAGGGCTTGCTTTTCCTGTGTCAGAATCACATTTGTGCCTCAGTCACATCACCAACACCATTGTGACCAAGCTTAGGCTCATCCTAGAAGCAACAACAACCAAATTTGAGAGTTTTCTCTTTCTCCTTCATCTCAAAATCCCATTGGCATCTTCTCTCATGCTCTCTTCTTTGCACCAGCTTCTGACAAAGAGCTAGCCCTTCCCCTTGCCCAGGCCTACTGCTGTCCTTGTGCCTTTGTCCTATCCCCTCCTGTATTCTCCAGGACTTGGCAACCCCAATCATCTTCTCGCTGTCTCTCACTGTCTCTGTCTCTCTCTTCCCCCATCTATTCATGTCTTCCTTACTGCCTTCAAGTATCCCCAAGTTTATTCCATCCTTAACAATATTCACTAGTCCCCTCCATCTCCTCAGACTTTCATTTTTTATCTTTTTGTTTTCTCAGCTAAACTTCTATAAAAAGTTGTCTGCTCTCCCTGTCTCTATTTCTTGCCTTATCCACTCCTCAGCTCTTTGCAATCTGGCTTCCAGCCTTATCACCAACTGAATCTGTGCCCCCCAAAGTTCCCAACAAGAGGTTTATTGCCGAACATTGTAGCCTTTTCTCAGTATTCCTGCTTCCAGATGTCTCGTTGCATTGGATGCTGTTGGCTGACCTTTATTTCTCTGTGTTCTCTTTTCTCGGGGTTTTTGCAATCCAGTTCTCTCAAGATTCTCCTCCTACGTAGCTGACTGCTCCTGCTCAGTATCCTTTGAGGGTTCATAACCTACGTCATGTCGAGTAATTAGGTGTACTCCAAGTCTCTGTCCTGGGTTCTTTTTTCTTTTACATTCTCTCAGCGATCTCATCAGCTCCTGTTAGTTTAATTGTCAGCTCTGTACAGATGGCTTACACACACACATCTCGCAATATTATCTATTGGACTCCTCCAGCTGAATGCCTCAGAGATATTTCACAATTGATACATCTGAAGCAGAACTCATTGTCCCCCAAAACATATTTCTCTTGCAAACCTCTATTGCTGTCCAAATACTACTAACCTTCCAATCTGCCAGGTTTATAACCTTGGGGTGGTCTGTAGCGCTTCGTTCTCTCTTGCCCCACACATCTAATCACTTGCCAAAACTTGCAACATTTGATCATATCACCCTCCTTTCAAGCAGCTCAGGGACTGCTACATTAAAACCTAAATTCTTCTGTTTGTAAAAACTCTTTCCAACCTAGCCTCAACCTACCTTTTCTCCCTTCCTTCCAGATACGTTTCAAGTAGACTTTCTATATGAAGACTTTCTTGATTCTCCTAACAATTAGTGTTCCTCCTCCTTCCCTCCCCTATCTTGCAATAGTTTTGAATTTATTCTGCATATAATTATAGTGGTACATGTTTTCGATAATTGGCTTTGTCACTTCTGTCTTTTTGCCCCCAGTACCTAACACAGTCTCTGCATTTAATGGCTATTTAATAAATGTTTGTTGAGTCATTGACTGACCTTTATGATAGCCCATGATTCTCAGTTTATAGGAGGAAACTGAAGTTTAGATACAGCTTGTCCAGAGTCACTGAGTTACAAAGTCTCTGAGGTGGAATCTGAGTCTGAGTTTTCCCAAGGCTAAATTCAGTGCTCAACCCATTCTTCTTCCAAGTCTTATCTCTACCATCTCTTCATCTCCTCCTTCCTTTTGTTGCTTCCCCAGCCCTGACCCTGACCCTATCCAAGGTGTCTACATAGAAAGCCCTAAACAGCAGCTCTCCTGGCTCTTTTCCATGGGCTCTCCAGCCCAGTGTAAATCTCATTGTCTTTACCAGTGGTGCTAGGTGTTGTATCATGGGAGGGCATTTCAAATACTCATTTAGAAATTAATATCCATCTTTCCTTCAATGTGTTGTGATTTCTTCAGGATGGGAAATGGTTTTGTGGGAACTGTTGCACTAACAGAAATTTTAAAAAAAATCTGTGGCTTTAAAGTCTTAGGTCCTCACAGCACAGAAAAATTAAGAACATACCCACGGCAGCTTTGCTTTTAAGAGTCTAAGGAAGGATCATGGACCAAGATCTTCTTAACTCTAAGTCCAACTGTCTCTCCACTATACTACGCTGCCTCTCATTTCATTAAATGCCTGTTCTAAATGTGTTCTTTGAACAATATCTTGGGTTAATGAGTTCTATACATTTATTATCTGTTATGTGATATTTCATTCTTGATCTGAATATAGGCTTTTGGAAAAAAGAAAGAAGGAAGGAAGGAAGGAGAGGGAAGGGAGTAGAGAACAAAGGAAGGAAAGAAAGGAAAGAAGGAAGGAAGGAAGACAGAAAGAGGATGGAAGAAAGAAGAGGACTTTGATATTTGGAGAAAGTCTAGAATGGATCATCAAAGAAATGTTCAATGAGCACTCAATGAAAGAGGTAGCAGTTACAAAGAGTTGGCTAGCATGGCTTTGTCAAGCCATTGCCCTTATTAACTATTTTTTTTGACAGGGTAATACTGGAGATTCAATTTGTAGGGCTTTTCACAAAGCATCTCACGCTATACTTGTAGAAAAGAGATTTGGAATTGGCTGAATGGATGGATTCAAAGAGTTTTCCTTGATTGGTTGGTACCAAATTGCCAGGAGGTGTCCAGTGGAGTCTTGCAGGGCTCTGTGCTTGACCCTATGCCAGGGATGTGTAATAAAGGTCTAAATTACAAAATCAGGAAAGATGATTGATTAACTGGATGACAGAGTCTAGACCCCAAGGTATCATGTCAAGCTGGAGATAGCAAATTAAATAAAGTGAAATTCAGTGGGGATAAATGTAAGGCCTTATGCCTAGATTAAAAAAATTAACTTGTGAAGCATGAGAAGTTTACAACCTCCTTGCGGATACTTGTTCCCACAAAGAGCATCCATAGTATCTCACACCAAAGAAGACTCAGCAATGAAAGAACTAAGTGATGCAGCATATTGAATTGGTTGGAGTGCACACCATGGGGAGGAGGGCTCTGGAAGCTAGGATCCTCTAAGGTGGAGGGGGCATTGTTCAACAGCATCTGTCTGAAAAAGGGCTGGGGATTTAAGGGGTCAAAAAAATTAATATAGCTCATCAAAGTGATGTGGCAGAGGATCCTGGAATGAAGAGGTGCTGGTCCCTCTCTACTCTGCCTTAGGAAGATTACCTCTAGACTATTGCATTGAGTTCTGAGCACCACAATTTAAGGAGGACGTTGACAGGGCATAGAGTGTCTCGAGAAAAAAGAGTAGCGAAGAGCCTAGAATTCAGGTCATCTGAGAATCCATTGAAGATGTTCTAGAAGAGGAGACTTCAGAGGGACCAGAAGTTGTACATTCAAGTGTCTGATGGGCTTCCTCATGGTGGAGGGCAGAATCAGAAACAATGAGTTTAGGCTGCCAAGTACCCAATTTAGATTTGTGGTCAGAAAAAACCTGTGAGTAAGAGTCATCAACCAGTGGAACCAGCTGACTGCTTGGGCAGTGAAGAGTTCACCTGCCTTGGAGGACTAGGGTTGGGAGAGGCTGAACAAGCACTCATCTGGGATGCTATAGTAAAGACTCCTGTATAAATAGGGGTGGAATGGGATGATCACTGAGACTCCTTCCAGCCCCAGTTCTGTGAGTCTGTGAGAGTAGGGGAGGATGGTAGAATACCCTGAAAGCCTTGCTGCTACCCATGGAATGTTGGAAGAGCTCAGGGAAGGCACTGATGGGTCAGCTATATCCTCCAGGAAGGATTTACAGGACAGCATGGGTAACAAGGGCGCAAGATAACAGGGCATGGATGGACTGTGATTGGTCCCAGCTGAAGGAGTCCTTCATGGACAAGACTTTGCATCTGCTGAAATGCATATGTACTGGGATTACTATGTTGAAAGGTGTGACTGTCAGACAATTCAGCAAGATTATTGGCACCAATAAAACCCAAGGCATTTCTTGTGATTCATCAGCATATTGCCCAAAATAGGTAGAGGAAGTGCTGGGGACAGGTGAGAGGAGAGAAGCTGGTATGCTGCCATGAAGCCCTCCCTACTCTCTGATTTGGGGCAGAGGGCAGAGAAAGAACCCCATAGATTAAACCACAGCTGGGGAGACAGTGTTTGATCCCATTTAGAGCCCAGGCGAGGGAGGCCCTTTATGATATGTTGGTGATCAAGGTTTTTGTTCTTGGCAAAACATAACTTCTTCTTTTGAGGATAAAAGGCTTATTTTTTAAATGACTTCAGCTGTGATGGCTTCCTGGGCAGCTGATAATTAACCAAGAACATTTTAATGGCTTAAGTGTAAATGACTTTGAAACATATGGGTCAGATTTCCTTTTAATTTGCATGGGTTTCCAAAAGAAAAGAAAAGACATTTTGCTAAATATTTTGCTTTTTTTGTTAGGCTCAAGACATTTTTACTTATTTGAAAGTCACAAAAATATCTGGATTTGCACATTTTAAGTAAAAAATGGGAGATTTAGGACCTGGAAAACATCCCCCAAAGGATGTTTCAAGTTTAGAAATAAAGATCAGGAAAGACAGCTTAGCACATGCTTGCCCCTGGCCCTGTGGACTTTGTATGAAGGCTGGGATGTCCACTGAAAGCCAGGACACATGGATGGGGAGATCACTTCATCTGCCACGTAGCATCATACACTACTTGGATGCATGGGTTTTTCACTTGTAGTGAAGAAAGCAGTAACACTTTCCTTGCAAAACATTTTATGTAGATGATTTTCTTTGGTCCCACAACAACCATAGGTAAGTGCTATTATTAACCCCATTCTATAGATGAGGAAACCAATGCAAACAGATGTTAGATGCCTTGCAGATTTGCAGTACTGGTTATAAAGATACCCTGCATGTGTGAGGGAGCTGGATCTCCTCTCAAAGTTCTTTTGAGGTATATGTTGTTCAGTTATGTCAGACTCTCTGTGACTCCATTTTGGGTTTTCTTGGCAAAGATACTGGAATGGTTTGCCATTTCATCCTCCACCTAATTTTACAGATGAGGAAACCGAGACAAATAGGGTTAAGTGACTTCCCCAGGGTCACACAACTGGTGAGTATCTGAGACCAGATTTGAACTCAGGAAGATGAGCTCAGCACTCTATCCACTATGCCCCACAGCTGGCGCTTTGAAATGTGCACTCCTATTTAATTTCCCTTCTCTACTTTGGAATCTGTGTAGGCTTCCACCATACACCTTACAGAACATTCAGAAGTCATCTACATAATTGGCCTACAAAGACTTGGTTTCCTCTGCATTCACCTACCTCATCTTGTTGTGCTTAAGCAGTTCTGATTCTTTTTTGGCTTAGAACATTGTTTTTATTGTAATAGGAGACCCTGACAAAGGGTTTCAAGTACCCCCAAATTAGCAATATTTGGAGCAAGCTTTTCTGTTGCACTTGTCCAAGAGCACATTGTTCTCAAATTTTCAGGCTTTAAATGTCAGAGGAACCTCTCTGGGAATGAATGAGGCTAATAGATTGTGGGAAATTAACCAAATACCCCAGGGACCTGTAGAATGGCCCTGGGATAGATTAGTGCACTAGAGAATGAGGGTAAAGAATGAGAAACTCTCACATTGGATGACTTGGATGAATACAAGTCAAGGATAGACTATTTTTCAATACAGGGAGAGAAACCATTACCCCAGTGGATGAGGCATGAGGACAACATGTGTGAAGCCACCATTTTGGCTGCATAGCCCCCCAGCACATGAAAAGAGGCTGCAGGTAATAGGTAGTGATGGTCTAAGAGTGAGAAGGGTCACAGGAGATGTCATGGAAGCATTGAGGATGAGAACACGAGGCAGACAGGACATGCATTGGGAGCAAGGAACAAAAGAGGGACAGGGCTTCTCTGGAGCCTGTGAAATGGAAAAAGACCCAGAGGATGAGTTTCAACCTAGGGGATTGGACACAGATAGGAATCATGTGGATTTTGAAGATGTCATTGGGTTTCAATCTGTACTAGTTGGGAGAACATACTCAGCAATGAGCCCAGAGATCCATGGAAATATTGAAATATTAATTTACAAAAAGGCACTTTGGATAGACTCAGGCACCAGCTATGTGACCTTGTGTAAATTACTCAGCCTGTCTCCCTCAGTTTTCTTATCTGTAAAATGGGGATAATGATAGCACCTACTTCCTTGGTTAGTTATGAAGAACAAAGGAGATGATATTAGCACAGTGCCTGACACAGTGTGTTTGTCCTTTATTACCGAAGACCATGCCATCAGAGAAATGATGACATGATCTGCACTTTATTTTGAGTGAGGGAGAGCTGTGCAGGTCACCAGCCTCACTTCTCCTCCAGAGCCATCTGAATCCAGTGAGCAGATATTCATCAGGATGACTGGATATGACCCAGGATGAGGCAATTGGGGTTAAGTGACTTGCCCAAGGTCACATAGCTAGAGAGTGTCAAGTATCTGAGGTAAGATTTGAACTCAGGTCTCCCAACTCCTGCACTGGTGCTCTATCCACACGTAGCTGCCCCCTGACACATTGTAGGTATTCAGGGAAGCTTGTATGCATTCTTCCTTTCATGGTAGATTGTTGTCCTTCGTCTTTGAAGAGAACCTAAATGACATTACCATGATAAAGTGAAATTTCAGTGTGTTCGACTGTGACTAATCAGACCAATGCGAGCTTGGAATGCTCTACCACAGGTTGGGCACAGCCAGTCTGTTTGAATATTTGAGGTGGATATCCCAAATTTGCACATCCTGTGTTTACTTTGTGATGCCTCAATTTTGCTTTGCTCAAAGAGCACAGCACCCTTTCTGATGTGGGCACGCCAAGATGAGTGGTCCTTTGCCAGTGTCTCCCATGTTGCACAGTCAAATCCAAAGTTCTTGAGAGAGACCTTAAAGAGTCCTTGTATCACTTCTTCTGGTCACCATGTGACCGCCTGCCCCATGCGAGTTCTCCATAAAATAGTCTTTCTGGCAAGAGTACATTTTGCATTTGAACAACGTGGTCAGCCCATCGGAGCTGTGCTCTCTAAAGCATAGTTTGAATATGTGGCAGTTCAGCTCAGGCAAGGACTTCAGTGTTTGGTACCTTATCATGACAGGTGATCCTCAGAATCTTCCTGAGACGGTTCAAATAGAAGCAATTCAGTTTCCTGGCATGGTGCTGGTAGACTGTCCATGTTTCACAAGCATACAACAATGAGGTCAGTAGAACAGCTCTGTAGACCTTCAGTTTGGTAGACAGTCTAATGCCTCTTCTCTCCCATACTTTTCTTTGGAGCCTCCCAAACACTGAGCTAGCTCTGGCAATGCATGCATTAACCCCGTTGTCAGTGTGTACATCCCTGGAAAGTACACTACCAAGATAAGTGAACTTGCCCACAGCATTCAAAACTTCTCCATTTGTTGTAACCACTGGTTCTATGTATGGATTGGTGTGGTGGTGACTGATGGAGCACCTGTTTTCTTGGTGTTAATTATTAGGCCAAAATTAGCACAGGAAGCAGAGAATTAATCCATACTTCATTGCATCTCAGCTTCAGAGGTTGCCTTGAGTGCACCATCATCTGCAAACAGAAAATCATGCACCAACATTCCCTCCACTTTGGTCTTGACTTGTAGCCTTTTCAAATTAAAGAACTTACCATTAGTACATGATGCCGTGTTCATCCTCCTTGAAAGCATTTGTCAACATGGCTGAAAACATCATGCTAAAAAGCATAGGAGCAAGTACATAGCCCTGTTTCATTGGTGACTGAGAAGGCACGAGAGCATTATGCATTATCCAGAACCCAGGCAAACATGCTATCATGAAATTGATGTACAATATTGATGAACTTCTCTGGGCAACCAAATTTTGATATAATTTTCCATAAGCCCTCACAGCTAACAGTGTCAAAGGCCTTGGTCAGATCTACGAACATTGTGTGTGGACCTCTGTCTGCTCCTGGCATTTGTCCTGGACTTGTTGGACAGCAAACACCATAGCAACTGAAACCACACTGGCTCTCAGGTATATGACCATCTTCCAGGTGAAGGATCAGCCTATTAAGAAGGACTCTAACAAGAATTTTGCCAGCAGTGACTGAGAGAGAGATTTCCTTGTGATTGTCACAGGACAATCTATTCCCTTTACCTTTATAGAGATGGACAATGGAGGCATCCTTGAACTCCTCGGAGATAACCTCCTCTTGCCATATAACCTGGAAAATTTCAGTCAGCTTTTGTATGAGCAGTGGTTCCCTCTACCTTATGAATCTCAGCTGCGGTAGAATCAGCACCAGGTGCTTTGTCGCATGAAAGGAGCCTAATGGCCCTCAAAACCTCTTCTTCAGTTGGAAGTTCAGCTGAGGAGGGACTGACTTTAACCTGAGGTAAATGGGCAATGGCGTCAGCATTGATTGATGATGGTCTGTTGAGAACACTATGGAAGTGTTCAGCCCACCTCTCTAGGATCATGTCCTTGTGCCTGATCAATGTGGCTCCATCAGCACTGAGTAGTTGTGATGCACCATAGGTTTTTGGTCCATAAATAGCTTTCAGGGAATCCTAAAGGAGCTTGGATTGTTACTGTCAGCATAAAACTGAATTGCATCTGCCTTCTTGCTGAGTCAGGATTCCTGCATCTCTCTAAGCTTTGCTTGTACTTTGCTTTTGATGGAATTAAATGCTGCCTTTTTAGAGGTAGATGAACTATTCTGCTGGTAAATCCTGTGGAGTTCTCATTTTTCATTTAGCAGCTTCTGAATTTCCTCATAATTTTCATCAAACCAGTCTTGGTGTTTGCAAATGTTCTGACCCAGATGAGCAAATGCAGTGCTGTACACCAAATCTCTGAGAGCTGCCCATTCCTTTTTCTGCTCCACTGTTGCCAGCTGTGTGTTGCCTCAACTTTCCCTCCAAGTCAGCAGTAAACTGATCACACTCAGAGAAGAGCTCTAATTTGTTGACATCAATTCTTCTGGTAGTCATTTTGCCTTGGGGTCAGCACTTTTGATGATTGGAAATATTTAGCTTGGAAAGGATAAGTCTATGATCAGTCCAGCATTCTGCACCACACATTGCCTTTGTCACTCTCACATCTAGTCTGTCTCTTCTCTTTACAATCACATAATCTATTAGATGCCAGTGTTTACTTTGAGGGTACATCCATGAAGTTTTATTGCATTTAGGTAAATGGAAGACCATGTTGGTGATGAGAAGGTCATGTGATGCACAAGTCTTCAGCAGTAAATGACCATTACTGTTGCTGTTTCCAACTCCATTCCTTCCTAGGACTCCCTGCCAAGTCTGGTAGTCTGATCCTACTCTAGCATTAAAGTCACCCAGAATTATAAGCTTGTCCTCTTTTGGCACATTGATGATAAGGGTCTCTAGGTTTTCATAAAATTTTTCTTTGATTTCATCAGGGTTTGTCATGGTGGGAGCATAGGCACTAATGATGGAGGCATGGCGTTTTCCTGTGAGTGGCAATCGCATTGTCATGAGCTTGTCATGCATTCCTTTTGGTAGGCATACCAGCTTGCTGATTAGATTGGTTTTGGTTACAAAACCCTCACCAGCTTCACTGCATCCACTCCAGAAAAAGGTGTATCCAGCTCCAACTTCAGTAACCTGACCTTCATTTGCCAACCTTGTTTCACTTAGGGCTGCTCTTTGGATGTGATACCTGTTGAATTCTCTTGCAATAAGAGCAGTTCTTCTTTCAGGTCTACTGGATTTTGTGTTGTCTATTAGTGTGTGTACATTCCATGTACCGATGGCAAGTGGAATCATCTTTGCAGATGTTTTCGTATATTTTGTACATTTTTTTGTGTTTCAACTACATAGTGGGATTCCCCACCTGCCACGGTAATCAGGCCAGGGTTAGGTAAGCAGACAATGTTTAGGGCACCTTTTCTAGCCTCCCTCCTCACACCAGGAGATGAGCAGTGTGATACTTAAAAGGCTGCTCAGACACCCAGGGGGCTGCCGAGTACCACTGCTGCTTCTAGTGAGAAACGACACTATAGCCTGGGCCATCTGTGTGCAGGGTCGTGACTACAGCTCCCAGTGTATCTGCACCTGCTGCTTCATCACTAGCCTGTTGCCATAGGACTTTGAAGTATAATAGGGAAATGGTATGAGTGATGCTTTTTGGTTCATGCATAAATTGGATTTAATGTGGCAGAGTTGCACAAAGTTGTCAGCCTCACTCTCTCCTCCAGAGTCATCATAGTCCAGTGGCAGGACAGAGTCAAGACAGCTGACAATGGCTCAGGATGCAGTGGGTGACCTTGGTGTCTTAGTTGTCTAACCAAGCTCTAAATGCTCCACATTGTCTGTTTCTTTTACCTTCGTGGCAGCTGGAACAAATTGTTCTCATTCACCCATTCCACCACATGAAGTCTTCACATGCTAACTCACCAATGGGTTTGAGAACCCTTAGTTACACTCAACCTGGTTTGGCCCATCTGCCAAAATAGTTTACTGGATTGTGACCACTGAACATGCTGCAGCTTCTTGGAGTCACAGGTGAGAGTTAGGTGGAACAGGTGGACACCAAAGGTGGAAAGAGCCCCCAAAACGGTTTGGTAGCCATCACACCAAAAGTACTGGTCCTCCCTGAACATGCCCTGCACACTTCCTTCCATGAAGCCTCCTCTAATAGTCACAGTTGGGGCTAATTTCTGCTCATCTTGGACCTCAACCAATTCTCTATTTATACCCCGTACATACTTACCATGGGTTATTTTGTATTAGAGTAGGAGCGACGACGGTTTATGGTACAAAGTGCTTCACAAACATTAGACCATTTGCTTTTCTCAGCAACTCTCAGTCAATCAGTCACTAAACATTTAGTCAGGTGGTCAACTGGCTTTTATGAAGCATGCATTATGTGCCAGAGACCATGCTAAGAGCTGGAGATAACACAGAAAACCCAAAAATAATAATCCCTGCCCTCAAGGGCCTCACATTCTAGTGGGGAAAGCAATGTGCAGATGAATATATATATATATATAAAACATATATATATAATATATGTGTGTATGTGCACATGTGCTTATATATGTAATGTGTATGTAGATGTAGAAGGTAATCTGAGAGGGAACAACTTAATGAATTATTATCCCTAATTTGCTCAAAGACAATCAGTGACTTACCCAGGGACACAAAGCTAATAATTGACTGAGGCAGGTTTGACCCCAGGGTTTCCCAACTCCAGATTTAGTTCTCTATCCCCCATGCCATATCGTCTCTCATTACCATTGGTGTGAGTTATCAGCACCATGACAGCAGGAGTGAGGTTCTCCCCAGAACCCATCATAGTTCTTTGCTCACAAAAAGTCCTTAATAAATGTTGAAGGGGTCAATTTTCACTTCTTGTTCTCACTTCAGTTAGCAAAAAGGAGTAAGGAAATGTAGAGGATGTTACCTCGGCTTGATTGAAACACTACTTCTGATCCTTTAACCTTCTCTCTAGTGCTGGTCACACAGCAAGTGCTTAACATATGCTCTATCCATCCCTACCATCTATGAATCATCTAATTATTCCTTCATCTATCTACCTTCCTATTGATCTGTCTCCCATCTATCACCTATCATCTATCTATGTCTGTCTGTCTGTCTATCTATCTCATCTATAGATCATATATGACCTCTCTATTTCTCTGTCTATATGAGTCTGTTAATATGTGCAACATATTATGTTGCATAATATGTGCAACACACACTTGGCTCTTGCCAAGGGAGAGACAGCCTTTTGTTGATGGACACCTGTTTATTTTGCAACGAACAATATGCCAGGAAGCCTTTTCTGACTTCAAAATTTAGACACATGACCTGGTCCTTACGTATTAATGTCCAGGAATAAGATAAATACTTAATCATTGCTGACCTCCCAGTATTAGGATGGGGGCAGATTCCCCAACTGCTGCTGGCTGAACTCCCTCTAGAGCCTGGGAGCTGAAGCTAGGGCTGCGGGCTCCTGCAGAGGAGTCAGGGTGGGCACTGTGTGGTCTTCTAGGGCTCTTTCTGGATGAAGGAGGCTGGTAGAGGTTGGGCAGAATTGTCGTAGGAATCAAGGTGGCAAAAGGGTCAGAGAAGGGAAGGAGGAGGCTGAGGAGCATTGCCACCTAGGCTTGGCTATTTCCCATCCTTTGCTGAGAGATTCTTTTACCACATCCTTCCCATTGCAGTTGGGGAATGTAGTAAATAATTAAAGTAACTTTCCTTGCGAATGCAGTTTAAGGCCCTAGGAGACGTGGCTCCAGGATTGCTGGGCACCAAAGTCTGTTACAAATGCTGAGCTTCAGTATGCTCTGGGACCCAGCCTAGACAGGCTGACTTCAATTATTCATTCACCTCATCTGGAGGGGCAATTTAGTTTTTAAAATGTAATTGTGTTTCGGGCTAGATGACTGGTCCCCAGCCTAGTTGGATGTGAAGTGGGACTTAGTTAAAGTCACTCACACAGTACTTAAGCCATCCCATTTAAGGACAGTGCAAACAGAATTAACTCATTGCATCCGAGGGCCACAAGCTGGGCCCCCACCAGGCATGCACACAAGTTGGCTCTTAGCCCTCATTGGCTGACTCCAAAGCCCTGGCTCTCCATGCCCTTCCTTGTCCTCATTTCTTCCTTCTTCCTTCTCTTCCTTCACCCTACAGATTTCCTTTCCTGATATTCAGAGAGGTAGTTTTTGTGGCCCTAGATTCTAGATTGGAGGCAGCAGAGGAGAGCAGAACTGGAGGCGAAGGGGGCCCAAGTAGAGAAGTAGAAATCTTAAGGCGGTGTCATGGAATAGAAAATAGGAGAGCTATAGATAGAATCGTTTGCACTCAGGGCAAGTGGCCCTAAGCCACATGTCACAACCAGAGCCCTGGGCCCCATCAGCAGGGACCCTGGGACACCAAGACTCTGTTGGGCAGTGGAAGCCAGTGGGCCAGGGAAGAGTTCGCTGACTGGGGGAAGAAGCAGCCTTCTGGACACTTTCTATTTTCATTAAGTTTCCTTATTTCTTTTGCTGGAGGATCAGATTGCTTTCAGCATCTTCTAAATCTTCTAAATTGTCTGAACATTGCCATCTCACTTTAGCTGGCTTTCTGATAACCAGTCAAAATTCAGCAGTACAAAGAGTCAAATGATGAGAAATGTGTCTATCTATCTATCTATCTATCTATCTATCTATCTATCTATCTATCTATCTATCTATCTATCTAGGGTCATCTCCAGTCATCCTGATGAATACCTGGTCACTAGATTCAGCTGGCTCTGGAGGACAAGTGAGGCTGGTGACCTGCACAGCTCTCCCTCACTCAAAACAAAGTCAGGTGCAAGTCATGTCATCATTTCTCTGATGGCATGGTCTTCTTCGGCAATGAAGGACAAACACAACAATCCTATCTATCTATCTATCTATCTATCTATCTATCTATCTATCTATCTGTCTGTCTATTTATCTAATATATAGATATAGACATACACACACATATATACACATACATGTATGTACATATATATAATGATATATAACATGATGTAATATAATATGATATAATAGCTGTTTGCACTTCAAACACAATCCCTAATTTCCTGGGTAAGAAAGAATGATTGGTTTCTATTAAGCCACATGGCAAATGAGCAGTGGAATATGGTATGTAAACCATTTCCTGGTTCCTTCTCCCTGCCTCCTGCTAAACTACTGGTTTTGGACTTTGTTATGCCTTCAGAGGTGTCTTGCTACAACAACTTATGTTAATGTAGCATTTTAGAATGTTCCAAGTTGTTTAGAGACATTGTCTCATTTGAAACTCATTGTCATTCTGCCGGGAAGATAGTAGAGCTATGGACTTTCCCCGCATAACACAAGCTCTCTGAGGGCAGGGACAGTTTACTTGTGGCTTTTTATCTCCATGCCTACACCAGTGCTTAGAACCTAGCAGACACAGTAACTGTGGACTAACTGTTGGTCTTAATTTCACGAATGGGGAAACCAAGTCTCATAGACTGTACTAAGTGATTTGCACTTGATCACAAAGCTGGTTTAAGTGGAAGAAAGGAGCTTTAAACCTACGCCTCTCTGATTTAGAGACCAGCCCTTCATCCATTATACCAGGTAACAGCATATTTTAGGGAATAGATATAATGGTACATTCACTTAAGCCACTAACTTGGCCAATTCCCAGGTCCCAAACCTTGATGGAATTAACTCCTTGTTTCATTCCTCTCTTCTCAAGTCAACAAGCATTTATTAAACACCTGCCTTGTGTCAGGCACCATGACAGGCACTTGTTTATACAAAGAAATGTGAAAATGTGAAAATGTTCCCTGGTCTCAGGGAACTCCCAGTCTAAATGGGGAAACCAATATACCAAGAGTTATGTACAAGTAGGTTATATTCAGGGTAAGTTGGGAATCATCTTGGGGGGAAGAGGGTACTAAGATTAAGGAGGACTGGGAAAAGCTTCTTGTGGAAGGTAGGATTTCAGCTTAGAAGTGGAGGCCAGGGAAGCGAGGCACTGGAGTTAAGGAGGGAACCCTTTTGAAGCATGGAGACCAAGGGAGTCAAGGATCCCAAAGAAGTCAATGTCCTTGGAGTTTTCTGAGGAGAGTAAAGTGTGAGAAGACTGGGGAGGCTGACACTGGCCTTAAAAGACAAACAAAGGAACTTGGGTTTGGTCTTGGAGGTAGGGGAAGGGGTGACATGATCAGAAAAGCACTTTAATCAGCTCACTTTGATAACTGAGTAGTGAATAGGGAGACTGGTGGTAGAGAAAGAGCATCAAAAGGTTTTAATGCAGTAGTCCAGGGGTGAGGTAAGGCATCTGCCATAGGCTGGTGGTTGTGCTAGAGGAGAGAAAACAGAATAGCCCAGAGACGTGGAGAAGGTAGAATCGACAGGATTTGGACCCAGATTATATATGAAAGAGTAGAGAGAGGATGGACCTAGGCTGTGAGCCTGGGTGACTGGGAAACAATGGTACCCTCAGTTGTAATGTGTGTGTCCATCCTTCATTGCCGAAGAAGACCATGCCATCAGAGAAATAATGACATGACTTGCACTTGACTTTGTTTTGAGTGAGGGAGGGCTGTGCAGGCCACCAGCTTCACTTCTCCAGAGTCATCGGCATCCAATGACCAAATATCCATCAGGATGACTGGAGATGACCCAGGATGAAGCAACTGGGGTTAAGTGACTTCCCCAAGGTCACACAGCTAGTGAGTATCAAGTGTCTGAGGTGAGATTTGAACTCAGGTCCTCCTGACTCCTGCACTGGGGCTTTATCCACTGCACTACCTAGATGCCCCTAAATAGCCAAGTTAGGAAGAGGGGATGATCTGGGGAGAAGATAATGAGTTGCTTTTGATAGGCTAAGTTGAAGATTTAAATGAGATGTATAGCTTGAGATGTTGAAGAGGTCATTGGAGATGAAAGACTAGATATCAGGAGAGAAGTTGGGGCTACATAAACATGTCTGAGAATCATCTGCATAGAGAGGATGATTGAATCCTTGGGAGCAGATAAGATTGTCATGTGACTTGGTAGAGAAGGACAGAGAAGGGGGCCCAGAGCACAGTCACAGTTAGTAAACTATGCTGAGACTCTTGATATTTAGAATTTCAGGGAGGAGTAGCAGAGCAGGGAAAGTGCCCTAGGAGATTGTTTTTTGGGAAGCCCATGGTGGGAGGAAGCATAGTTTCCTTAGCACATTTGGTCCTCAGGCATGTACAGTGAAGACTGCAATCTATTACCAGGTATATCACGCTATGTGTGTGCACACCTAGAATTTTCTTTCTTTTTTAAATATTTATTTTATTTTTATTTTATGGAATAAAACAAGTATTTCCATAACACAGTACAATAAAAAATGATTGTACACGAAACTGCAAATCTACTATGTACGTGTTATTCCTTTCAAATATACAACAAAATTGTCATGTAAATTTATTTTTTCCCTTTATTTAGTTCCCTTCCTCTCTTTTACCCTGGAGATGGCTACCATTAGACACAAAAAAGGGATGCATGTGTGTGTGTGTGTGTGTGTGTGTATGTGTGTGTGTGCGTGCGTGTATGTGTGCGCACATGCGTGTGTGTGTGTAAAACTATTCTGTACACGCTTCTATTTATCAGTTCTTTCTCTGGAAGCGGATAGAGATTTCCTTCATAGTTCATTTGGGTGTTCACGTGAAGACAAAACAACTCATTTGCTTGAAGTCATTCTTAACACGACATTGCTGTTACCGTCCACAATGCTCTCTTGGTTCTGCTGCTTCTCTCTTCTTTATTTTATGCAGGTCCTCCCGTGTTGTCCTAAGATCATTGAGCTCGTCACTTCTTCCAACACCATCATACACCACAGTCTGTTCAACCATTCCCCAATTGATGGGCATCCCTGCAATGTCCAGTTATTTGCCACCACAAAGAGAGTTGCTGGAAATATTTTACAACATATAGGTTCTTTTCCTTTTCCTCTAGTCATATTTGGAAACAGATCAAGTAGTGGTATTGCTGGGTCAAAGGATATAGGTAGTTTGATAATTCTGGGCATAATTCCAAGTTGCTCTCCAAAATGGCTTGATCATTTCACAATTCCATCAACAATAAATGTGTCCCAATTTTTTCACATCCCCTCCAACATTTGTCATTTTCTCCTTTGATCATTTTAGCCAGTCTGGGTTTTGTGGGGTGTGTGTGTGTGTGTGTGTGTGTGTGTGTGTGTGTGTGTGTGTGTGTGTATGTGTATGTAACTGTAAATTGTTTTTATTTCTTTATTGGAAAACTGCCAGTTATATCCTTTGACCATTTATCAGTTTAGGAATGACTTGTGTTCTTATATATCTGACAAAGTTCTTTATATATTTTAAATATGAGACCTTTATCTGATAAACTGTCTATAATCCCCCCCAATTTTCTGCTTTCCCTCTGATCTTAGCTATATTTGCTTTGTTTGTACAAAACTTTTTTAATTTAATGTAATAAAAATTATCCATTTTACAACTAACTGTGCTATCTCTTGTTTATTCATAAATTGTTTGACTATCCATAAGTCTGGTAAGTGATATATTCCATGTTCTTCTAATTTTCTTGCAAAATCTCTCTTTATATTTAGGTCATGTATCCATTTTGACCTTTTCTTGGTAAATGGTGTGAGATATTGCTCCATGTCCAGTTTCTGTCATACTACTTTCCAGTTTTCCCAACTGTTTTTACCAAATAATGAATTGCTAACCGCAAAGAAATGGGAGGAGGTGTGCACTGACAAGTGGGAAAGGGTCAGGAAAGGAGACAGATTTCAAGCTGAGTCATTTTGGGGATTCAAGAAGCTGAAGTGAGGAGGAAAAATGTGTCAGGCTGGGTCATCTGGGACTTTACCTTTGTTTGTCTCCATTTCCTCGATTATAACAGGGGAATCATAAAAGCACTTACCTCCCATGATTGTGGAAAGAATCAAATGAAATAATATTTTGAAATGCTTTATTTGAAGTGAAGCATTTTTTCATGGTGCCAGCCATAGTAGGTGCTTGATAAATGTTGATTCCCTTCTTTCCTCTAGGATATTTACTGCTCTTTCTGTTATTTGGAGTTGTACTACATTTACATGGTCACAGTATTGAAGACACTTCTTCTGTTCTGTTTATTTTACTCAGGGCAAGTTTAAACAGATCTTCTCAAGTTTCTCTGCATTTGTCATACCCATCATTTCTGGCTGCATAATAATTCATTGTATTTATATATGGTGGGTTTTCTTCAGCTGCCTCAGGCACTGGGCACCCTCTCTGTTCATAGCTCTCCTCTCTCAGAAAGAATGCCACTGTAAGTATTTTGGCATATATTGAACTGTGTTACCTGTCTTCGACTTCTTTGGTGGATATACCCAATGATAGAATTACTAGGTCAGAGGGTAGAGGCAGATTAATTACTTTTATGGCATAACTCCAAGCTGAGATCCCAAATGGTTAGACCACCCACTACTCCACCACCAAATCCTTTAGTTCACCTGTCTTCCCCGTAGTCCTCTCACATTGATGACTTCCATCTTTGGTCAACTTTGCCCTTTGCTGATTATGACATGAAACTTCACTTGTCTTCATTTGCATTTCTCTTACTGTGCTTTTAATGATTTGTAGAAGGTGTTCATGTGGTCATTTATAGTCTTAAATATTTCTTTGGCAAAACAATGTCCTCATTTCTCTGATCATTTATCTATTGGGGAATAGTTTTCACTATTCTACATCTGTGGCAAATCTCTGTATTTCTTGGATTTCAGACTTTTATTGGTGATGTTTTTTCTCCGTATTTACACTTTATCATTAAATTTCTTTGTTGTTATTTGTGCAGAAGATTCTTTATGTAGTCAAAATTACTTATTTTATCTTTAACAGTCTCTTCTTCCTCGTATAGATCATTGTATTCATCACTGGGCACCATATTTTAGGGAGGATCATCATAGAAGGATATGGAGACTGTCCAAAAGAGAGAATCAAGGGTGATATCAGGCAGAGAATTTATTCCATTTATTTATTGATTAAAGAAACATGGAAGTGGGGGGGTTGTTAGTGTAAACCTGAAGAATCAAAGAGAGGGTCATGCTACCTGTCTTCAAGTATCTGAAGAAAAATCTCATAGACAAGAAGGGATTGAGACTTGTTCTGGTCCCAGACATGAGGATGAGGAACAATAGGAGGGGTTACATAGAGGGTCTAAGTAAAGAAGAAACCCACAAACATTGAGGGCTTCCCCTCAGTGGCATGGATGATCCATGGAGGTGTTTAGAAATGCCTCACACTGCTCTTCAGCCAAAGGCTAAATGACCATGAGTGGAGGATGTCATGGAGGAAATATGGTTCTGGTCTGGTCTGGTCTGGTCTAGACAGCCCCTAGTGTCTTTCTTGACTCTGAAAACCTGTGTTTCTAGGACTTCTTTTCATGATCAAGAGCCCAAACAAGGAGGTCAAGGAGCCTGGATATCTATTCTGCCCCAACTTCCTCAGTTCACCCCCAGAGACCTAACTATCTAATATTAGTGATAGACACAATAAATATGAGCGAGGGATCCCAGTGAAGTGTGCATCTCCCATGCCTTTTAGAGACAGCTGATCCTTAGAGAGAGCTTCATTTGAGCCTCTTTCCAGCCCTAGGACAGTAGGCACTTTGACTTTGATTAGGTTTCTATTTTTCTGATATACCTATGATTCCATCAATCTCTCTCTGCCAAGAGGCAGACCAACTATGGCTATGAATTTGTAGTTTTAGTGAGTTATCTCAAACATCAAAGTGAGTTGCCCAGGGTTACAAAGCCTGGATGTGTTTGGGATGGCAGTTGAATCCAGATTGTCACATCTCAGAGGGTCACTGTCCATCCAGTATCCCTTGCTTGCTTTCATTGTTTTAAAGCTTAAGAAAAAACACAAATTCAAGCATACATAAATGAACAATGAGACATTGATTTAGAGCTTGAAGAGACCCTAGAGTTAGCTAAGGTGACTCTCTTATTTTAGAGATGAGTGAGCTGAGGCCAGGAGGGACCTGAGGTAACACAGGCAATGAGAAGCAGGGACATCAACAAAACATTTTATTCAATCTACTAAACATCATACATTGAATTCAAACATGATTTAACCACCTAATATTTTCATGATTTTTGTCCAAAATGCTAAGAGAAAGTGACTGAATATAAGTATTTTCAGGTTTTCAAAATGAGAATATTTTGAGAAAGTTTTTTTTCCCCTCTGAGTTTATAGATGCTGAACACTTAATATTGACCCTTCTACGCTCACTCATGAATTCAGTAATTGGTGACTTGATGTTTTTTCAGGATATTTTGTTTTCTAGAAAATTCATGCTATAGTTCCCCACTGCCCTCATTATTTTGTACTAAATAAGATGAAGTGATTCACTCAAGATAAGACAATTAGTAAGGATCCCTCACTAAGGCTCCCTTCCCTGAGCTTGGCCTCAGTTTCCCCAACTGTAAGTTGAAAAGTGGATAGAGTGTTGGATTGGAAGACAAAAATCATACAGTCTCAGAGCTGGCAGCAATCTCAGAGGCAGCTAGAACAACCCGCACCTGAACAAAAATCCTAAAAAGAGGTAATCCAGAGCCCACTTGAAGATCTCTAGTGAAGCAGAACTTGGATTCTAATCATGCTTCTTATACTGAAACTGAGAGCTTGTGATCTTCTCCCAGGGATGTGAGGCTCAAATGTAAAATATGTGGAAAATGTTTTCCAAACTTTGAAGGGCCTTTGAAGCACAGTTGTTATTCAATCAACCCATTAATAAATAATTATTGTTCAGCTACTGTGTACTCTGAATTATGTCAGGTGGTGGGGATCCAGATACAGAAATGAAAGTTTCTGCCCTGGAGGAGAGGGGAAGCTGCAGTGTGATAATTTTGAGTCTTCCGAGGTAAAGGCTGGGCTCCTGACTCCGGGTCTCTGACCCTTCCTCCGCCTCCTCCATCAGAACGATCTGTCCCCACATCAGTAGCCAATTTCAGGGAGTCTAGGCCTCTATCCTAGAAAAACCTTTGCTAATGCTGACAGTCAATCCCAGATCAGTAGAGTCAGTAAGGCGCTCCTGTTCTTAGGAGATATTGTCAAGATCTTCATCTCACCGGGCTACTTTTGTCTGGATCAGGAAGACTCAGGGCTTGGGGGTTTCCATTTCCCCGCCCCCCAAGTCAGTCAATGATATAGTGAGAAATCCCTGAGTTACTTCACTATGTACCCACAGAAGGAGAGTGTGCAACCTGCGTCAGATTAACTGCAACAGAATGAACTAGGTGCTGTTCTGGGTGGGAAAAAACCAGATCCAGTTTGACTCCAGCTGTCTTCAAAGCCCTGGGTGTGCTCTGGGTCCAGGGCCTCCTTCCTTTGCCAGGGGTAAGAGCTTCCTCCTGACAGCTGAACAAGTCCATCTCCTAGCAAATGCATTCCTATAAGATATCCCATAACCAGCAACACATGGTTCACCATCATCTAGTTTGGTGTAACTTTATCCTTGTTTGTGAACTGTGTGCAAATGAAGGCAAAAGCCCTGCTTAGGAAACAGCCCAGGAAGTACACCCAATTAAGTGCCCATGAAGGGGAGGCCACATTTTTTTTCTCTGTCTCTGGTGTTAAGAGCATACCGACTGTCTTGAACTGTTGGAATATCATGCAACCTGAGGCAGGCCAGTTCTGGTGTCATTTTACATGAGTTTGGGAGGGATTTAAGTGCCTTAATTGTGACCCACTGGTGAAAGATACGTTCTAGAACCACTGTGTTGTCTGGTCCTTTGAACTCAGAATTACAAGGAATTGTATCAATACCAGTTGGCTTTGCCCCCAAAAAGTGCAATTTGATATTAGAAGGGGGAAACTAAATGGAGCCAAAGATTGTGCACCAGAGCCCACTTTCCGCATTGGATTCATGAGAGTACCTCAGTTTCCTTTCTTACATAGTACAATATGGTAATTGTGCTTGGAGACTGTCTGGCCCACTTGGCTTGAAGGGTGTAACATCTGGTTTGCAGGACTGCAATGTGATCTTTCTTCTCATCTTTTTTCTTTGTATTTTCTCCATGAAACTTGGCAATGAAGAGACTTATTGAAGGGAGAGAGAAAGAAAACATAAAGGGAAGAGAGAAAAACCCATTGCAAATGGAAACAACACTGCTAACAGGCCTGGGTGGCTACTCTGGAAAAAAAAGAAGGATGTTCTATCCTCCAAGGAAGACTTAGGTTCCAAGGAACAAGGCTTAAGGGAGATTTTTTTAAAAGGATATCCATTACAACTCCATCTTGGTTTATTAAATTTAAATAAAAATCATTTTTAGATAATGAAAAAGAAACAATCTGTTATAAATCTTTTTTTCCCTTTTAGAATCTCAGTTGGTAGGAATCTCATCTGGGACTCAGCTGAGTTCATATTTGAAAAAGAATCTTTTCTATCAAATAAATACACTCACATAAGTATGCATATATATGTGTATATATGTGTGTATATATATATATGTGTATATGTGTGTATGCATTTATAAATATTTATACATATTACCAAACAAGTGGCCATCCAGCCTACCCTTGAAGACATCCACTGCCTCTCGGGGCTGTCCAATCCAGCTCTGGGCAGCTTTCATTGTTAAGAATCTTTCCTTGCAGAAAATTTAAACTTGGCTTTCTGGGGAAACCTCTGTCCATTGGGCCCAAGAAAGACAAATCTAATCTATGTTCCATGTAGTCCTTCAAAGATCTGAAGCCACCAGCAATGTGGCCAGGATTCTTCTCCCTATCATGAGTGGGGGTTGTTTTATTCCTCATCTCCCTATGCTCAGTGCCCAGAACAGTGCCTGATACTATATAGGCTTAATAAATGCTTGCTGAGATGCAGTAAATGAAGGTAATGGAATACCATTGTTCCATAAGAAATGGTGAGCTGGCAGATTTCAGAAAAACTAGGAGAGACTCACAAGAACTGATGCTGAGAGAAGTGAGCAGAACCAAGACAATGCAATGAATTGATACAATAGAATGAATGCATTGTACACAGTAACAGTCACATGGGGCACTGACCAACTTTGATAGACTTAGCTCTTTTCAACAATACAAGGATCTAAGACAATTTCAAAAGGTTCATGATAGAAAATTCTATCTTCATCCAGAGAAAGAAATACAGAGTCTGAATGCAGATTAAAGCATACTATTCTCCCTCTCTCTCTCTGTCTCTCTGTTTCTCTCTCTGTCTCTCTCTCTCTTTCTCTGTCTCTCTTTCTCTCTCTCTGTCTCTCTCTCTCTGTCCCTCTGTCTCTCTTTTTCTCTCTCTGTCTCTCTCTCTCTGTCTCTCTTTTTTTCTCTCTCTCTGTCTCTGTCTCTCTCTCTCTCTTTCTCTCTGTCTCTCTTTTTCTCTCTCTCTCTGTCTCTCTCTCTGTCTCTCTCTTTCTCTCTCTCTGTCTGTCTCTGTCTGTCTCTCTCTGTTTCTCTCTCTGTTTCTCTCTCTCTGTCTCTCTCTTTCTCTGTCTCTCTCTCTGTCTCTCTCTCTGTCTCTCTGTTTCTCTCTCTGTCTCTCTGTCTCTCTCTCTCTGTCTCTCTCTTTCTCTCTCTCTGTCTGTCTCTGTCTGTCTCTGTCTGTCTCTCTCTGTTTCTCACTCTGTCCCTCTCTTTCTCTCTCTCTCTGTCTCTCTCTCTGTTTCTCTCTCTCTCTCTCTCTCTCTCTGTTTCTCTCTCTGTCTCTCTCTCTTTCTCTCTCTCTCTCTGTTTTTTTCTTTCTCATGGTTTTTCCTTGTAGTTCTAATTCTTCTTTACAACATGACTAATGTGGAAATATGTTTACTATGAATACATATGTGTAGCCTCTGTTAGATTATACATTTTCTTGGGGAAGAGGGAGGGGAGAGGAAGAAAACATAGAGCTCAAAATTTTATAGAAGTATATGTTGAAAACTAAAATTAATTAGCTAATTAAATATAAAGATGCTTCTTAATGGACTGGTTGGTGGTTTCTTCAGTCAGTCCTCACCTGTCAAGGATTCAAAGCCCTTTGTTGTTTTCTGAACTGTTCAGTTTATCACCATCCTTCTTAATGGGTTGTTTCTAGAACCAATTGTAATGCTTTAGATGAAGTCTGGTGAAAGCCATGTAAAGCGGAGCCATCACCTCAACATCCTAATGCAATCCCTGAGTCACATTAGTTCTTTTTGGCTGTGATGCTCAGAAATGGACTTAACTCTGTAGTTCTAAAGTCAGGAGGTTTAGGAACAACCACTGGCTTTATCACCTGCTCACTGTGTGATCTTGGACAATCACCACATTTTATCCTCTGTAAGACTGGGGCCATTTCTTGCACTATCAGCCTCACTGTCTGGTGAGGAAAGCCCCTCCTAGCTGATCCAGCCCAACTTAAATGTGAGTTCTAAGCATCTGAGGTCAACAAAATGCTCTGAGAAGGTTCCACCTATAGGACTAGGATTAGACTCTTGCAGTCATAAGATCCAAAACACACCCTCTACCTTGACTCCCTGGAGACAAAAGTTTGGAATTCCTTAAAGACATAACCCTTTTCCATGACCTTTGCACTGTGGAAATTCCAAGATATGGTATTTTCCCTTTTTATTTCTGCTCAGATGTGTTAATAATTCAGTGATGTGTGTAGCCTTCCCAGTAATGCATATCATGACTCATCTCTGATTTCCCATCCTGGGTGGCGTTCACCCTGGAGATCTGAGGGGAGATAATGAGTCTAGAGACAGGATGTTTTCCCTCTTCTTCAGGTCTATCTCTTGGCTTTCCTGGCTTCCTTCAAGTCCTAGAAGAAACCTTTCCCAAGCTCTTCAATTGCCTTGCCTCACCTCTCCTGATTAACCCTAATTTATCATGTCTATGACTTGTTCGTATGTAGTTGTTTACATGTGGTCTTCTCTTTGAGAATAGGGACTATTTCTGAGGTTTCTTCACATCCCTAGCTTTATCACAGTGTCTGGCATGTACTAGGTATTTAATAAATATTTCTTAACTGAATAACTGACATGTTGAATCTGAGAAGCTGGGAGGAAATCCAGACAGAGATGCCCAGTGGGAAGTTGCAGTGTGAGGCTGGAGCTCTAGAGAGAGATAAGGACTAGTCAGAAAGATTTGGGAATCCTCTACTTAATGGTCGTCATGGAGCCCACAGGAATAGATGAAATTCCCAGGAGAAAAAATAAAAGAAGACCAAAGACAGAGTGTTGTGTCCTCTATGCTTAGAGAATGGGAAATGCATCATGCACCACCAAGAGACCATGACGAATCAGTCTGCAGAGAAGAATGAAAAAAAGGCAATCCAATTAAGCAGTTTCAGTTGAGAGGTGAAGCCTAAAGCCAGATTGGGAGACTAACGAGAAAATGAATAATGAGGTGGTGTAGAGAGCAGGCATGAGAGATACTTTGGATGTTTAGTAGTGAAACAGAGGAGACATAGAGGACAGTAGCTTGAAGGTGTATAAGGATAAAGGGAAAATTACGAGTAGGGTGAGACTGACCGCTGAGCCCAATCCCCCATTATGTAAGGATGGGAGAGCCTTGAGCATACTTAGGGGAAATAAAGAGGGAAAGAGATAAGGAAGGGGGGAATGATTGAAAAGGAAAAATCCCCTAGGATGCTAGATAGGATGAGGTCAAGAGTATGGAGAGAGGGGTTCACTTTGTCATGGAAGATGTGCCCTTCATCCTCTGCCTCTGGAGGAAAGAACTCTTCTTCAGTCCTGGTTTATTAGAACTAAAATGTCTTCTTAAAACTTACACAAGTGGAGGATAAATAGAAGAAAGTATTCCTTTATAAAGTAAACCAAGCGCATTTTAAAGAGACCATGGAACGATTAACTGTATTAAGGCAGATGACCCTCTCATCCTCTGGGGCTGGAGAAAAGGACTTTTAAAAACCCAGTACTGCTTTATTAGAACTAAAAGGCTTCCTTAAAACTTAAAAAGGCTGAATGCAGAACAAATAGAAGCAAATGTTCCTTATAAAATAAACTTAGGAGACTCCTTGTCCCAAGAGGGAGTGTAGACCATGTTGTTGCTCTCTGAAAGGTCTGGGGGAATTTGTGGTTGGTATACCCTACTGGACTATTAAAGGAAAGTCAACTGCTTTTTCTTTGGGAGTGTGCCCCTAACCTTTGAAACTGATGACTTTGCCAGATCACATTATGTTCCTTGGTTTACTAGTCAAAGGAAATACTGAGCTGAATGGACTATATAGCCTTACCCAATTTGGAAATTCTACAGTTGACAAATGAGACAGCAGGGAAGTTTGATTGCCTGTTCCCCCTCTGCCCTGTCTGGATTTACCCTTTCCATACCTCCATTCACTGGAAGAATACATAACCTCCCCTGGAAATGGGTTGATCAAAGGCAAAGAGTGGCTTCACATTCAAACAAGGGGGAGGACACATACATATACACTCCCAACTGGGATTTTGTGTTGATTTTTGTGGGGTTTATTTTGGTGAAGAGTTGTTTAAGTCATTTGAATTGTCAATGTCATGTATGTATTTATTGGCCACTTACAAAGACAGAGACAGCATTAAATCATCAGCCATCTAAGAAATCAATTTGACATGCCTAAGCAAAGCCCTTGACCCATCTCTTAGATGACAAGAAGGCCTCAAGAGAAGATTTGAATCCACAACGAACAAACTGATCATGAGAAATGAGAAATGGGGACCCTTCATTAAGTTAAGCATGAGTTTTTTTAATCAGAAAAAAGAGTCAGTTTTAACAGATCCAACTGGCAGTAAACACAAGAACCTCATTTGAGGCTTGTTTTAATGACTCAAGTGTCAATGAATAAGAAACACATGGATTACATCCTCCTCCAAATATCCAAATTGAGGAATGAAGATGAATAAGTGCAAAATGAAATTGGGAAATTACTAAACTCCACATGATTAAAAAATATTTCAAGTAACTAAAAAAACCCTCAGTACCCCAGATTTCAACAACAACCCGAGTGCAGGGTTTGCCCGACCTGAAGCGATCACGTGCTGCTATTGGCAACCTCTGTATCTGCCAGTACAGAGTGTAAAGAATGGTCTAAGTTCAGGCATCACGAGCATGATTTAATGCTATGTGGTTAGCTCAAATGATTGCCTGCATTCCATCTTTTCTCAGTATTTGACAAAATAAAAAGGAGTGAGACTGGATTGTTCATGTCAGGGCAAGTTTCCTTATCTGTAAACTTGGTATGATAATAGCACCTACCTCCCAAGGCTGCTGTGAGGATAGAATGAGACAGCGTGTGAAAAGTGCTCTGCAAACATGAGCTTATGTCCATAGACCTATAGGAAGGTACTTATTATTATTTGCTCTGGTGGTTATTTCTTTGATACATCTGTGACCACACTGATGTGGGGATTCATATCTCACCATCTACCCACACCTGCTCATCCTCTGTGACTCCTGCTATGTCTTCCCCAAAAGTCCTCCACAAAGGACCATGCCTACTGGGTGGGTGAGGGAGGGGGACTGCTTCCGGGGCTTCCAACATTACATGGGCATCAGGGCCCCTCTTACCCCTTAAGCTATGAGTACGTGATCAGCTTCCTTCCTTTTTGCACCTGTGCCTCCTTGACCAGTGATCTCAATCAGTCACTAGTCTATTATGGTTTTGCTGTGATATGGTATATTCTAGTTTGGTCCCATGCGGGGGGAGTGAAAATTGGTCCCAGAAGAAGGGCATCCTGGCAATGGAACCCTGCAGATGGCAGCTCCTCCACAAGGTTGCCCAGACTGGCAGAGCACCCAGAGGGTCTGTTGGAGATTCAGGGAAAGTGGTTGTTTTGAGGTGGAAGTCTTTTCTCCGGTGATCAGTGCCTGGAACACAGTCCCACCAGTCCCTGCTGCTTGTGGCAATTTTGGGCACTGTTTTATTTTTCTGTCTCTTTCATCTCCTTCTCACAAAAAGATAGATACATTTGGCATACATACGTTGTGCTTCTAGTAAAAGGGCAATCATTCTCTAATTCCCAAAAATATAGCCAAGAATATTTTTTCATCCTTGATGCTTCTGAAGAGCAGGTTTGTGTTTTGAACATATTTTGGTTCCAGCACATGAGAGATTTCATCCATTTCCTCTGAAAACTTAAAATTGAGCTTTATTTTAAGATAACTTAAGACCATAAACATACCAATTTTGATTTGCTTTGCAGATCAGAGAATGGGAAGGGTGAAGGCTGTCTCCACTCTAACCTCAACTCATCCTGCTGATGCTCAGTGTCAAAACTGGAAGTACCAAGTCTGCTCCTTCCCCCAAATTCCAAGTGGTCAGAAGTTTCAGTTCATGTTTAGTAGTTCTCCAGCAAATGCACCAGACACACATTGCCTATGATAGATTCTGACAGATTAAAATATGTTGAGAATTGGAGGGAGTCCTTGATTTTGTTAATTAAGCCCATGGCTTCCAAACTATCTTATTAAGTAGCTCTAAAAGGAAGATATTTTTGAGCATGCACCCCAAAATGTGTACATTTATTTACAAATTATATTCATGTTCTTAAGTATTAATAATGATGTATATTATAAAAACACATATTGAAAGGATGAGATAAAGATGAAATAATATTTAATATTAAGAGAGCAGTGGAGTTTATGGAGTAAGGAATGCTATAGTCAGACCTATGCTATAGGAAGATTCATTTGACAGCTGAGTGGAAGATGGATAGAATAAGTAGTGACTTGAGGCAGGGAGCCCAGGAAGGGGGTGATGAGGGTCCTGAACCAGAGGAAGACAGTGTGAGTGGGGAGGACACATGCCAGGCATGCTATGCAGATAGAAATGCCAAGATTTCAGTGAGGAGCCAAGAATAACACTGACATTGTGACCCTGGATGATGGGCAGACTGATGGCAGTCTCAACAGAATTAGGGAGGTGCAGAGAAGGGAGGTTTGGGGACAAGGATGATCTTATCAAGACTCATTCATATCTGTTCATCCTGTGTTAATTCTTTCCAATAGAAAAGTGTAATTTTTATTATGTAAAAATGACTTACCATGATCACCACTCTAGAACAAGATTCTTTTGCTTCCACAAGATGATAGAGCATCAGGGAGTGGAGACTCTGAGGGGTTGGAGTGGAGACTCTGAGGGGAATGGAGCTCAGGATACCATCAAAGCTGCAGGTGCCCATGCCCTAGCCAACCTCTGAGAGCCACCAGTGGGATGTGCCATGAATATGTAGGAGACAAACTTACAATTCTTTTGGGGGAAGGGAGAGAAGGGAAATGTCACTCACTAGACCACTTTCCCATTGTTTCATCAAATGCCCTTTGGGAGTGAAGCCATCACTTTAGATACTACCATAACATGCACAAATAGCAATCAACTGGCTGGTTTTCTTGTTCTGACATTTATGAAGGGATCCCTGCATCCAGCCAGATGATACAACCTGAGTGAGGGGCCCAAGTCTTATCTCCATCACCTATTTCACAATCGATGGAGTTCATGGGCTTGGTTAGCTAGAGGAGTAATTTCATTTCTGAGGTTTAGAATCAGTCACTCCACCAAGTATGCATTCAGAGCTTCCTCTGCTCCAGCCACTATACTAGATATTTATTGCGCATCCTTTGTTTTCATAGAGGATGGAAAACAGATAATATGTTGACTTGTGCTTGATCTGGAATGAAGTGAGGAAGAATCGCACGAATTCATCAGAATCACTCTCTCTCCCAGAGTCATTGAAATCCAGTGGCAGGACAAAAGTGACACTCAGGAGACAGAAGATGACCTTGGCATCTTCTATGACTGGCCAAGCTCTGAGCTTCTACTGCCTTCACAGCCATGGAAACTTATTCTTATCCACTCATTCCTCCAGGGGAAGTCCTCACATATTTGGGGTCACCTCAACTCACCAATGGATTTGAGGCTTCTTGGCTACCTTCAGCTTGGTTTAGCCAGTCTGCTGAGAAGTTTTTAGTGGGGTGTGGCTGCTGTACACCCCAAAGCTTCCTGGGGCCACAGGCGAGACTGAGTGATAGGTGGGCACCAAAGGTGGATGAGCAGCTTTGGAAAGGGCTCAGCAAACCCTCACCCTAGAGAGGCTAGTCCTTTCTGAATACCCCATGTACCCTGATATTTGGTGATACAGATGCCCAATTAATAGAAACAGAAAAGGCCCTTACTTCTCCACGGAATTTATCAGTAAAACAAAGTGTAAACTAGGTGTGAGCAAGTGCTTAATCATTAGGAAATGGTTTCCTGTCAAGACAGTCAATTCCTTTCATTTCTCACTTTTATTTGTGTGTGTGTGTGTCTGTATTCATGTGTGATGTTCAGAGCTCACTATCTCAAACACCCAAGAATTCTTGGAGGAAACAAGAGGCTTTTGTGGTCTTCAAGCCCGTTAGCCTCTTTCATTTTTTAATACTGAAAAAATACTTTATTAATGATATTAATATTGAAAAATATTTAAATATATTTTTCATAGTTTCCTATGCCTGTCTTTGCATTAATAGCATTGAGTATTAAAATGTATGTGAATTTAATTTGGAGGATCTTATTAGGTTCTTTCAATTTAATTAAATTCATCTAGCATTAAATATCTTGTGTTTTCTATGAGCTGCAACGTGGTAAAGTGCATAGAGCTGTCCAAGAAGACTTGGGTTCAAAGTCTACCTCAGACAATTACTAGACAAGGGACCCTGGGCACATCATTTCACCTCTCTAGGCCTCGGTTCTCTCATCTGTGAAATGAGTGAGCTGGATTTGATAGGCCCAAAGCCTATAACTTCATGATTTTTCAGACTAGATCTTGGTGCTAGGTGCTCCCAAGACCGCAAGGAAAGCTGCCATCAAAGCCAGGGATATTGAGAACCTGGCCACATTGTCTCTCTTGAACCCACTATTTGAAAAAAGAACACACACTAAACCCATCCACCTCTAAAATTCATTAACTGTAAATATTAAACACTGACTGAAGATCAGAAGTACTGTTCTAAGTCTAAATGGAAGGAATTTTCAAGTTATTCAGGGGTCATCAATCAGGCATCCCAACAGCAGTGCAAACATGTTTCTACAAGCCATAAACTTTGGTCAGGACTCAGCAGACACAATTCTTCCCTGGGAGGAAAAAGACCTTAAATGTTTCAAAATCTTGTATACAGAAAAGGGAATCTATAAATAAAAGACCTCTCACACTCAGGGGGGTAAAGCGTGTCCAGAGAAATGCCATCTCTGAAGCACTGTGACTTTTTGGTGGAGCCTGGGCATGGGAGTGAGGACTCCGGTGTGTTCACTAATGAAAAAGCTTTGTCATGGTGATCATTTCAAATCCATCTTAAGAAGTCCAAAGTTGCACAATCTCTTTCAACTAAGAAAAAAAAAATCACCAAATTCCTTTTAAGTTTCCAAGCTCCGCCCAGGAACAGAGGCCCAACTGATGAATGCCAACTAATTGAATGACTATGAGAAATGGAACACCACAGGCTCTAAGGAACTGAAAGTGAATGTTACCCAGGATCAGAGGGGTCAGTGTCTTGGCTGAGGCCACACAACTAGTGAGTAGCAGAGGCGGAATTCAAGTTTGCTCCTTTGGCTTCCAGTCTAAGGCTCCCTCTGCCAGGCCACCAATAGGCTTTCTTCCCTAATGGGAAATCTAGGATACAGTGATATAAACTAACATGATGACAAGAAAACTCAGTAGACATGTAAAAATGAAAAAGTCATTTGCTAGAACTGAAAAACAAAAACAAAGGAGGTAATTACATAGGTGCTTTTTGCCTCTGCTTCCTGAATTTCTGCAGGTGTGAGAGCCTGTGGCTAACCAGATGGCCTCTCGTTCAACTCTGGGGCCCTGGCAGGAACCTCAGAAAGCCCTAATTTCAGCATGTGGTGCAGGAGAGTTTGGACAAAGCTTGACAGAGGGACACGGGGAAGGCAGTTAACAAACCTCTATTACTACCCACCATAGAAGAGGAGAGCAGATGCCAAGTGTCTACCTCCCATCGTCCCCAATTAAGGGGGCTTACAGTAGGGTGGCGTCCAGACCCTCGGTCACTCGACTACTCAAGAACTTTCCCAGTCCAGGTCCTTCAGGGCTCCAACTCCTGTAGAGTTTTAGGCAAAGAATCAAATGGCATCAGAGGCTACCTTGCCATAACCTAGGGGATAAAGGTCAGGTGAAATGAGGGTGTTTTCTTATACTTAACAAGGAGTGAAGAAAGAGAACAAAATGCAAGAAGCAGTCTAAGTGTGCCAAGGCAGTAGGAAGGTGGGAGGGGAAGAAGTGCCTGGTCTCTAGGTTTATTAACTCAAGCATACATGCATCCTTAGGGGGCTAGGCAAACATTTCATTGGCTCACACTATGGTTTCTTTAGATTTGGAGGGCAGGATGGCACGACCTCTGTCACTAGCAATGATGTAGAAATATAAAGCGTGCTACAGATGTGATCTCAATGGAGTTTCCCAACAGCTCCAGGAAGGTGGTATGATAGATCATGTTCCCATTTTGTAAATGTAGAAACTGAGTCACAGGACGATTTAGCTACTTTCCCTATGTCACATATGGCTACTAGGTGTCTACAGTGGGATGGAAGTTCAGATTTTGCAGATTTTTTTTTTGATTCTACGTTCTATTTATTCCAGACTTCCTCTAGCTAACTGTGAGATGTTGGGAAAGTCTTTCCCCTTTCTAGGTCCCATTTCTGTCTCAGTAAAATGAGAGGGCTCAGTTAAAGGTAGCTGGGTAAGGAAAGTGCTGGACTGGCATCAGGGGAGAATCTTGCTAACTAGACCCTGATCTCCCTCATCCTCAGTCTCCTCTTCTGTAAGAAGGGTTTTGTAAAGAAGGGTCTCTGTAAGGAAGAGGTGGCTGGACTCAAGAACCTTCAAGCTCTCTTCCACTTCTAAGGAGTATGATGTCTTGAAAAAACATCTCTTGCCTCAGAGCTCTATTGTACAATAAGCACGGTCAGAACATTCCTTCTTGTGCCATATCAATAGCATATATTTCAGGAAGTGCTGGTGAAGGAAGCCCAACATGAAGTGATGTAATAGAAACAGCAACAACAGGTTGGCTGAAATTCCAGCCTCTGTATAACACTTTCAAGTAGACTGTGGGATTTCACACTGTGTTATAATATAAAAATGATGTTTTCCATTTTTTTCCAGGGCAAATTTTCTCAATCTCTGAGGGAGGTTATGGTCGGAAAAATGACCATCTGCAAATGCCCCCTTGGACTCTACCTCTAAATTTTCTGCCTGACTCATTCAAAGTCTGATGATTGGATTGGCCAGCACCAAGCAGTGGCAACGTCCTTTTGCCTGGAAAGAGGAAGATGGGATTCATTTGACCTATGGGCTAGATTATGAAGCACCCTGCCAAACTCCATTTCTCATTTCTTTTCCAGGAGAGAAGATAGAAGATTTGAACACAATCCCTCCCCTAGTCCAAGACTTCATACCCTCTACACCACTAAGGCAATAACCTCCCTGCTTCTAGTCTCTCCCCTCCTCAATTCATCTCCCACAAAACTGCCAGTTGATACATCTAAAACCTAAGCCTGATCATGTCTCTCCAGAGATTTTCAGTGGCTCTCTCTTGCCTAGGTGATAAAATGCAAAACCCTCAGCCCTGCACCATTTATCTCCCATCTACCTCGCTGGCCCCTCATCACTCCCTTTCCATTCCAGACAAACTGGATTGCCGGCTCAGCTTTTCATCTCTGGCCTCTATCTAGGCTTCGGTATGTGTGGAATGTTGTGTCTCCTCACCTCTGCCTCTGCCTCAAACCTTGGCCTCCTGCAAAGCTCAACTCGCCTCATCTCTTACACAAATCCTTTTTTCCTCCCTCCTTCCTTCCCAAGCTTAGCATCCTAAGCTAGAAGAAATCCTTTCTAAAAATTGCTTTGAATATAGTCTGCCTGGATTTACCTGAGCACCAGCTGTGTTCTCCCCCACTGCCCTCTAGAATATAAACGTCTTAAAGACAGAGTGTTTCATTTTACTTCTGTCTCCTCGGTGCCTAGCATGGTGTCTTCCAAAAAACAACATGTGTGGATGAACTAAACTTGAAGGGAACAAAAAGAAATTGAGAAGGAAAGTGAAGGCTGAGATCTCCAATGAAAAACCATTCCAATGTAGCATCTTGATTCTGGAATAAATTGAAAGGAAACATCTTTGAACAAAGTCATTTTTCAGCCTGTAATCATAGGCCAAACTCAATGTCAAAATCCTCATAGACTGCAGAAGTCCCTGGCTGTGGTCTAATGGAACTTAAACTCTAAAAGAAACCAAATTGTTGTCCCTTGAGAATGGGTTCATAAGTCTGTAATCTCCCCCTCCACAATGACATTCTCCATAGGATAATTCCAACTATGTTGGCAGACAATTCTAATGAGATGACTTCAAAGCACAGCTGTCAGTAGGGTTGGAGCTCCAGGTAGGGTTTCCATGAACCATCACAAAGCATTAAGACTTTGAAGGAAGACTCAACAGGCAGACTTCACGCTCTGATGGAAGTGCATATGATTATTGTCAAGAGAGTCCAGTGGAAACTCTGCTTCCCATAAAACTTTTAACTGCTAGGCAGCTGGATAGTGCAATGGCTAGAGAATGAGGCCTGCCTTAGTGTCCTCCACCAGGAAATAGGGATAACAATTACTCCCACCTCCCTGGGTTTTTGTGAAGCCCAAATCAAATCATATTTGTAAAGTGCTTCACACAGTGCCTGTGGGTGCACAGTAGGTGTTGTATAAATACTTATTCCTTCTTCCTACTAAGACATGAGAGCATATGATCATAGATGTGAGGCTCATCCAGTCCAGCCCATCCATCTTACTAATGAGGTTAAGAGAGCCCAAGGTGGAGAAGGAACTCTAGCCCAGGTTCTCTGACTCCATACCCAATGACCTTTCCCATATATCTCCTTTTCTCAGTCTTCATCCTTCTTAATCTTTGTTTTTTCTCCAGTGTTTTTGGACACTATTAACCACCACCTCCCCCTTCTCCTGGAGACTTTCCTCCTCCAGCTTCTGGCTTGCTTCTCCTCCTCCTCTCTGATCACTCCTCCTCAGCCTTCTCCAAGGCAACAACTTTCTCCTTTCTATGAACTCAGATGTGTTCTTTTACCTTAGAGAGTCAGCATGATATGGTAGACTACAGTCCACTGAGTAGCCACACTTATCTTGGAATTATGGAGTCTGAGTTTGAATGGGACTTTACCATGTATCACTTGGGGACCTTTGACAAGTCAATTATTGTTTCTGTGCCTCAGTTTCCTTATCTGTACAATGAAAGGATTGGACTCAGTGATCTCTGAGACCCTTCTAGTTCTAGAGCAATGGTCTTATCAATCAATCAATAGACATTTATGAGTGTCTACTAGATGCCAAGCACTGTGCTAAGTGCTAGGGATACAAAAAGAGTCAAAAGACACTCCTGCCCTCCAGGATCTCCCAGTCTAATGAATTATTTTTTATTTTGTCTTTGTGTGCTAAGTGAGTTGTATGTAATAGGCATGTGGTTAAAACCTTGGTTCAAAGGGCACATAGAGGAATTATTGCAGGTCCCAAAGATGTGAATTCTGGGCTCTAGGACTGTTCCCAATGCCTTTTTGTCACCCTTTTATCTGAGTCTTAAAAGATCTGTCTTACTGGAAACTCAGCTTGAGAATGAGCCCAGCTAAGTTCAGAGAGCTCCTCTTCTGGGCACAGCAACTCTCAGAAATGTCTGCTAAGTCACAGAAGGACCTTTGATCTCTGTGGGCAAAGGGAGTGGCACCTGGACAGGTCCTAATAGATCCTTGGAGTCCCAAAGAATTGAACCCTAAGGAGGGTATCCTTGATACTGACCTGGTCCCAAAGAATGTGCCTACTCAAGACTTCTAACAGATTTAAAACTCTAAAAAGTATTGCAGTGTTAAAGGATGGTAAAGTCCTATGGGAACAACAAAAAAAACCCACCATATTTACAAGAAAACCTTCTAACAAAAGTAACAAGTTGATAAATATTTCACTGTCATCAAGGATTCAGAATGTAACCCTCCCCCCTCTGAAACTTTACTAAAAATTGAGAACATCTTTCCAGTTCCAGGAAAACTTTCCCTACCCCCACCCGTCTGTACCCTAGAGGAAGGTCTGCAGAGCAAAGGTACAGCCCCCAAATGTGTCCTCTAAAGATCTCATCTCTCTGAGATTAATCCACAGATGATGATATGAATGATGATTATTAATGATATGTTATAATGACCTGAAGTACTGGGTCTGGGTCAGGAGGACTCATCTTGCTGTGTGATGTAGAACAAGTCCTCAACCTCTCTGAATCTTACCTGCAAAGTAAAAATAACCCCAGCACCTACCCCACAAGATTGTTAAGAGGATCAAATGAGGCACAGCATGCAAAACTCTTTGCCCACCTTCAGTATTTCTAGAAATACTGCCAATGATAATGATAACAAAGATTGCTTCAAAATAATTTCAATACCTCTGGGATGTGTGAGTTGGTCTGTGCCAATAAATACAGAGTCTAGGACCACAGATGATGCACAGACTGAGCCTGGGCCCCTCTGGCCTTTTTCTTCTGGCTGGGTTGGCCCTGTGCTGGCCCCACACCCCGGATACCTCACCCGGAATCACAGAGGACTCTTGCCCAGCTCTGGTCTTAACCATCTGCCCAGTACCACCAAATTCTGCTTTAACAGGAAGGCAAAACTATTCTCAGATTCCATCAACTGAAAGCGAGCTCTTTCTTGCTTTTTTCCAATAGAATTCAAAGTCCTTGAAAGTAGTAGGCACACAGTAGGGAATTTAAGAAATGCTTGTTGATGACTCAAAAATTGATATAGACTAAAAAATTCACCACTCTGACGTCAAATTAGTGAGGAGCCTTGTGAATAGATCTAAGCTGGTCCTCAGATGATGGTCTCACATTATACAGACCTCTAGCAATTAGCATGCAATAATAGCAATAATTAAAATTGTGTTAATTAAATAAGTAGGAATAAGTAGGAGCACCATTCTTCTTTTAATTTTCACACTGTCCTACCCCACGGGGTAGAATAGATAACGCAATGAAACTGCGGTTAGGAGAGAACTGAGTTCCAATCCTGCCTCTGACATCTAACCTGCATGTGACCATGAACAAAGTCCTAAATAATCACCTGTGTAAGCCTCACTTTCCTCATCTATAAAACGGGGATGGCAATGCCTTCAGCATCCACCTGATTTCATTTTGGAGAAGACTCAAATGAGATGGTGTTTGGAATGTGTTGTGCCAACCACACGAATCGTAGAAATGGCAGCCCTTATTATCATCTTGTCACTACTTAGATATTCACATATCTTCTAACTTGGATCAAGACAATGCTCCAAGATATTGATGGACAAATTGTCACCAGCCTACCTTGGTGATGAGTATATTTTGTTTTGTTTTTGCAGGGACATCACAATCAAAGGGTAAAAAATAGATATGACTTTTAAGGCCAAGTACAGATACCTAACTTCTACCTTTATGTATCCTTCAATGAAACCTATGTAAGCAAACAAAGCAAGGCACTTCTTGTATCAGACCTTGCCAATCCTTTGAAGGCAGTAGCTCAGTGGACATGTTCTTATGCCTTTGGCCTAAAATCATGTAGAATTATCCATTGATCTATCTAGGTTTCCCACTTAGGTGGAGTGTATTAGAGACTAAAAAACACAGCTCCCTTGGGAAGTCCCCAAACCACCTATCACAATACAAAAAATGACGGATCTGTGATTTCTTAGGGAACTCTTAGCATGGAGCCCAACTCTGCTAACATCAATGGTAGCCTGCTTGTTACTGAAAAGGTAAATCCTAGGACGTGACCCAAGTGTCAAAGGTTAAGTGACTTGCCCCAGGTCACATAGCCAGTAGGTGCTGAAGACAGCCCCCCCCCCCCACCACACCCCCCACCCCTGGTCCTCTCACCAGGTGCTTCTCCCACTGACCACAACATCCTCCAAAGTAGAATTTAAGCACTATTTTTGATTACAGAGCCATAGATTATTAGAGCCAAAAGGGGCTTTAGGCATCACATACCCAAATCCTGTCATTAGGAGAATGAAAAGAATCCACCCTGATTCACTTTCTGCATCCTTGAAAGACCCAGGAGAATTCCAGGAAACCCTGATTTTCCTTCATCCAGAGACCATAAGGCCGGATTCCGCTGGATTTTCATTGCAAAGGCATCTTCCCTTTTGCAGCTGTGTGCTCCGAGCCCAATTTATGGGGCAGTCATTTCAGTCCATAGAATGGCTATGCTGAGAAACCACAGAGTTAATCAGACTCAAAATGCCCCAAATTCTTTCTAAAAAACAGAGAGAGAGAGAGAGAGAGAGACAGAGAGAGAGAGAGAGAGAGAGAGAGAGAGAGAGAGAGAGAGAGACAGAGAGAGACAGAGAGAGACAGAGAGAGACAGAGAGAGACAGAGAGACAGAGACAGAGACAGAGAGACAGAGCAGAGAGAAAAGAATAAAAGGAGCTGCGTTTGCTGCTTTGGAGTTTTCCATCTTCAGATCAAAGCTTTCATGCCCCTCAGCGAGTCTTTAACGTCATACCCCGCTCATGCTTGACTTCCATTAAAAGTCTCTCCTTCGCCTGCTGCTCGGAAGGAGCCTGCCAGCTTGCCAAGAGAGGCAACTCTGATGGAGGACTTGCCCTGTGGAGCCTTCAGGGAAAAGGGAGGGGAATTGACCTTTGGCAGCTGAAAAAGAGGGGAGATTTCCAGAGCCGTGAGAAACTGAAGGTAGGAGGGACATCAGCTCAGTACCCATCTTAGAGCATCATCTTTACATGTAGACCTGATTAGGTCACCTTTACTCAAAAGTATTCAGTGGCTCCCTCTGGCCTGCTAGGACAAATGAAAACTCTTTGGCCTGGCATTCAAGGCCTCCAGGCTTACTCTTAGGTCACATACTCCACAATTTTCATAGTTCTTTGCCGGTCATCTATCTCCTCATTAGCTGTGAGCTCTTTGGGGGCAAGGATTGTGTTTTTTACTTTCTTCTTACCCTCAATGCTCAGCATGATGCTTGGCACATCATAGGCACTTAATAAATGTGCACTGACTGACTGTGGACCAGCTGCCTCTAGAGACCTGTTCTTTCTTCAGAAGAGAAAGAGAAAGATAAGAACCGCCCCCACAGGTCTCTGGCTGCCCACTTGTCATCTCTTCCCCAGTGATGCTGTGATGAATCCCTTCCCTGCTGGCGCCTTTGGGTTTCCCATACAGCACAGTTGCTCTCACCCATACCCTCTCTTCTCCTCTGCCCTGAGGGGAGGGTCATCTTCAATTGATCTTTTACCATCTCCCCCTCCCCAATCTCACTACCCTAGAGTAAAGCTGGTAAAAGGATGGCTTGTGTTTCCATGGGGAGTATCATAATTCCTGAAAGGAAATCCAGTCAACCTATGGGATGAAATCTGGGTTGGGCAACAGACATTTTTCATCTTTGAGTTTTCCTCTAGTCAACCCCAACCCTCCCATTTTACAGATGTGGAAACTGAGGCTTAAGGAGAGTAAATAACTTGCCCAGGGTCATACAGTATCAAGTTGAGTTTTAGATGCCCTAGACATGAAAAACCACACATTACCATAAAAGTTTACTCTCCTGAAAGAGGGGCCAGAGGACCAGAACAGCCTTTCTTGGCTGGTCCACAAATCTGTGGCCAAACACTAGATGCATGGGCCTGCTCTTGCAATAATGCTTCAGTGGCTGTCAATACTGTCTGAAAGCCCTAGTCAGCCTCAAAGAATTGAAAGGGCTCCTACCATCAATTTAAGACCTTGGAGCCTTAACAGATTAATTGCAGCAACAGGTGAGAAAAAGATGATTGTATCATATAGAAAGGCAAATTATAGAGACCCAAGGCTAATTGCTGATTAGCTGAAAACATGTGCATCTATTTTCAGCATGTAGAGGAGATATCAATAGAAAACAAATTTCTAATTATCCATATGGTTCTTCTTACAGTAATTGGGGCTGCATATCTCTCCTCCTCCACCTTCTGTCTCTGTTTCTGTCTATATCTCTGTCTTTTCCTTTCTCTTTGTCTCTCCTGTCTCTCTCTCTCTCTCTCTCTCTCTCTCTCTCTCTCTCTCTCTCTCTCTCTCTCTCTCTCTCTCTCTCTCTCTCTCTCTCTCTCCACCCCCACCCCAGCCCTAATTTGTATTGTCTTTCCAAGTTTTTGTTTCTTTGGGGTTTTTTGTTTGTTTTTTTTTTTTAGTATATAAAAAGTAATCGAATTAAGATAAGATTCTCATCCCCAGCTGAACTCCTGGTGCAAACTGGATCACGGGAGTGTGCATCCCCTGGGGAAGGGGGTGGGGGGAAACAGCAGCAGTAAGAGAGGAGATAACCTTCTGATTTTGCAAATGTGAGTCTTCAGCTGCTGCCTACTCCCTGGAAGGTCAGAAGAGGCAGAGCAGGACAAACCGCCCTCATTCATCTCAAAAGAAGATTTGACTTTTTGGGACTCATCTGACTGCAGAGGCTCTTCTCGTCCCCGGGCTCCAGCGAAAGAGGGCTGATTGATGGTAATGAGGGGTCTCACATCTAGGTCAGTTAAAACAGAGTCAAGACTACAACACTTAACTTCCCAGCTGACTGTGGACAGCTCCCTTAACCTCCTTAGCCCATTGACTCCTTGCTTCTAAAATGAGGGGGTTCCAGTGTGCACTCTGCTCCCTCTTCCAGCTCTGCATCTCTGATGCTACAGAGTGAGTCACTGTTAGAGTGGGTTCTAAACCTGCCTCTGAATAAGCCTCTCATGGCTCCAGGCAACTCTTGAAGCCTCAAATAACAGGGCAGGAGCTGGTCGAATTAATGGGAAGAGAGAGTCTTCTCATCCCGAGTGCTCCACTGGAATCCCAGCTGCAGTCCCATTCAGCTAGTGTCCCATGATGTGAATGGACCAGCCCACAAGCTTGGAGAGTTCTAGATAATGAAGATAAGATGTGGGAGAAGTGGAGTGGAGGGTGGTCTTTCTGTAGAAGGGGAAATAAGTGGGGGCTCTCAAAGTCTGCTGTCACCAGGAAAGAAGAGAGACCAAAGCACTTAGAAGAAGGTGTGTGTGTGTGTGTGTGTGTGTGTGTGTGTGTGTGTGTGTGTGTGTGTGTGTGTGATGGAATGAAATGGACAGCTTAGGAGGTCTGGTTCTACAAAAAAGTGCTGCACTTCCCAGGATGGCATTTCACTCCTAGAGAAGAGGACATGACGTTGTGAGTCCCTAACCCCCACCCCTGCCACCACCATAGTGACCAACATCCAGCTAAAGGGACATCATGTCCGGAATATATTTACATTTTTAAGTTTTATTGATGGCTTTTTCTTACACGACAGATATTGCCCAATATCATTTCCCCCCAGACCAGAACCCTCCTTATTCTGGAAAAAGGGTTAAGAAAAATCACCCAACAGGGACCTCAGTGGATGGTATAAGCAGCCATAATGCCCACCTCTCTAAAGGAGAGAAGGGAAGTTGGCTTCATCTGTCCTTTCATTGCCTTTAATTAACCACTTTTGCATGTTTAATAATTAGGTCCATCCTTACATGTGTCCTTATTTCTTCCTCTATTAAACTGTAAACTTCTTGACAGTAGGGATGGTTTTATTCTTTGTCTGGGTGTCATCAGAGCTTAGCACAGTGCTGGTGCTACGTGGTTGGCCAGCCCATAATAGACTTTGAGATATAAGAGATGAAAATTTTCATTTCAGCATTCTAATATCAGTTATGCTTTAGTTAAAAATTCCCAGTGTACCACTGGGCACTCTTTAAGAATGAAATGGTAAGCCTTTTCCTTGCCCAGCAGTCATTGGCCTTCCAACCTTCCTTACCCAAGAGTAATTAAGTGCATTTGGCATTAGCCTCTCCATTAAGAAGTCTAATACCCAGGGAATCAATCATGATTGCTTCTTTGTGTTGTCTCCCCAAGCCTGAGGCGGTCAACATTGCATGCTCTGGTTTCTGCCCGTTCCTCAAAGCTTTCTCCTTCAAAAGACACACGATAGACAGGATTCACTTTCTAGGCTGATGACTTAATCTGACCTCAAAAGCCCCAGGGTGAGAGAGCTTAGAAATGGATTGCAAAGCACTCCCAACTTGAAGGAAATATTTCCTAATATTTCTGCATTTGGAGCAAATTGGTGTGATTGGATCTGATGCTGGCCAATCATCGAGGCAGGGTGGGATCACAGCCCCCTCATAAGTCTCATAAACGTGTGACTTTGCCCATGCCATGACTGAGTTTTCAAGATCCCGGCCAGTTAGGTCATGGAATTGAACCAAGCCAAAGAGGCTTTTTTATAAGCACCTTCTGTGTGCCGGTCTCTGCTTTAACTACTGGGGACACCATAAAAGGTCACAAGAGTCTCCCCTTCAGGGAACTTAAGAGTGTACTAATGGGAAAAGTCCCAGGTTCTTTTTCAAGAAAAATTGAGGAAAATCAACAACTTTAAGATCTTGGCCATATCTAAGATGATAAAATGGGGATGGCCACATCTTTCTCTATCTGGAACTGCTTCTTTCAGTCAATGGGAGGGGAATCACCTCCATGTATTGTGAAAATCCAAGTAGGCACAGACTCCTAGTTTCATTCCCATCCACATGCCCAGTTCTCTCTCTGATGTCATGAGCCGACTATGCCACCACCTGCTTAGTAAGCATCAGTGGCTCCCTGTTTCCTCCAGGATCAAAGGCTGACTTTCCCATTTGGTGTTCAAAACACCTCACCCCCTAGGACCCACCTATCCCACTAGCCTTATTCCACATTCCTCCCTTTCACATACTTTGTGACCTGGCCAAACTGACTTTGCTGTATCTCCTCCCTCCATGCCTTCACATAGAGTTCCCTTATGCCCAGAATGTCCTCTCACCCCCATCCCCACATTTCTCTTAGAATCCTAACTTTCTTTCGAACCTCAGTTCAAATGCTACTTCTTACAGGAAGCCTTCCCTGATTTCCTCCTCCCCTACTTCTAGTACATCCACTCAAGTTGTAGTTCATTTGTATCAGTTTTAATATACTATGTATACATGCTTTCCACACCCAAAATCGAAAGTAAGCTCTTGGAGAGGGATTATGTCATTTTTATCTTTGTATCCTTCAGTGCCTGGCACATGGCAGGAGCTTAATATATACTGACTGATTGGAAGCTAGCTCCTCCCTTGCCTCAGTTTCAAGTGCCCCATGTTCTTAAACTGATGCTCACATTTTCCGGGAAGAGAAATCTCTTGTAATTAACTTTTGAGTTCTGCTGGCACCCAGAGGCCTCTCTGTCCTCTTTTCTTCACTATCATTTCTTGCACCCTTCCTTCTTTCCCTTCTCTTTCTCCTCCTTCCCATTCTTCCCTCTTACTCTCCTCTTTCATTGTCTTTTTTCTTCCTCTTTTTCACGTTTTCTTCCACTCTCTTCCACTTCCTATCCCCTTTCTCTCCTTCCTTCCTTCCTTCCTTCCTTCCTTCCTTCCTTCCTTCCTTCCTTCCTTCCTTCCTTTCTATCTGTCTCATTTGTCTTTCCTTCCATTATGGTAACCAAATATTCCTTTCAAAAGTCCTCCCTATGTCCACTGGTATAGTACTACATCAACACTCCACTCCCACAGGGAACTTCAATGGATATAAAGATGCCTTAGTTTACTAAATATACTACCAAAACATCTAGAAATCTGGAAAATGCATGATTGAAAAGTTAGAAAATGTGATCCAGAACTGGGCTCTAAATCTAGGATCTATGAACTTTTCCCTAATACTTTGATAATTATTTCTATATAATTGGTTTTCTTTGCAATCCTGTGTATTTTATTTTATGCATTTAAAAATGTGATTTTTGAGAAGGGAGTACCCGGGCTTCACCAGACTGCCAGAGCCCTAAGGGTTCATGGCACAAAAGGATTCAGAACTGTTTCTCTAGATGATTAAGGGTTTGTTCCCATTTATACGCATGGAACTCTGGGCATAAAAGCAACATTTCAGAATCAAAGACTCTCAAAGCTGTAAGGAAGGTCAGAGATCATGTGTTGCATGCTAGCTCTAAACAGGAATCCTCTCCATCCTATCCCTTCCAGGTGCCATTAACCTCTGCTTGCAGATCTCCAGTAAGGAAAAGCCCCTGACGTCCTGGACCCAGCTAGCCTGTTTTGGGACAGCTGTCATTGTGAGGAAGTGTTTGGTACCATCAAACTGAAATCTCCACCTTCTATCCTTTACTTGTCTTCCTCACTCTGGGGCCAAGTCAAACATCTGATCCCCCCTTCTAGGAAATAATCTTTCAGTACCTGAAGAGAAGTGTCCTGTCCCTCCTCCGAGTCTTCTGAACATTAAAGCTTTTGAATCAATCCCCCCGTAGCATGGTCCCCAGTCTCTCAGTCATACTCTGGAACCATAATGCCCTTTCTAAACAATGGAAGACTCACCCCATTGCAAGGGAGGTCATGGAGGACCACTTCACCTAAGCAAGGCTCCAGAAGGCAGAACCAGGAACTGGTGGGGGTGGAAGGAGGCACACAGAGACAGATTTTAGCTCCTTCCCAATACTGTCAGTGAGTTGCCTCCATGGGAGACCTTCAAGCTGAGGCTAGAGGTCTGCTCGGTGATAATGTAACAAGGATTCTTGTTCAGGGAAGGACAATGCTCGGTGATAATGTAACAAGGATTCTTGTTCAGGGAAGGATAAATGACCTCCAAAGTCCCTTTGAACTCTGTGATTTCTCCTCCAGAGGAGGTTGGAACAGAGCACCAGACTTCTGCAGAAACCACATTCTTGCTGCAAACCTTCTGCCTCTCAAAGAAGCCTAGAGTAATTAGCCCTAGGGTTTGGGGCTGCCATGTCTTGGTATTCAGGCTCCCCTCTAAGGTTACTGAGATCTCTTCCACCCAAATTGTGGCACAGCCCTGCCCCTTCTTCTTGGCCTTGAACTCTCCTCCCCCCCCCCATAGAAGAATTTATAGAATTCATCTATATTAAGTAAGAAGGATCATATTTCTGTATCAGAGGGTCTTGATCTTTTTTGGTGTCACAGACATTTTTGGCGATCTGGGAAAGCCTTTGGACCATTTCTCACAATAATGAGGTTTTAAAAATAAATTCATAATCAAAGGAAATGCTCAATAACTTCAGTTGGAGGTTAGTAAAAATCAAGATGTCCTTTTTCCCATCCAGAGTTCCAGATACCCTTAGGGGGTCTGTAGGACTCAAGTTAAGAACCTCTGCTCTGAGTATTTCTCAAATCAACATTTTCATTTCTGGAGTTTCAAACTTCAAGGGGATTTTTGACAACTTGGAGAGAATTTAAAGGGCAAGTACCAAAAAAGACATGGGAGGAAGGTTAAAATACGAAGGACAATGAACCTCACAAAAACCTATACTGATGGTGGCTCAATGCAGGTACTGGGGGAAAGGGCAGTTAAGAAACCAAGCCTCACCCCCACAGAAGACTTGAGATGCAGCCATGAACTCACTCTCAGAAACCCACAGTCGAAGACAAGGAAATGTTTAATGAAACAGAAAAACAATAGCTGAAACCTGACCCAAATTCAACTTAAATCCATTAGTCATTACGCAGATGGCTGGAAGCCTAGGAGAGAGCAAGCCTTTGCAGAGACAACTGTCTCTTTCCAAGACTATCTGCCAGCTTGTTTCTGTCCCCCTGCAGCCCTCATTCAAAAAAAAGTCAAGTGCAAGTCATGTCATCATTTCTCTGATGTTATGGTCTTCTTAAAACAAAGGACGAATACAACCTGTGAATAGACTGAGTTGCTAGCTGGGTAACCCAGCTCATCCTTTCCTCCCTCCCTTCCTCCTTCCCTTCCTCCCTCCCTCCCTTCCTTCCTCCCTCCCTCCCTCCCTCCCTTCCTTCCTTCCTTCCTTCCTTCCTTCCTTCCTTCCTTCCTTCTTCCCTCCCTCCCTTCCTTCCTTCCTTCCTTCCTTCCTTCCTTCCTTCCTTCCTTCCTTCCTTCCTTCCTTCCTTCCTTCCTTTCCTCCTTCCTTCCTTTCCTCCCTCCCTTCCTTCCTTCCTTCTTATCATTTCAAAAACCTTCAACCTAGTGCACTCTGAAGTCCATAGATTACACAACAATAGGTCCCTGCCCAATCTCCACTTAATGCTGGGCTTAGACTGATTATCAATAGTAACAGTTTCCCTTTCCCTCCCAGCTTGATTTAATTTTTTTTTTCTCATTAAAGGGGCCATTCCCTGATTACTTCTTAAAGAGGCCTATTCCTTGAGTGGCTGAGTGGTTGTTACCTCCCTCTAAGTGAACACCTGAAAAAGCCTAGCCTAAAAAGCCCAAGGTCTCTCAATACATCTTGGGCCATCTCCAGTCATCCTGATGAGTATCTGGTCACTGGATTCAGAGGGCTCTGGAGGAGAAGTGAGGCTGGTGACCTTGCACAGTCCTCTCTCACTCAAAACAAAGTCAAGTGCAAGTCATGCCATCATTTCTCTGATGTCATGGTTTTCAAAAAAGAAGGATGAACATAACATTCTGTCCCATGAATTGAGGAAGACAGTAAGTGCTCTGAAAGGCTGAGAATCCATGCTCTGCACCATGCCTGATCCCTAAATGTTCTAAGGACTTTGGTGTATACAGTTAACACTTGGCTTGGGGGAAAGGGGAAAGGGAGGAGAGAAAGGGAGGAGCAGGGCAACATGCATGTATTCAGCACATACTATGTGCCAGTCACTGGGCTAAGCACTACACAAATATTATCTCATTTGCTCCTCATAACAACCTTGGGAAGCAGGTGCTATTACACCCATTTTATATTTGGGGAAACTGAGATTAAGGAACTTGTTCAAGTGAGTAAATGTAGATCTAAGGCAGGTTTTGAACTCATCTCCCTGACTCCAGGGATTACTGAGCCCGTAGAATTTCTCCCACTGAATCCTTTCTGCTCTGGGTACCTGGCCCAAATATCTGTATAGAGCGTATAATTCAAAATGCTTCCTCACAGTTCAAGCTACCCAGAAGGATAATGGTATGCCTGGAGAGGTGGTAGATTCTTTTTTCTTGAAGGTCTTTAGGCAGATGCTGGATGATTACTTATTGAGTAAGTTATCATGGGATTCCTTTGGTTGGGTTTTGATGGCCACTGAGGTCAAAGGTTGTGATATACTGTTAGGTGAGAAACATATACTTTTCATCCACTTAAATTTTTCTGTGTGGATTGTCAGGATAATCTCTTTAAATGGCCACAGATCTCATTGAAGAGGCTCTGAAGCATTCTGGGATTTAACTCAATCATCAAGTTGGCTTCTCTCTGACAGTTTATTTTTTTTAAGACTTGACATGATTTTATTGGTATAATGAAGTGATAAGGAAACCCTATGTATCAGTGGTGGTCAGTAGGTGTTTTATAACTTTTGTCATCCAACAATGATTTTTTAAAGGTCTCCTTCTTATCTTTAGCATTTATCATCAGTCACAGTATGCATTTAACATAATCCTTCTGTACATTATTTTTAGGAGATGCAAGCATCCTCATATCCTCTCCTTTCCTTCATCTTCTTTTTCAGATCTGAACTCATTAATGAATTTCCTACAGTATTTCAATCCATCAATCAATCAACATTTACTAAGTGCTTACTAGGTGCTAAGACAGCTAGTAGCTCTTGGAAGTCCTGGCTCCCTTCAAAGCTGCAGAAGAGAGCTTGCTTTGTCCCACTAATATTTTAAATATTTGATCTGATTTCTAGACTTTGTCATTCTACATTTTGAAAATGGCTGGTTGTCTACAGAGGGAGGACAAGCCCTGCTCCACTCCGCCCCCACCCTGTAGACCCACTTTCAATTAACAAAGTGCTTTAACTTTTTAAAAATTCTACTTTCCTAATGCTCTCCTTGTTGTGTCTTGAACACAAGCTGGAGGGTTGTGCTTCCTTGTTGACGTTCACAGTTGCCTCATAGCCAAGAAGTCCTCCCTGGGGCCATCTTGTTAGCAGTGCAGCCACCAATGCTTTTATAGGCATTCTTCATGTGCGTGAGGTCTGTGACCATCATCCTCAGCCTTCTCTTCTCCAGAGCAACCTAATCAACCCTTTCATCATCTTCATGTCTTCCTTTTATGTGCAAATTTCCCAGAGGGCTTGTAAGCAGAGAACCCCAAATGGGAAACAGCCACAGCCAGACAGGAAAGCAGCTGCCCCTGAACTTGCCTGGTGGCTGGCCATTGTCTCCTTTGTTGTTAACTTATTTCACATGACCCAACAGTCCCTTCATTGCCTGTTGTTGAAGGCACATCTCAAGCTTTTTTAAGATTAAAATTTGAAATGACCAATTTCATTAAAACGCCAATTTCAGTTTGAGAGGCTGCCTCAAATGAAAAGCAACTTTTAAATCCTACACCTGGACATTTTCACTGGGGACTCTGGAATCTTCCGCATGTAGGAACACTTGTATATGCTTGGCAGCAACCTGCCCGTGGTAGTTGAGGTGCTTTTATTGTTTTTGTCTGCCTCCTAACTCAATAAAAGTCAGCTCAATTGTCTTTTGACACACCTTTCCCACTCAAACATGGAGGTTTAATGTGATTGTTTTTAATCCAGAATTTAGATTTTTGTCTTCATTTTGGTTAGACCGGTTTGCCACCTTAGAGATAGAACAGTTCATTTGCTAAAGGGCCCATTTCTAATAATAATAGACAGCCTTGATTGAAACTTATTATGTGCCAGGCCCTGTGCTGATCACTTTATACCTCTTTCTCATTTGATCCACACAACAACCATTTCACAATTGAGGAGATGGAGGCAAAATTGGGGAAATTACCCACACGCCTCTGGACCTCAGTTTCCTTAGCTGTAATGACTGCAAAGGTGTCCCCTCTAAATCTATGACCCCATGAAAATCTGCCCTTTAGAGTTGGGACAACTTCTGTTAGTCATTGTATTACAAACCCATCCTCAGTCATCTATGATGGATGAACTTTGGTTGAAGCAACATTCTTGGAGGGCAGCTTTCTTTCATGGCATGAGGGAGGCAGGCCTCTTGGGCTGCCAGATTCTTGTAAATTAGCAAACATGGGGATGCCCCTGACCTCAGGGATGGATATCCTGGCACACACACATATACATACACATGCACAGTCTACATACATACACATACACATACACCTATATGCAAACAGACTTTCGAAGATCTCAACATGGCTAGGTATATGTTACAATCATTGTCCAAGAGAGGGGAGGGTCTGTAGGTTGTACTCCAGTCCTGATGAAGTCGGTCTGACCTTTCAGACTGAGAACAAACAAGCCATTGAGAGAAGAAATGAATCTGTTGCTGGATGCACAGCTAATGGGGCAAGGCCACAGCTGATTGGCTGCTCTGGTACAGGACTATCCTGTGGTGTTTGCCATGTAACAAAAGGACCAAGTCACTAACAGCAGGATCCAGCAGTCTCAGACCAGCCTCAGGGCTAATTATTAATTCTGTGGAGGAGAAATATCCTACCCATTGTTTGTGACTGGGATAAAGAAATTAAGTACAATATTCAGAACTATCTGAAAGCCATCGTCCTTCAGACTTTGCCCCAGTGAGCCCCACGCCCACATTCGAGGGGATTTTATCTCAGGGAAACTAGCCTCCGAACTTCAAATGAGCAACGGTCCGTTGGGAGCTTTATCTCCAGAAGGGACATAAACGTCATCTGCAGGGTCATAGACACAAGCCTTCTTAGGAGGCATCTCATTAATGGCTAACTAAGACCTCTGGCAGCCAGGCCTTCACCCTGGCCAATGGCACCCAGCTTCCTTAGGCCTGCATTGCAGTACAGTACCCTTTGGCATTCATTTCAAAAGCCAAAGAGCTCGCTGAAGGAAGGCTTCCATTACGTCAGAACTGGAAGGGACTTTTTGAGATCATCTGGTCTAATCCTTTCATAGGGCATAACTCAGAAGAGAGGATGCTGGGCTTAGACTCAGGCTGACCTGACTTCAGATTCTGTCCCTGTCATTTGCTACCTGTGAGAGCCTAGACAATCATTAATTCTCTCTTTGCCTCAGTTTCCTGAGAAAGCCTACAGAAGGGAAAGGACTTCAGAGAAATACAGAATTTAAGAGTTGGAAGACCCTAGAGACTTCTAACCTGAGCTGTACATGAAGGAATTTCCACTGAAACATGGCCAAGTGATCCTTCAAGGGTACCTAACTTCTTAGTGCCAGAGCCAGAAGTTAGCCCCAGACCTCTGGACTCTGATGCCAGGGCTTTCCCCAATCCTGCCTGTTGCTCTCTCCAAGATTCATTCATGTACATATTTAAAGTAAAATTAGAGCAAGGTCTAAGCAAAACTTGCAAGCTCATCATTAGGTTAATGACACCATAAATTATAAGGCTATAAAACAATTTGCTTCCAGCCTAGGAATAAATAAATGTCGATAAATGGCATGATTCACAGGTCACGGAAGCTGGATCTCTTTATGTAGATTGTTAAGGGTCTGGGAGAAGCGAGTGTGGCCTCAGGTGAATTGAAATGTGCTTGTAGAAAACTGTTAAACGAACAGGAAGCAAAAAAATTCCCATCCCTTCATTTGGATGGGGGCTTCCAGACGAAAATAATGACCTCATATAATAATTTATGAGGCAATGTTCTTTTCTTTCGATAGTAATGAGATCTTGTAATAAGATTTTATAAAACCTCATTATGCTGAGACTACAGATTCCCATAAAAGGAGGTCAGCTTAAGACACATGTCTCTTAGTGGCAGCCTGGGATTCTGGAGCAGGGTTCTGGAGACAAAGGAAGTCATGGGCCTGGAAGGAAGCAGACGTGTCCATGCCTCAGACCTCGCGGTGGAGCCTGCCTTGATCCAGAAGCCCTTGTCTTTTGACTAGCCTGTGATACAAGAATTGAGAGACCCAACCTGGGTCTGTTTGGAAAGGCTTTACTTATGTCTGTTGTTTGTCTGTCCAGAGGTTACTGGTGTGGGCTGCTGCCCTCCTGATGGAGAGGGTGAGAACCTGGCCTCTAGCAGAGTCACTTTGTATCTCAGCCAGATAACAATGTAAGCAGAGGGAATGGTGGCTTCCTGGTCAACCATCCCAGTACAGGACTCCTTCCTGGAGCTCACTGCAACCCCATAACCCATTAGACTGTGAGATCCTCCAGGGTACAGCCTGTTATTTACCTTTCTTTATATCCCTAGAGCTTAGCACAGTGCCTGGTGCAGTGTAAGCAGGATTTGAACTCTGATTCTCTGGCCCCAGTAGTGCTGTTTTTCCAAAACTGTCAGAGTATGATGTAGCCTCAAGAAGGCCAAGGAAAGGCTGGTGGATTCACTCAGATTAAGATGAGTGCTGGGTTGTGTTTCTGGGAGAGAAGAGACAGAAATATGTTGTTCCAGAATAGAAATTTGTCACAGAGAAGATTCATTTTCCAAGACTACCTTTGACAGAGGCGGTCTAACAAAAGAGGAAGACCCTTCCAAAGGAGATAAGGGCAAATAAGGGTCTCAGTTTCCTCACTTGTAAAAAAGAAGGGGTTAGACAAGATGACCTCTAAGGTTCATCTCAGCTCTGCATCTGTGATCTGTCCGACCAGATGATCCTGAGATTTCTTCTAGCTCTGAGAGCCTGTGATGCTTTCGTCCTTTGTAATCAAGAGTCTGAGCACAAGGCTTCCAGGGAGACAGAGAATGGGGTATCACATTGGAAAGGCAGTTGTGGGGTTTTGGTCCAAGCAGCCTAGGGAAACACCATCAGCCTGATTAAGGAAGCCGTGGAAAATCTTCCAGAGCCTCCAATTTTGACATGCTCTCCAGAGGAATGGAAAATGTAAATTACTGGGCAATGGAAAAGAGGGAGGGAAGAGGCAGGGAATACCACCAATTAGTTACAGTAACGTCTGATTACTGAGGCCTCATAACTTAGAGAGATCAAAAGTAGGTCAAAGGATAAGGATGTCCATAACATTTCCCAGATGGGATAGCACCAAGAAAGGTGTGATCCTTGTTACTGAGCTAATAGAAATAAAAAAATAAAAGGAGGAGAAAAACCTTTGGCTCATTTTTACTTGTAGGAATTAGAGCAGGAACAGGGTCCTAACCTTGGACCCTGGAAGACAGGGTGCACTGAAAACAAGATCAATTAGTCAACTGTTAAATTTCCACGATGAACAATCATACCTACAGAATGGAAAATGCTACAAGGCAGGGCTTCTTTTTTTCTTCCATTATCTGGATTGAAGAACATGTGTATTCACCTTAGAAGTGGGTCCTGTTCACAATTTTTTTCCCAGATAATTGTCAAACATTTAGCGGCAGGGCACCACTGGCAAGAAGGGACCTCAGGAGCTATGTAGAGAAACCACACTTCACATTTTGCAGATTAGGAAACTGAGACACATGGAGTCAGGTGACTTGCCCAAGGTCACCCAGGTAGTAAGTCACAGTTAGGATATGAACCAGAATGGCATACTGGAAAGAATATTGGACCTGAAGTCAGAGGCCCTGAACGGTGGTCTTCGCTCTGCATTGACTTTTTATAGGACCTTTCGCAAGTCACTTCAGTATTCTCATCTGTAAAAGAAGGAGATATTTCCTATCTTTTATTTTCTTATCACCTACATGTCCCCCTGTGTTCCTTCTCCTTTTCTTCCCAGAGAGTCAACCATTATGCCAAAGATGTTCCTAAAAATAGAAAAAGGAAAAGAAAAAAAAAATCAGTGAAATGAAATACTACCCCAGCACGCTCTGACATCGTATGTGATGGTCTACGGGTATGGGACTCCCCCCACATTTTTGCAAAGGAGTTGGGGAGACGTCTTCTCATAGCTCTTGGGCCCAGGCTCAGACTTGTTCGTTGTAATGGTCTCTTCCAAACCATCTCTGAAATTCCTTCCAGTTCTAGACCTATGAACCCAGGTTTTCTCTTTCCATTGCCTCACTTAGTCCAGTCCTCTCATTGTACCCAGGAAAACTCTAAGGCCCAGAGAGAGCTCAATGCAGTCAACTTAGAAATAGAACATCTAGCTTAATGTTCTCTTTCCAGATGAGGAAATTGAGGCTCAGGCATATTTGTAAATGTTTGGTGTAGAATCTGCAAACTCTTGACATCACCTGCTTTGGGGAAAGAACATTGCCATCCTTCATTGGCGATGCAGATTTTTTGGTTCGATATCTATTTTTTATTTTTTATTATTTTATTCACTTTCAGTGTTCCATTTTACTACCATATAACTTAGTTTTTTTTTCCCTCCCTCACCCTACTTCCCCACTACTTTCCCCTTTTCTCTCACATATGGCATACCATTTTATATAGATTCTACACATACATTCCTATTAAATACATTTTCACCATAGTCATGTTGCATAGAACAATTAAAATGAATGGGAGAAACCACATAACAATCCAAAACATAATACAAAAGAAAATGATCTGCTATATTCTGCAATTGAATTCCATAGTTCTTTCTCTGAATATGGAAGGCAGTTTTTGGTTCGGGATCTAGAGAATCCTTAATAATAAGAACTGTCAAAAAGTGGAAGGGGCTAGCCAAAGGGGTGGTAAGTCCTCCTTCACTGGAGGTCTTCAAGCAAAGTCATTTAAGAAGAGTGAGTGAACTCCCAGCACTTCCTAATTCCACCCTTTGGGCCCAACACAAGTCTAGTCTCTGTTCCCTGTGACAGCTGATCAAATATTTGAAGACTGCCACCATGTTCCCCTGGAGTCTTCTCCATGTTGAATATTCTCAATTCCTTCAAGGGCCTTAATTATCTCCCTTGTTCTCCTCTGGTTATTCTCCATCTTTTCAATGCCCTTTAGAAAATATGGTACTCAGAATGGAATGGATTGTTCCAACTACTGACTGCTGGGGTTAGGGTATAGTAGGACCAGCAGTGTCCTACCAGCATTAGACCCTGTGCCAAAGGTCACACTGGTGTTTTTGGCAGGCCCACTATGCTGTTGGCTCCCACTGATCTTGCAGTCCACTAAAACTTCTAGCTATTTTGCAGACCAGCTATTGTCTGATGCCTCCCTATCAAGTGTTTACATTTTGTGAAGGATTTATGGAAAGACATGAATCAAAAATTTCAGGGAATGAGAAGACTTGGGCCATGATGTGGACCACTAGAAGTGAGGTCATAGATCCATAGAAGTGATCTACAGAAGGCCAAGTTATTGTTGGTTCCAGCTGGTGGAAAAATGGGCAATGAAGTTTCAATGTGGGATTGGATCACCAAAGGAAACTGAGATAAGAAAGGCAGGGTCCTACATTGGTGTAATGAAAAAGGTAAGCCTTGTCTTAAGATTGTTTATGCTTGTGACTTGGGAAAGATAATGTCTGTGAAACAAATTAAAGACCCAGAAGAGGGCTCCCAGTGCCTTAGGCAGGGCTTGGTTAGACAAGTACAGCATTGAAGGACAAAGGTGGGTTGCAATCTACCCTACTGTTTTCCCTATTAAAATGTAACCACCTTGAGGGTAGGGACTGCTTTTGCTTTTCTTGGTATCCTTAGCACTTACCATAGTGTCTGGAATATAGCAGGCTCAAAAAATGATTGTTGATCGATTAATTCCATCAATCAGATCAATGACATCCATTGAAGGATACAATTCCCAAAGAATTCCTAAAGAATATATATATATATTCAGACAGTTGTGGATAATCAAATTCAAGGTCATCCCCTTCAACTTTAGCACTTCAAACATTCTGGTATAAATTTATTTCAAATGTTGGGAAATACTGAACCCATAGGACTGTGGAACCCAATCCCAGACCCAGAATAACTGAGAGAGAAAAAAACACAACAGTTCCTTGGAGACTCTAAGAACTCTACATTTGTTTAATATAGAAAATGAAGAAGTCACAGGATCTCTCATGCAGCCCAACCTGATGTGACTGCACCATACCCACCATAATTCCACCTTGGGGACTTTTAGCAAGAGCTGATTTTTAATCCCCTGTTACGATCGTTTGGTGGAATTCAAGCCAGTTGTATTGCCTTTTGAAGTCCTTGAAGAGGAAGCAGTGGTTAGCCATTTCCTGGAGGAGAATGGGACACTGGGGAACATTAGTAGATGGCACAATAGCAAAGGAAATGTCATTTGTTTGAGTTCACTATGTTCGTGTGAACATTGATTTTTCATGAGTCTGTGGGGCATTGAATAGATGCTCAGGAGCTTTCGGTTGGAAGGGGCAGGTTCTAATTCCATGCCCATCATGGTTTGCTCAAAGGACTTGCTGCAACCCACTTCACTGCCCTGAGCTTTAGAATTTTCATTTGAAAAAACAGCTGACATCTGACCTACTTCCCTCAGCAGGCTCACAAGGATGTTGACTTGCTTAGATTAGCAATCATGGGAAAGACCCTTGGGAACCTTTGGAGTGAGAAAGACAAGCTACAAAAGAGGTATTAATGACAAGAATTTTTGTTTTGTTTTGTTTTAGTAGATTGTCATCTGTTAAAACATCTCACATTTGACTAGTGTCTTCCCTAAGAATTGACTGACATTCTCAAGAGAATCTTATACTTCCCGACATTTCCATGCAGACTTTGCATCAGAGATATGATCGATGGACATCTAGTTCCTCCAGGACTCCTCTGAGGCACTTGTCTACTACCTCTCCAGTGGTGCTGTCTGCCTGGTAGAGGCCATTCTCAGCTTCTCCTGATGTTGCATAGATACCAGTGCAACAAGTGAAGGCCAGTGAGCCTTTGCCCTAATGCTATATCTTTTTGTGTTTTATTCTTAGTCATTCAGAGGATCTAGGCTTCTAAAGGTGGATCTGGAAAAGACTTTGAAGGCCTACTAATCATTTCCTCTTTAGGCCACATATAAATTCCTTTGCTGTTATTTTGTTTTATTTCATTTTTTTGCATACCATCTCTCTCATTAGATTGCAAGCTACTTGAGGACAGGGACCGTCTTTCTGTAAATCTCAGTGCTTAGCAAAGTGCCTGGCACATGATCAGCACTTAACCTATGCTTCATCTAATTTAACCCAGCTGACCTACACATAGATAGAGATACAGATGTAATCCATTCGATTGTAAAGTTCTTGAGGAACTGTCCTTTGCCTTTTTCTAAATCCCCCGAGTTTAGCACAGTGTCTGGCACACAGTAGGAGCTTACTAAACATTTACTGACTGATTGACCTAGACCAATTCCCTGCTTTTACATATGAAGAAACTGAAGCTTATGGAGGCTCCAGTGTTGAAGTGTTGAAGGCAAGATAGAGATCTTCCTGACTTCAGAGACAACACTCCATCTCTTGGACCGTATTGAAAGATGTTCTTTAAAACTCTTCTAAGAGCATGAATAAATGCACACATGCTAGGGACACATCAGCCAAGGCAGTTGAACTCATTGAGCGATTGGTCAGGCAGTAAGAAGGGATAGAAAGGAGATGCTATGCCACAGATGTGTGAGATAGGACCCCTGCACTTGAGGACATGACCAATGAGGGGGGCAGATGAAGGGAAAAAGTCCATGGGGGCAGGTAGTGAGGCGGGGTAGTTAGAAGAAAGCCCAGAAATATGGGTGGAGGACGCTCTTTCTGGGGCATCATCAAGCTCTAGGAGAGGTGGCTTAATACTGACGTGGCAAGAAAAGACTTCATTAAAGAATAAGGATAAGAATTGCTCTGATAACAGCAGGTCTTTGAGGGTTTGTGGTTTTCCCCTAACAACCCTGGGGAGGAGATAGAAGAAGGATTCATTACCCCAACTTTGCAGATGGGAAATGGAGGCTCTAGTTCATTAACTGACTTGCCCAAAATTACATGACGAGTGAGTGTTTGGAGTAGGCATCCTCTGTATAAATTCTCTTTCTGGTTCTTGCTACCTATGTAACTTTGGACAAGACTGATCTACTCTCTGCCACTCCATTACCCTATTTTGTAATGAGAGGGTGATCTCAGACAATCATTGAGGTCCCTTCCAGCTGTAACTGTAACTTGTGGGTCAAATTGTATCCAATCCCTTGCTGTCAGAACATTGGGAAACTAAGGTATAGGTGGGAGGGTGATTGGATAGCAGTGGAGGCAGGTGTCCCAGGCAGGCAGCTGAGGCAGCCCCAGGACCCAAAGCAAGGGAGGGCCTTGGTTCTCCCATCCCCCAGAAGGATGTCATAGATGCACACTTGAGGCTCCTTCTGCAGTCCGCTGGGTGCTGTACTCAGAGTCCAGGATACTGATAACAGGAAACTCGGGCTTCTCGGAATTCTTTTCTTTCCTGGCTCAGATCCAATGCCCTAGGCCTGAAAATGAGCAAGGCTAGCGGTGGAGCCTTTCATTTGACTTTAATTGATGAGAGTGAAAAATGTTCAAATCTTTCCCGGCAAAGGCAAAACTTTCCCTATCTCCCAGCTGTGGGCAGCCTCCTGATGAGACAAAGTAGGCAGGACACTGGAAAGCCTAGAGAGGTGGTTCAAAGGGCAGGGCTAGCAGCGTAAGTAGCTTTTGTGTCCTGTGCTCACCAAATTCCATGTAATAAGACTCATACTTGAAGGAGGACCCCTCCTCCAAAGGACCATCCAGCCTCCAATGAAGCCATACTCCAGTGAATAAAAGAAAGTCACTCCCTCACCAGTCAGTGCATTCTGTCTCTGGCCTTTTCCCTCCAATTGCTTGGAATGGTCCCAGATGACCTGGGCCTTGGTCCCAGCTAGCATGGCCATGTGATGCTCTCCTTCCTTTCCCCCACAACACTACCTGAATCAATCTGTTGCCCCCTCTTTTCATGCCAAGGAAGACAATACCCTCCTCTTCTGAAGTCCCAAGAGGCCCCCAGGATAGATGGAGGAGGACAGCATATCCTTGCCTGGGAGTCTGTGAGGGCCCCTCCTACATGGGGAAGCAGTGGGGTTTGGGATTATTCCTCCTAAGGGGAGCTTCAGAATTTTGCCTTGAAAGGGTTTTGGGTCTTAGCACAAAGTAAGTAAAACCCAGCTAGGCTGAGTTGATAGTGATGATCACCACTCATATCCTTGTTCCCTCTGTCGAAAGGTTGTATCCTGGGTTAGGAGAGCAATTGTTGGACCAAAGGGATGAGGTAAACAGTGCAGGACCTCTAGCAGGGAATCACCCAGGTCCTGGCTTAGAGGGCCAGCCCCCATACAGCCCTCAGGAATGCTTCAGTCAAAGCTTCTGGGGGCCCCTCTCAAACATCATTTCATAGCCCTTCTCCCTTGAGAAACCCAGAAGCAAGGCTGTCCCAGAAACTCTCTCAAGAGGAAATGGCCCTGACTTTTTCAACTTTTGGGACATGAGAATCTCTCCTTAGTGGATGGTACCTTAGAGAACATCTAGCCTAATCCCCTCACTTTACAGATGAGGAAACTGAGATCCAAGGAGGTTTAAATAACTGGTCTAGATCACAGGGCTTGAAACCACAATCTCTGATGATGTCCCTCAGACTTCCCTCTGTCATACTGCCTCCTTTTCCAACGGCAGACCCTTTAGGAAACTGACCATGTCAGTTATAATGTTTCTCAAAATCATCTTGTCTTTTCCTCAACACTCTTTCATGGATTGTAGAAAGTCATTCTCTTTCACAGACTGAGGTTTAGGAGGTCATCAAGAGGTCTAGCACCAGGCATACTTGGACTCAATGGCTGATATCAAAATTTGGATCAAACCCAGGGGTTCTAGTGGTCAAAGGGAAGCCTTGACATCAAAGAGTTTCCCTTGAGAGAGGAGGGTTGGCATGATCAGAACATCCAGGGAACTGCCTGTCTTTGGAATAAAGATGGCTAACAGTAAGTTTCTGGGCAAAAGTCTTTGTGGTTCCCACTCCAGTTTATCTCAAACCCTTTCATGGGGAACAGGAGACAAAAAAATAGTCTCCCTTCACAATGAGTTCTTATGAGCTCATGTTCCAGGTCTTCTGCTCTTCAAAGACCATATCCATCATCCCTAGGGAAGGGTCTTGAATCAATAAGATTTATATGGTAGCAAAGAACTGGAAAGAATGTGAGTGGAGATTCATGGTTGGTTGTCCTTCATCTTTGAAGACCAAAATGACATCATCATTGTAAAGTGAAATTTCAGTGTGTCCAACTGTGGCTGATCAGACCAATACGAGCTCAGAATGCTCTACCACAGGTTGGGTACAGATAGTCCATTTGAATATCTGGGATGGATATCCCAAATTTGTGCATCCTGTGTTTACTTTGTGCTGTCTCAATTTTGCTTTGCTCAAAGAGCACAAGACCTTTTCTTATGTGGGCACACCATGCTCAGTGATCTTGTGCCAGTGTCTCCCATGCCACACGGTCAAATCAAAAGTTCTTGGAAGAGACCTTGAGAGTCCTTGTATTGTTTCTTCTGGCCACCATGCCTGCCCCATGCAAGTTCTCCATAAAATAGTTATTTTGTCAAGCATACATTTTGCATTCAAATAACATGGCCAGCCCATTAGAGTTGCGCTCTCTGAAGCATAGTTTGAATACTTAGCAGTTCAGCTCGAGCAAGGACTTCAGTGTCTGGTACCTTATCATGCCAGGCAATCCTCAGAATCTTCCTAAGATAGTCCAAGTGGAAGCAATTCAGTTTCCTGGCATGGCACTGATAGACTGTCCATGTTTCACAAGCATATGACAACGAAATCAGCAAAACGGCTCTGTAGACCTCCAGTTTGGTTGTCAGTCTAATACCTTTTTTTTCTCTCCCAAACCTTTCTTCGGAGCCTCCCAAACACTCAGCTAGTTCTGGGAATGCATACATCAATCTCATTGTCAATGTGTACTTCGCTGGAAAGCATACTACCGAGGTAAGTGAACTTATCCACAGCATTCAAAACTTCTCCATGTATTGTAACCAATGGCTCCACATATGGATGATGTGGTGGTGGCTGATGGAGCATCTGTATTTTTTTGGTGTTAATTACTAAGCCAAAATTAGCACAAGCAGCAGAGAATTGATCCATACTTTGTTGTATCTCAGCTTCAGAGGCTGCACTGAGTGCACAATCATCTGCAAATGCAAAATCATGCATCAACACTCCCTCCACATTGGTCTTGGCTTGTAGCCTTTTCAACTTGAAGAACTTACCATCAATACTGTAGTTGACCTTCATGCTGTGTTCAATCTCATTGAAAACATTTGACAACATGGCTGGAAACATCAAGCTTAAAAGCACAGGAGCAAGTACATAGCCTTGTCTCACTCCATTGGTGACTGGGAAGGCAAGAGAGCTTTGTCTATTATTCAGAACCCGGGCAAACATGCCATCATGGAATTGACATACAATATTGATGAACTTCTCTGGGTCACCAAATTTTGACATGATTTTCCATAAGCCCTCATGACTAACAGTGTCAAAAGCCTTGGTCAGATCTACAAATATTGTGTACAGACCTCTGTTCTTCTCCTGGCATTTCTCCTGGAATTGTTGGGCAGAAAACACCATATTGACTGTTCTTTGGCCCTTTCTGAAACCACACTGGCTCTTAGGTATATGACCATCTTCCAGGTGAAGGATCAGCCTATTAAGGAGGACTCTAACAAGAATTCTTCCAGCAATGACTAAGAGAGAGATCCCCCTGTGATTGTTGCAGGACAATCTATTCCCTTTACCTTTATAGAGATGGAGAATGGAGGCATCCTTGAACTCCTAGGGGATAACCTCCTCTTGCCATATAACCTGGATAACTTCAATCAGCTTTTCTATGAGCAATGGTCCACCTACCTTGTAAATCTCAGCTGGAATAGAATCAGCACCAGGTGCTTTGTCATATGAAAGGAGCCTAAAGGCCCTCAAAAACCTCTTCTTCAGTTGGAGGTTCAGCTAAGGAGGGATTGACTTCAACCTGAGGTAAATGGGCAATGGCCTCAGCATTTATTGATGATGGTCTGTTGAGAACACTATGGAAGTGTTGAGCCCATCTCCCTAGGATCATGTCCTTATCACTGATCAATGTGGCTCCATCAGCACTGAGTAGGTGTGATGCACCATAAGTTTTTGGTTCATAAATAGCTTTCAGGGAATCATAAAAGTGCTTTGAATTGTTACTGTCAGCATAAAACTGAACTTCATCTGCCTTCTTGCTGAGCCAGGAATCCTGCATCTCTCTAAGCTTTGCTTGGACTTTGCTTTTGTTGGAATTAAATGCTGCCTTCTTGGAGGTGTAGGGTGTGTTCAAGGAGGACCAGTACTTTTGGTTTGATGGCTGCTGAGCCCTTTTCAGGGCTCTTTCCACCTTTGGTGTCCTTCTGTTCCAGCTAACTCTCACCTGTGGCTCTAAGAAGCTGTAGCATGTACAGCGGCCACACCTCAGTAAACCATTTCAGCAGACGGGCCAAATCAGTTTGAGGGTAACCAAGGATCCTCAAACCCATTGGTGAGTTAGGGGGGTGTCTACTCCAAGCATGTGAAGACTTCATGTGGTGGAATGGGCTGATGAGAACAATTTGTTCCAATGGCCATGAAGGCAGATGAAGCAGGTGATGTGGAGCTCTTAGAGCTTGGTTAGACACCGAAGACACCAAGGTCATCCACTGCATCCTGAGCCATTGCCAGCCATCTGGACTCTGTCCTGCCACTGGACTATGATGACTCAGGAGGAGAGAGTGAGGCTGAGAACTTCATGAAACTCAGCCCATTTAAGGGAATGGCTGACTAGGTTATGGTATAGGAAAAAATGGAATATTGTTATAAATGGTGATTACGAAAAATTTAAGGAAACTTTGGAAAGAAAGGACAACTTCAGAACACTAACCAAAGAGGTGACCAACTGATCAGACTTGGTCTAATGGACCCAAGGTATGGGTTGATGTAGAAGTTCTCAGATCCTGCCAATATGTGGATATGTTGGGCTTCTCCGAACTTGTTAAAAAGCACAATACCAAGAAAATAAAAAGCATTAATTAAACAAAAAAAAATGCAAAAGGAAGATCGGAAGGGGATATAAACAGCAAGTTTGTTAACACCTTTTAACTTTTACTGACACTTTAAAAATAAATTGTCCTGAAATGGGTTCATGGTTGGCTATACAAACAATAGAATTCTTTACAAATTAAAAAAAAAATGAAACAAAGCACATACACACATCCTGATCTAGGACAGCCAAAGAAATGTGGTCTGGAGTTGAACTGCACGGTGCTCACCAGTCAATACTGACTCCAATATTCCAACAGACCAGTGACCTCATCCATGGGAATGCTACTTCTGATACTCACAAATCTCACAGAGGAGAGAAAGAACCATCTCATCGTATATTGTTAAGCTCAATGAAGAAGTCAGCTAGACAGGAGCTTCAGAGAGGAATCTAGGTCAAATTCAAAACCAGACAGAAGAATGCAAATGCAAAAGCAGCAAGGCTGGACTTTTGAGGAAAGATGGTAGCCACTACAAGGTAAGAAGAACCCATCTATACCAGAATAGGGCAAAGATCCCTCTCATCTTTGATCTAGTCACCATCCAGGATTCATGTCAGTCCCTCAGACTAGCTCAGCAAAGGGATGCCTGACACTTTCTTCTTCTCCTGCTGTTCCAAAGTACTCAACAGACATCAGCAGATGGGACCACACTGGAGTTTGGTCGAGAATGAAATGAGAGATGCCCTGCTTGGCCGCTGTCCCAGAGCAAGGGAAAAAAGAATTCCTGTAAAATTTATCTTCTCCCCTGCAGTGCTGGTATTGGAGGGGTGGGATGCTGGGGGAGAAGAGTCTCAAATTGGAAACTGCATATGAAATCCCCGGACTGTGAAACTGATAATGCCAGACTGTAGGAAACCACACAAAGTCAGCCTCATTGGCTGGTTATTTATTTATGGTTAAAATTTTGGTTAAATTTATGGTTCAAACTCCAACCTGCAGTAGGTGGTAGATTGAGAAGTATTCTAGAATTGGAATCATAGGAACATGAGTTTTAGTCTGATCTCTGATACTTACTAGCTGTGTGATCCTGAGCAAGTTAGTTAATCTTTGTCTCAGTTTCTTTATTTGGACAATCCATAGGAACTAATTCATGGGGTTGCTATGAGGAGAAAATGAAATCACATGATAATAATAATAGCTCACATTTAGGTAGTGTTTTAAGGTCAGCAAAATCCTTTTCAAATGTTATCTCATTTGATCCGTGCAACAAATCTTGAAAATGGGTGCTATTATCTCAATTTTATAGATGAGGAAACTGAGGCAAACAAGTTGAGTGACTTGCCCAGGGTCACAGAACTAGTAAGTATCTGAGGCTGGATTTGAACTCTGGACTTGCTGATTCTACTGAACCACTTGGCTGCTGCATAAAGTGTCAAACACTATGTAAATTGTGTTTATATATATTAAATAAATATACATATATTATTAGTAAGATAATTATATAAATGTAATTGCTTCTCCTAGAGGCAAGACAGAGTCATTGGAGTTTCTGAAGCAGAAGAGTGACATGGAGATAAATAAAATTCTTTTAAAAGCAAAAACTGATTAAATTGCTTAATAATTGTTTATTATTATACATGGAGTAAGTTGACCAGGATCAAATTAAAAGGCAATTGAATGTTTTTGAAGTTCAAAATTGGATCAACTCTAGAAATCAGCAAAGATTTTTAGGAATGGCAGGACTTTCTTTTCCTTTTCTTTTCTTCTTCCAGAATTCTTTATCACACCTCATCTTTCATTTAAAGGGAAGGAAAAAAAGCCTTGGCTTTTTTATCCTCTTTAAGCCCTCATATATTGGACATGACTGTGGAACTTCTGAATGCTTTTTTCTAGCGTGAAGTCTGCTGTTTGTCCTAAACAGAAACTGAAGAAACCCCCACTCAGGTCTTCCTAATGGTTCGTTAGGTTAAATTTCCATACAGCCATAACATTTTTGTGGGTTTGATGTTCTGTATTCTGGTTTTAACCTCCTTTTAAATCTTCCATTTGGGGAGGAAGGAAAAAGAAAGAAATTTCAGGGTCCACATGCCTTCTGGGGAAGCTGAGAAGATTCCTGGATTAGCTGCCTTCTTAATTTGAAATACAGCTGGATGCAGATCAGATGCTTCCCCAATTTTGCTACAACTTGCTTCCATAACTGTTAACATCAAGTGTTTGTAGGAAGAAGTGAGCAGGACACTTTGGATTATTTGATGAAAGAAAACATAAATATGTGATCTTCCCCCTACCTGCAAATTTACCTTAGAAATGGTGCCTCTTCTAGAGCACAGTACTCTGTCAAAAGAATGATTCATGGATTGATTCTCAGCTCTTCTCTGTATGTTTCCTTTAAGCCTTTATCTATATGAGCTCTAGGAACATATTTAAATCTTATTTTGTTTATTAAAAAACAAACTTATAAGTTGTCATTTAGTTCCAGTATCAGATATTTATATTGATATACCAAATACTGATATTAAATGCTAAGTTCTCTATTAAATATATAGAAGGTGGTGTCATTTGCTAGATAAAATGATGCACTTGGAATCAGGAAAATCTGAGTTCAAAGCCTGTGTAAACTGAGTCAGCCTCAATTTCCTTATCTGTAAGATGGAGATAATAATTATACCTATCTCAAAGTGTTTTTATGATGATCAAATGAAATAATCTTTATAAAGTGCCTTGAAAACCTTAGGTACAATATAAATGTTCACTGTTGTAGTCATATTACCTAGAGGTTGTTGTTGCTGAGTCTTTTCAATCAAGTCCAACTCTTTGTGACCCCATTTGAGATTTTCTTGGCAAAATAATTGATGTGATTTGCCATTTCCTTCTCCAGCTCATTTTACAGTTGAGGAAACTGAGGCAAGCAGCATTAAATGACTTGTCCAGGGTCACACAGCTACTAAGTGTCTGAGGCTGGATTTGAACTCAGGAAGATGAGACTTCAGGCCAGGTACTCTATGCACTATGGTACTCCCTAACTGCCCCCATTACATAAAAGTATAATGGCATTATAGAAAGAGTGTTGGGCTCAGGTCAGAAAGTCCAGGATTTAATTCTCTCTCTGATATTTCCTAGTCTCTTAACTTCTCCATGCTTTACTCTTTTGCCCTCCATCTTTGTCACTGTCATAACTGACTGCAATCTGCACTGGTGAAGAAAATACCCACAATGGGAGTTCTCAATCATAGAATTTCCATGTGTTTGTATATTAAATACAAAATTCTGGTCTCACTTATTAAATAAAACATGATAATTCTAGGATACAGTGGATCCTGTCAATAGCAGTTCCTGGGTCTTTAAATGTTGCCAAAGTTCCCAAAGTAAGCACGACAGTTTCAGTCATCCATGCACATCACCAGCCCCCTCAAATATCCCTCATAATATGATTTCTATTGTGATTATCATATAAAAGATTTCTCTGAATCACTGAGAGAAATGCAAATCAAAAATTTTCTAAAGTTTCTATACAGGAAATTGGCAAAGATGACAAAGAATGGAAATAGTCTATGTTGGAAGGGCTGTGGAAAGACAGACATCCTGACACATAATTGATGTAACCAAGAAGCTTTCCAATTGTTTTGGAAAAGAAACTGCAGAGAGGAAAAATATAAGTAAAATGTTTAGAACTAGAGATCCTGCCATGAAGTATATGTTCCACAAAGGAAAAAGACATAAACGAGTCCTGCATACACCAAATGTATACGACTCTTTTTGTGGTTGCAAAGACCTAGAAACAAAAGGAAGGCCCACTGATTAAGGAATTCTAAACAAAGTTTGCATATAAATGTAATGGAGTATCACAGCACCTTAAGAAAAAAAAAGAATGTAGAAAATTCAGAAAAGAATGGAAAAGCATGAAGCAATGCAAATAAATGCATGCAGGACCAAGAAAACAATATGCCAATAACTAATAAAATGTAAAGAATTAAAAGTAGGAAATTGAAAATTGTGTGATTATAATGACCAAGGCTAGACTCATTAAGGAATTGAAAAATTGCATGTCCCTCCCTTCTTTGCAGAGATATGGACCCACGGGTTTGGAATATTGTATACACTGTCACACTCAGTTCATGAACTTTATTTTTTTCTCTTTTTAAAGTTCTTTGTTACTTCACTTGCTCAGTAGGGGATGGATTATATATGTGAAAATGAAAATTTTGTGAAAGATGTATCTGAGCATTTTAAAAATAGCAATAAAAATAAAAATACTATAAAGTGATTTCAACACCATTATACAGATGTGTTGATAAGAAATATTCATTCCCCTTAAGATGCTATCCCTTCATTTATCACAGTATTGACTGTGGGCTTTTGAAGGCTACGTCAGAGGGGAGGGGTTAGAAACCCCAGCAGGTCCTACCCCCTGGAAATATTAAAAAACTAGGTCCAGCAAAGGTTCCCAGATGGATTTTTTGTTTGTTTGTTTACCAGATTGGCAATTCTCATTTTGATCACACAGAGATTCTCAGTCTATTTGTATATTCTACTCTAAGCCTTGTGTTCTAATATACAGAACACTTAAAGGCAAGAAGACTCAGATACAAGTTCTTACTATTATGGGACCAGGAGAAATTCTCTTTTCTTCTTTGCAACTCAGTTTCCCCATCATTAAAGCGGAGGAAATTATACCACGTACCTCCCGTCCCAAAAGACATTGCTTGGCCCAGGGTGCTCTGCCAAAGTCTGTTGTTATTGTCACACAATGTAAATGTTGTGTTTGGTGGTCTGAGAGGCATACGCACATCCACCAAAAAAATAAAATAAAATAAAATAAACCATTGAACTGACAAGATAAGATTCTGGCTAAAAGTCTAAATGAGCCATTAGTATCCAAAACACATTAACTGTCCCACTGAAACTCAAACCACACCTACATTTTAATGGAATTCTTTTGGTGATTCAAAAGTGTTTAACACAATCTGAACCCAAAATGCATGAGTTTAAGTCTGGGGATTTAAAAATCAATCCTGCACTGGCCCTCACCCCATTTTTCCAATTCATGTTGGAAAGCTGATTCCCAGCACCCTGTTTGAGGCATCTGTCCCTAATTATATTCCATATCCCCCAGCCTTTCAGGTTCTGAACAGCCCACTTCTAAGAGCTGACCTTGATTTCACAGACCTCCAGTTTCCAGCACCATCAAACAAGGCCCCTTTTGTTGGAGGCTTGACCTTGCCTCAGAGAGGTATGGTTTTAATGAGTTTCCCAAGGTGACAGAGTTTACCTTTGGGTGGTTATCCATTTCAAAGGACACAAAACCTCTTTTTCCTACATCTTTGTTTATAATTTCTCCCTTCAGTTCATCTAGAAGGAAGAGAACTCCTGCTACCACTGCTAGTAGCCTTCTTTACGTTGAAATTCCAGGGTCCTTCCAACGCTTTTCAGAGCCTCCAGGGTATGCTCCTGCCCCATCTCAGCCACACCTGCTTATAATTAAACCTGCAGGTGAACTCTCTGGATCATTCTCTGCCTCTGTTGGATTACTTTTCATTTCATGATTATCACCATCTCCTCTTTCCTTCTACTTCTAAAGGTCTAAGGACTTATAAAACACAAGTGTGATTTAAACAGCCATGACTATATTTAGCCTAGATATAGTCAGAGATAGATAGGTTTATTTATTCTTACATATAAGACCATAGGAAGTCATAAATACTGTAGAAGGTCATAGATGAAAGTGACCCTATGGGTCATTTGGTCCAATCGCCTCTTTTTATGGGTGTGGAAAGTGGAGCCTAGAGAAGGGAGGTGATTTGTCCAAAGTCACACAACTAGTAAGCAGAAGAGCTGGAATTTTAACCAGGGTTTTCTGATACCAGATAGCTAGATGGTGCAGTGGGTAGAGCACTGGCCCTGGCAGGAAGACCTGAATTCAAATATGGCCTCAGACATGTACCAGTTGCAAGGAGCAAGTCACTTAACCCTGTTTGCCTCAGTTTCCTCATCTGTAAAATGAGTCAGAGAAGGAAACAATAAATCACTCCAGGATCTCTACCAAGAAAACCCCAAATGGGGTCATGGAGAGTGAGATACAAATGAAACACAACCCCCACCTCTGACTCCAGTGCCAGCGTTCTCTCCACTATTCCTATCATGCTCCCTGTGCTGCACTAAATACCTGAAACTTAACTCTTTAGGCAATCGCCTTTAATTTATTTTTCATCACTCTTGGTGATAACCTTTCTCAATTAGATCCTTGTAGCAGAAGTATCTGAGTGGTCCTGTACTACCTATATGTTTCTCAATAAATCTGATAGATGAATAGCTGTCCTGTTTATGCCACTTAGAAGTGACCCAAGTGCTAAGGGATAGCTAACACAATGGATCCTAAAATATTCCAAAAACTTCAAAGGCTAGAACACAGAACCGATCCAATCAGGAGAACACGCATTAGGCATCAATGAGAAGCATGAAATACTGGGCCCAAAACATGGACTTTATGAGAACAAGATAGAAGAGGAAGCCATGGTTAGCAGAACGTCCCCACAAATTCTCAGGGTTTTGTGTGTTGTCCAAGATTGTTGTGATAAGGAAGCCTACCAAAGCTGTGGGAACCCAGGTTGCTTCCAGAAACAAGGTGATGGATGGGCCAACCACATCTGGGGTGTTGAGTTCACTCCTGGGCACGTCATTTTAGGACAGGAGAGAATCCCAACAAAGAGATTCCGGATCTCTAGAGTGTCAAAGAGCAACCACTGAGTTTTTCCCCCACAGCTGCCCTTCGGGGAAAGAAACTAAAACAAAAACACATTCTTCCTTGACAGTGGTCTTAGGGATTCCTGTGAGGAGAAAGTGACCAAAGGGCAGTGAGAACTTGGAAAGTGTTTGGCTAGAAATGTCAGATTGTGGGATTCGTTTCTCTCCCAGAGCCCAGGGAAGGAAATACAGGTGGAAGACTCCTGAAACAGAAAGGAGAACATGCTCTGCTTTAATAATAGAAGGCATGAATTACAGTGTTCATTGTTTGTTTTTAAAAGCTGCTTTATTAAAAATATTAATATTGAACATTTCTACAAATAGCCAACTGGGCTGAAGGATTATTTAAACTTTAAATTAATTTGTTTAATTGCATCATCTTTTGTGAATGTCATCATTCCTTGAAATATTGGCCTGAACTTCCTTTAGGAATGGCTGCAGGGGTCCTCAACATCCGAGGAACCTCTGTTTCTTAGTTTCCTACTTTCCAGCTTCTGAACTTGGCTTCTGCAAGACTGCAGGTGAACTTGACTTTTGCAGGAGTGAGTGCAGGTGACCATCATGGCTGTCATCCTCTTTCTCCAAATGGAGAAAAAAAGGAATGACCATTGGGGGAACCAGGAAGTGAAGAGTCAATGACTGTAGACATCAGCTCCCTGATGGGAAGGTTGTTTGATTACCACGATTACTATTGCTGTTAGTAGTAGTAGTAGTAGTAGTAGTAGTAGTAGTAGTAGTAGTAGTAGTAGTAGTAGTAGTGAAGGTGGTGCTGCTGCTGTTGGTGAAACCAGTAATATAAAAAACAGAACTAAAACTCTGGAAGTCAATAAATCAGTCAAGAAATATCTTTAAGTGCCTACTATGTGGCAGGTACCATCCATCAAATGGGAATTCCAGTTGACCAACTGGTTCTGGTAGAGCTCCTGGATAAGGCATGCAGCAAGACTGTACTAGGAGGCAAAGTTACCTAAGAAAATACCCTGCCCCCATTAGTGGTTTCCTTGACAGCAGCACCTGATATGCTCTAAGGGAGAGAAAGGTGGTGATGAAATTTACTTTTTGTCAGAAAACAATGAATAAAACTCACTCCCAGGAAATGGGCATATCAGGAGGAAACCTGATTCATCTGCTGGCGATGTGGATGATTCACGTGAGCCATACTGAGGAAATTAATATTGGAACATTGCAGAAGATTTAGAATATACCTTATTTGTCATTGTTGTTTTTAACTTTTTATCTCCATTACTGAGCACAATCCTTGGCATATAAATAGGGCCTTAATAAGTGTGTGTTAAATAATTGAAGGAATACTCGTATGCAACACATGGGGAATCTGGTTTATGATGCTTGCTGGAAAACTGCAGTGAATGGAAGAGAGAAAATTGCCATTGACCTTAATCTTTTTAAAAAAAACAAAAATGGTCTGACTTATTTTTCCCTCTTAGTTCTCATTTTCAAATTACTTTTTCCCTCCCAAATTTCTGGGGAAATGAACTCAGGGTGTGTCTACCCTGTGGCAAAATAATTCACCAGGCTTGTGGAGACTATTCCAGCAGAGGTCTCCTAAAACCTTGAGGGGTGACATTTAGCACCATGAACGAGAGTGCAGGTATCCAGAATGTGACTGAGACCTCAGAGCAGAGTTGCTTTGTCAATGCCATAGGTAGAGATTTGGCTCCAGGTTCTAGGCAAGATGGTTGTTCAACTGTCCTTGTAAAATGGAAAACCTTCAGAGTCTTGGACCATCATAGAGGCTGTCCATGTCCTACCCCGAAGGTGACATCATACTTTAAACAATCTAGGTCTGATTCTCATACATATCCTCCAATATTCCAGTAGATTTGTGATATTATCAATGTGAGTGTTTGCTTTTTTATCCAACAACTCTCACCCACCATTCGCGCTGTCCCATTCTATTCAATGGCTGATCCATGTTTAGAAATTCCCAGAGGATGTTGATGCACCATGCTAAGGGCATTATTTGCCTTCTCTTGACATTTCCAAACTATGCAACTCCAGCTATCCTCCTCATTCCTCACGCAAAGGAACCTTGAAACCTAGTCATGGAACCACTCTGGGCTCTGACAAGTGAGTTTTTTTTGATCTTGCCTGAAAGTAGACCTCCATGCCATCTTCCAGACATTTCCAAATCATGGTGCTGGATGTGGCCCATTTCTCTCTTTATAGCTCTCTGTTGTCTTTCCCTATTAGAATATAAGCTCTTTAAGGTTATAGCCAGCCATGCTTAATTGTCTTTGTAGATCTAGGACTGTCACTGTGGATAAATGCTTCTCATTCATTCATTCATCCAACAGAGGGTCTCTGTTCACCTTGTGGGTACTTGATTCATTTTTCATTGTTGTAATTATGTCTTTGGACAGTTAATTGAACAAAGGGCCATTTTCAGAAATACCACAGGAATTACATTTGTTGAAGAAAGAGTAAGCAATTTAGAATTGTATTCTCAAGTAATTTAGAAATGAAATATTTTGACTGTACATAGACTAGTTTGGAGAATGAGTGTCTAGATATATAGTATATATATATATATATATATATATATATAAATATATATATATATAAGTGTTAGATATATAGTATAAGTATACAAAGTCCAGACATATTGTGTGTCTATAAAGTAATGAATTAAACTACCTATTTTGCAGAGATCAGATTCCTTATGGCGTTAGAAATGTCTTGTATGGCATCCATATTGAAATAAACAGTTTTACAACACATCCACACTCAACACACTTATAATCCAAAGTTACATTTAACAGAGGAATCAGACATTGTTCAAGACATTTATGTACACTTCACTCAATGTTACAAAACAAAAAAAAATGCTTCTCTCTCTTTTTCTGTGTAACCAAGGACTTTTAGCCTTCACAGAAATACAAAAATTAAGCTATTACAGAAATAGTACCTAAATCCCAGAGACACAGAGAAACAACTCTTTTAGTTAAAAATATTTATCCAAAATTAAATGTGTTTGTGCATATAATCTGTGTAGCTACAAAGGCTTAACAAATGATGGTAATGGAACAAATGAATGTAATGGAATCCTCCTGTGTCATAAGGAGTGAAGAAGGATTCATATGACAATGAATCATGAAGCAATAAGAATCTAGGAAACAGCATAGCAAATGATGACAAGGATGTAAATGGAAAGAAAAATCAAATGAAAGTGACCACAGTGCAGGTATAATGACCAAGGCTGGCCTTGGAAAAGAGCTGAGAAAATGAACCTCCTTTCCTTCTTCAAAGACACAGAGGACTTCTGGTAGCTAATATGGCACATGGTCTCCAACATGGCTATTGTGTTGGTTGGTTTTTGGCCCATGTCTTTTTTTTTGCAGTCCTTTACTTCTTTGAAGAAATGCAATCCTCATTGGTGATATATTGTAGCCTGATCCTACCCACCAAGTGTCTTATTTATCATTATCTTTCAGGTTATTTCCAAATTCAGTTCAATCAATAGTGTCGTGCTTAACAACTCTATATAGTATAACATTTATCTTCAAGTATTTAATAGAGATTGGGCTTGAGCTGCTTGGCCATGGAATTGCAGTGGGTAGATGTTGCAAGGAGACCAACTGAGGATTGATTTAAAAAAAAACAAAAAACTATTCTTCATCATTAGAACTATCCCCAAAAGGAACAGGCTGCCTTGGGGGGAGAGTGAGGGAAGACTCTTCATTACCTGTCTTCAAACAGTGGCTGAGACCATCTGTCTAGGATGTAGTTGAGTGGTTTCCTAGTCAGGTGGTCAGGTTGGACAAGCCAGCCCCTCACATCCCTTCCTTCCCAGACATTCTATGATTTCCAAAACAAATTTCCACTCTTCAGCCAGTGCCAGCTGATTGGATGTGATATCTACTTGGTTTTTGAGGGTAGAACTGTTTACATGCCCAAAGCCTCTTGCAAAGCCATGTTTCCAAATGATGCTTCAAAGGATGCTGGTTTGCAAGACCCTGTGACTACAATCAGTATAAATATTTTGAAACAACATTACTCCAAACAAGCCTTTAACCTCACTTTTTAAGCTCTAGGAACACTTTGAGTTCAAGAATGTTTTACACGTCCCATTGCCATCTTTGCTCTGAAATAGAACCTGGGCTATTGGTGAAGCTGCTTCATGGGGACCCGGGAAGCTAAAACCAAGAGCTGGAATGCTGCTTGTTGGGATGGGGGCAGCCAAGTTGGGCACTCCATGGGGCCTCTTTCCCCTCCCATTATCTTAGTTCTTTCTTCTCTTACCGACCATTGTATTATTAGCTCAAGCAGAGTCCCTGCATTCCTTAATTACTCCTCAAGAAAATCCAGGCAAAAGAGTCAAAAAACAGGCTTTGGAAGCAGAAACAAACATGGTTCTTATTTTAAAATTTCTTTGTTAAATTGGCTCCCGCGCACTACAAACTCAAGCTGCATCTAATGAGAGAATTTGGCCTCTTGTCCAGTGGAAACCCAACACCCATTCTCTATTTTTACACAGTACAAAACAAAACAAAACAAAACAAAAATCCCCAGATTTCTGGTATTCAGTGTTTATTCCAGTGATCTTGATTTCCTAATGAGTAGGAACATCCAGGAGAGATTTGTGAGGAGTAGTGGTAGCTAGATGTTGGCTTTGGAGTCAGATAGACTTGGGTTCAAGTCTTTTTTCTAGCAATTACTAGTGGTGTGACCATGGACAAATCATTTCACCTCTGAGTACCCCAAGGAGCTCTGAGGTGAGACTATAATTTAAAGAGGAGATGATGAGCTATTTAGGAGAGGGAACTCCCATGCAAGGACTTCTCCTGCACTGGTGGAGTCACGAGTCCAGATTTATACACACACACACATCCATAGGATCAAGCTCCAATGTTTACCACTAGTAACTATATACTGCTAGGTATACAGATGTATTTGTGCAAATATACACACGTACACATATACATACATATACACATGCATAAGTATGTTTACAACAATGTACATTTACATATATTTGTATGTATATATGAATATATACATATGCATACATATATACATACATACACATATATGCATGGTCTAGACTAAAACAGAAAAGTAACTGAACACGTTGAATTTGCAGGGAAAAAAATGAAAGTCTGAAACCCAACCTGAGCAGTATAGCATATTCATGCACTCGTTTTGCAATATTATGATGATCTCTGACTTCACCAATGTGGGCATCTCATCCACCAGAGAAGATTGCGACCCACCTCCAACCCCTCCTCCTGCACCATTACGGTTTATGTCTTAGCAGGACCCTGCTTCTCCCCACCATCACCTCCCCAGGAGTAGGGCCACTCAACACACCAGAGGCTATGCTCAGACTCTTCATTTTTCAGATGCCAATCTATCTGCCATTCCTAACTCATACAACGTGATCAGCCCATCTTCTTTTCCAATTGGTCATTTTCGTATTTCTACTTGCTCACAAGTCATCATTTGAACGATGGCCCAGCCTACTAAGCATGTATTTCTCTCTACATGGCCCTTTAGGTCATCTGTCATTCTGATTCCTTAGAGACTGTGGCACTTCATGATTCATATCTCTGTGGCATCACCTGTAGACAAGAGTAATGGCTATGGGATTGGAGCTTTAGGAAAAAATGTTGAGGAACTAGAATTAAGAAAGATATGAAGAGTGAGGGAGGGTGCAGAGTGGAGAGTGATAGAGGCTTGGAGTACTGCAAAACATGGTGTCAGGAGAAAGAAGCCAAGGAGGATCAGTCCAACAGATTGGAGAAGAACAGAGAGAGAAAGAGAGAGAGAGAGAGAGAGAGAGAGAGAGAGAGAGAGAGAGAGAGAGAGAGAGAGAGAGGGAGAGAGAGAGAGAAACAGAGACAGAGACAGAGAGACACAGAGAGACAGACACAGAGAGACAGAGACAGAGAGAGGCAGAGAGAGACAGAGAGAGAGACAGACAGAGATAGAAGGAGATAAAGAGAAACAGAGAGACAGACAGGGCAGAGAGAGACACAGAGAGGTGTCACACAAACTCAGGGTATAGAGATTACCTAGAAAGTAGAAGTGATTCTCAGTATCAGAGGCTTCAGAGACAGCACAGAAGATGGGGCCTGTCGGATATGGCAACAGAGAACTCAGTGGTGACCCAGATGTGAGCAGCTTCTGTGGAGTCACAGGGACTGAAGGCTGATTAGCAGAGGGTGACAAGTGGATGGGAGGTGAGAAGGTGGAGGTCATGAATTTAGATGATGTTTTCTAAGAGTTGGATTGTTAAAAGGAGGAGGAACACAAGGTAGGAACTCAAGGGAACCAGTAAATCCTTTGAGAAGAGCCTTCAGCGTTGGGCTATACTCTGTAATCTTGCAGACTTTTTTACTTCAAGGCTAAAAAAAGGCTTGACTAACTTTAATCCATCGAAACAATGAAAGAAAAATAGACATTTATTACTATTGGATTCTTTTGTGCTTATTTAATAACAAAAAACCTGGTCAGAATATCTTGGCAGGCATACAGTGCTTAATATTGTTTAATAACTTTTGGTGTTTGGGAATCAAAATAAAAAATGGTTTAGATATCATGGTTTCCAAACTGGCAAGGGAGCCCACAGAGTTGCTTTTGCCTGTGAACTTTTGCAGGCATCCTCACAATGAAAAACAGATCTGGAAGACTATAGAAATGATTTAGGACATTTTGCCCTGAAGCGACCTTGTCTTCTGGGTGAATGCTAAGGTGGGATTGTCTTATGTGAGAGATGATGACAATAATGAAATATTGTCCCATAAGAAAGCTCCCGTGCTCTGTTGGTCTCCACATATTGTCAAAGAACCAGAAAAAGGCCCTCAGGACCGAGGAAGGGCCTCCTGGGGAGGATTTATGTCAGGCTCAAACAAGATTTGTACATACAAGATGAGCGATGGCACTGATGGGTTAAGGCCAAAATTGTTGGCAGGGCACCCATGTCAATGAGATCTCAGATCCACTGAAGTAGGGAAGTAACAGCTCCCCCATCCAACACTTTCTTCCCACGGTTTCCATGAGGTAGCCATAGTGGGTGGACTGCTGGATTTGGAGTCATCTGGGCAGGTTGCTTAACCTCTCTCAAACTCAGTAACCTGATCTCTAAAGTGGGACAATAACATCATCCCCCTCACAGGATTGATGTACCTGAAATGTACAGCCCATTGTAGACCTTCAAGTACCACCTCCAGACTAATCATCCCATAAGGGCGAGGACATGAAGGGAGTCCTTGGTCAGTGTCCAAGAGGCAGCCTTTTCATTCGGCGCTCATTTCAATGAAGATGAGTGTCACAGTGAGGCTGTGGGACGCCTCAACACTCCATCTCAAACGGTTCCCAAGTTTCTTACCTTTGCTTTTAGCTTCCAAAGGAAGAAATAAAACCAAAAGCCAACCCAGTCCGTTAAGAACCAAATTCACCTGCCTGAAACACAAGTTTGCCAACTGTGAGAACACATCCCACAAGCCTAAGTGACAAGCAAGATTCACGCAGGGGAAAGAACACAAGGTCGTCAATAGCTAAAAAGTGGTGAATCAGAACAGTGGAAAATCCTTTGAAGTCAAAGGATTCAAATCCAAATTCTGCCCCTTGGGAGCCTGGTGACCTAGGCAAGTCAAATGAATCCCTTTGGGCCTTGATTTGCTCACCTGTAAAATAGGGTTATTACGTGAACAACACCACAGGTTGCTGTTGGAAGCTATCCCTCATGGAAAGGGCTTCCCACTGTTATCCACTGTTCTCTATTCCTGGTCTTACCAGCTCAGGAAGCAGTTTTCTGCCTATTTCCCATCCCCATCAGGTGTGACTGGTGACCTCCCTTTACAAGTGTTTCTGTTATGGGTTAACATTCATTCTTTCCAAAACTCTTTGGAACAGTTAGCCCCCAAGCAGAACAGGCTGCCACTGGGGCTTCTGCTGTTTAGTCCCCTCTAGCTGGATACCTGGGGCAGCTTCACCTTCCTTCCATTCCATGCTCTCTCAGGCACATCCCCACCCATCTCCTTTTAGAACAAAGGACTGGACAAAATCTGAGACTTTTTTTTAAAAAAGGGATTCAAAGCAGGACCTGGAAGCCCCCAAGTTACTGTAATAAGAAAGATTTAGTACTTTCTGCTTCAATTTAATTCAAAGAAGTCCTGTGAGAGAGGGCAATGTGTGTATACACTGACGACAGGGCAACAAAACTGAAAATCCTCCACCTTCAAGGGCTAGGGACTGAGGTAAATAAAACCTTTTCAGTGATGAGCGTGAAACAGTGGAAAGTGCCCACAGTGTAGAAAGAGAGGACCTGAGTTCAAAATCTGCCCTGGCACTTACAACCACTTGCCTCAGTTTCCTTACCTGTAAAATGATACAACTGGACTCTGAGAACACCTACATCACTCAAAGGACATTTGAATCTTTGTCCTTTCCATGTAGCTGAAGGACCATGGAGGGTTACAGCCCCCTTAGATGTGGGAGACCTGAGATCTGAAGCTGGATTTCTCTTGAGTCAAAGTTCAGAATTCTTTCTACTGAACCACACTGCTCCAGGAGATGCTTCTTCTTAAGAATGCATCCCCTAGTGCTATTACTGTCTCCAAAAGAATGCGATCAAAGTTTCAAATGGATATAATGGACTCGGAAGTATTGCTGCAAATATTTGGCATGCGTAGCAAACAGCCATGTGGTTTTACTTTCCAAAAGCTCACCCTCATCGCACATGAATGTGGAAGCCGCCATGACGAAGCTGCTATTATTTCAGTCCTTGTTTGTCGTAGCATAAGAAATGAAAAGACAAGAAAAATGAGCAAAAATTATAAAAACTCAAACCCACTAAAGCCACATGCTCCTTTTTACCCCCTAACAAACATCTTCTTACTGTTTACTGAGATTCGGCACCTCTTTGGGAACAAAGGAAGTGTGTATATATGTGTGTGTGTGTGTGTATGTGTGTGTGTGTATGTGTGTGTGTATGTGTGTGTGTGTGTGTGTGTGTGTGTGTGCACTTGTGTTAGAGGAAGGGGCTCATTCCAGGTCTCAGAAAGCAGGCAACAAGGTAAATAGCAAAAAAGAAGACTGTGGAATTCAGCCTCTCCCCAGTGCTTCACTCATCACCTCAGGGCCCATCAGCTTTCTGAGACAACAAGCAGTTTCCTCAGGTTACAGCAAATGTGGGTCCCCTTAGTCCTTAGGTTAGCTTGAGTCTTCTCAGTTCTCTCCTGGTCCATTTGCTCTTTTCCTGAACTGGTCACTCCCTCTCCCTCATGCCTACCTTGACTTCTGATCTCAATTCTGTCTCTTTGAACCTTGGTCTAATCCCAAATGCCTCCGACTCTGAGCAAGACTTGGTGGTTCTGTCTCCTCTCTCCCCCGCACAATGGCAGCTTGAGAACAGGTGTTGCAGATCATGTGTATTTTTCCTAGTCCTAGTGCTTTGACCCTGACTCTACCAGACGGTGCTGGACTGATCTTCTGGAGTTGGAAAGACCTGGGATCTTTGCACATTCACTAGTTGTGTGACCCCAGCAAGTTGGTTAACATCTCCCAATTTCAGTTTCCTCAGCTGTAAAATAGGAGTGATGATACCTGCAGTACTTGCCCTATGGAGTTGCTGTGAAGTTTAGATGAAAGAAGTGGATGTAAAATGCCTTGTGAACTTTGAAGTGCTAGGGGAAGGACAGCTAATCATCATCATCATTCCATGGCAGGTGTTTCCATGGGGCAGAATTTCAAGCTCACATAGAAATGAGACCCACTATGTGCCCCATATGGACTTTTACAACCACATATTCTTATCTATGTTTTATTGAATTTTTATTTATTTTGTTATTTATTTCCCAATTACATTTGTGTGAGTGTGTTCATCCTTTGTTGCCCAAGAAGACCATGCCATCAGAGAAATAATGACGTGACTTGCACTTGACTTTGTTTTGAGTGAGGGAGGGCTGTGCAGGTCACCAGCCTCACTTCTCCAGAGCCATCTGAATCGAGTGACCAGGTATTCATCAGGATGACTGGAGATGACCCAGGATGAGGCAATGGGGGTTAAGTGACTTGCCCAAAGTCACACAGCTAGTGAGTGTCAAATGTCTAAAGTGAGATTTGAGCTCAGGTCCTCCTTACTCCCGCACTGGTGCTCTATCCACTGCATCACATAGGTGCCCCAACCCAATTACATTTAGATCTAGTTCAAAGAACACTCAGATACTGTGGTCCCACACTCCTCTTGGGCCTGTGTTTGACATCTTTGATGGAGGGACAGCATCATGATATGACACAGAGGCCAAGTTTGTAATCAGAGGGTTGGCCTCAAATCTGAGCGGGGTCTTACCATCTGAATGAGAAAGTTATACCCTCCCTAAGCCTCTATTTTCTCCTCTATACAAGGAGAGGTGGGCAGGGTCCCATGCTGCCTGTCCTGAAGGAGCTTACAACCTGGATCTCTCCTTTCCCTTTCCACACTTCCCTCCCCATGCCAAACTTAACCATGTCACCCCTTGATAGAGCATAGACTCCCTGAGGGCAAGAATCACATAATCACAGTGCCTAGAACACAGTAGGCACTTAATAAGTCCCCTTTCCCCCTTCCCCTTTTTTGAGTTCAATTTAATTGAATTGAATGATAAAGAAGCTAGAAGGACAAAATGTAATTTAAGTTTTCAACTTAAAAAAGGGAAATGATTGGCCCTGGTATGAACAATACTTCCCCTAGCCCTCTCAGGTCTGGGTGAGGGAAGCTACTTCTGACAACTCTGAAAAATGGAGGAGGCTAAGAACCCCAACTCTCCAATCCCCCCAAGCAGAAGTGGGCTCCCTGTCCATGAGTCCAGACACTAAACTCCTTTCAGCTCCATTAACTAGTTGTACAGACGTACCAAGATACAGCCAGTAACCAAGAGCTAGAGACTAGTGTCCGTAGTCTCTGATGATCAGAATTTTGGATATATGCTAGACTGGGTACAAAGAGAGGAAAATGACAGTAACCTAAGACAGCTGGTAGCACAGTGGACAGAGCCTGGAGTTAGGAAGTAAGTTCAAATCCAGCCTCTGATATTTCCTAGCTGTGTGACCTTGGGTAAGTCACCTAATCTGTGTCTACCTCAGTTTTCTCAACTGTAAAATGGGAATAATTAGAGTCCTAGGGTTGTTGTAAGGATCAAATGCGATACTACCTGGAAAAAGCACTTAGCACAGCACTCAGCACTTAGTAGGTGCTGTATAAACAGAATTCCCTTGCTTTCCCTCCTTATCTTCTACATGATTAACCATCTGTCCTCTCAATCCATGATTTACTCATTGATCTCTGAAAGGTATGTGAGTTGAGCTTAAGGCCTTTGTGGATCAATGAATATTACATAATTTTAAAAGATGTTTTCATTATAAAAAATCTCCTTCAATATCCCTCCAAATCTGCCCATTTCCTTCTTCTAGTTTTCAGAGATGGAGCTCACCTTGTTACTGGAGGGAGGCGACTTCATGACCTGAGTGCAGTTTGAACCCATGTCTAGATACCCAAACTGGTTTGCTCATTGAGCTCACTCTTGCTTGGCTGCTGTGCCCAGTGAGCTCTTTTCCTTTACAGTGCGCTGGCCAATGTGCTGACTTCTTCTTCAGCTTAGTTGTCAGTCTTACTTTTTAAACTGAGCTGACTGGTGAAAGAGTCTGCTCAGTCTGAGCCTCTAAACACAGTCCATAGGCCAAAGCAGAATCAGCCAGGCTTGTTTTATTAGATTCAACTAAAAAATGATAATTGCAAAATTCCTAAATTCTTAGACACTTAAAAGCCTGAACCATATCAAAATGCAAATCCCAAACCAGAGTGCCTGGAACTAATGCCCCAAAGACTTCCTGGTGCTCAACCAAATATGAGCTTTTGAGAAGCTGCAAACAGAACCAAAGCTTTTTAAAATATTTTTTGAAAAGATGAAAATAGTGAATTGGTTTATACTTGGCTAAAAAGTATAAAATTGGGCCAAAAATTGACTTCAGTGTGTCTGAGGTAACTCCTTAGGAAGTAGTTACCAAATCCTCTAATTGCTGTTGACTTTCTCTACATTGGTAGTGGGGATGGGAGGAAGGGTGGTTCCCATACCTCTAGCTCCCCCATGATGAAACCATGGCTCCTTCTCATGTTTGATTACGTTCTGGACATTTCATTAAGTCTTAAGGATTGAAAAACAAAACAAAATATCTTGCCTCCAAGGAACTTCAGACATTTTACTGGGGGCATAATATCTCAAACAATTATCAATAAATGTTGAGCTCCTCCTATGTGCCAGGTGCTGACACATTGTGTTAAGTGCTGGATTTAGGGTCAGGCACCCAGCATGGTCTAGTTGAGAGTGCCAGAGATCCGAATTTGAAATCCAGCTTCTGCCACTTTCTGTGTAGAGATGGGTAGGTTGATAGGTTTCCGGGCCTTTGTTTCCTTACCTGTAACAAGGGCCATTAGACTAGAGGACCACTGAGATCCCTTTTGGCTCCAAATCAGTAATCCTATGAAGGAAGGATGGACATAAAGCAAACAAAAATTCATGTCAGCTAAGAGTGGGTGGTTGCTTAAGATCATGCACCGTAAGAAGCTACCTCATTGAGAGTTCATCTCAAGATTCTCTTCTCCCAATATAGTCACATTAAGAGGCAAGCATGTGGATGAAATATTGGCAGGACCAACTCAATTTCCCCATTCACCAGCCAGTCACCCAGTCAATAAACATTATTAAGGACCTATTATTGTTGGTCACTATGATCACTAAGCACCAAGGATACAAAGTCTAATGGGGGAGACAAGCCACGTCCATACAAGCTATAGACAGAGTGAATTAAAGATTATCAGCGAGAGAACTCGCTAGACTAACCATTTCCCTAAATTTGTTTTTCTGTCTAGGAGGCAATGGAGAGCAGTGAGGGTCCGCTTTACCCAGGAAGTTCACAGCTTGCTTTAGCCTAAATTTTAGCGTTCATCTAAAGCTCACTCTCTGACCATGTGGAGCATCTTTTGATGTTGGATATTATGGGCTAGGAAAGATAGGTTTGGGTTGTTCAGTTATTGAAGAAAAGCTTATAGGATACATCTCATACATGGCACTCCTGCAGAGATCAAAGTTGCCTTACTTTGATCCCACAGGCAGAGTTGTCAAAATATATCCTCCTTCCTCAGTGCCGCTGGTTTCGACAGTGTGAGGGTAGCCTGTCTAGCCCTGAGTCATTCATGTGTTATTTGTGTGACCGCAGCCGTGATCTGAGGGCACCCACTGCCCAAACCCACATCTGCTTCCCATTGAATCAAGAGGGAGCCGTCCACTGACTCAGCACATTTCTGTCCAGTGAAACAACCGCTCTGGTTTTCCATGTCTTTTCTGATAACGAGATCTGAAAAACAATCCAAAAAAAGCAAACACTTGAAACCTGTTGCTGCCCCATCACTGGCCTCTGTTGGTTTTCATTTAAATCAATGCCATTTGAACTCCCATCACCGCCTCTGTGCAATGATGGCAGAGAAATTGCGTTGGGATCACAAGCTGACAGGAGATCCAATAAGGGTAGAAGAGTGGCCAGAGGCTGAAAGCCAAGGACAAGGTCCAGAGGAAATTAAGCTGTGCATTTGCAGATAATGGAAAAGTGAATCACAGAGATTTGCCTTGACAGTGCAAGGGAAATGATCACAATTCCTCCACGCCAACTTCAATACTGCTGTTCCATTGAAATGTTTGTAAAGTTGCAGTTCATATCAAATAGGGAGCAAGGTTTGATTGTGCCAGTGAAAAAGTAAATTAAATGCCAGGGGCCTCTAAAGCATCCTCTGGCTGTTTCTGGATAAACAGGGATCTGGGAAAGAAGCCCCACCTCTCCCACTCTGGAACTAGAAGCTGTGTTAGCATGGTGGCTCTTTCACACACATTCTCTTCCTCGTGCAGATAGGAGCCGTGCTGTCTATGTCCTCTCCCCCAGGAGATTCTTCCCTGGACCCTCCCCTCATGCCCTCATGGAGGCCTGACCCAGGCTCTGGAAGCTCAAAGCATGGCCAAGCTGCCCAGTCGTGTTCTCTTACTTCTACTTGATGTCAGGACCTCCTATCTTTCCAGGTGCGTGCATCCTCTGGAATGTCTCTGAAGTCACTTCTCCCACTCAAGTCACCACAAGTCAAAATCATTGCTAGGCTTAGTATCTGGTATCTGGTTTGGAAGCCTGGCCCAGCCCTCCTAATCTCAGCACCTTCACGCTGTTTTCCCTTTTCCCCTGTAGAGAGCTTGCTTGGTAGATGTCTATTTGCATGTTGGCTCCCCCATCAGACTGTGAGCTCCTTAAGGGAATGGGTTCTTTCACATTGCCATTGCTTAGCGCAGCACTTGCACGTAATAAGCATTTAATCAGTGTCTGAAGTGAATCAACTCAATCCAATTATGATCCTTGTTTAGATACAGCTTCCCCTGAGATCACAGTCTTGGATTCTTTCACACTAGGGATCATCTTTCTGCTCATGTTTTTAAAGTAGATCTTCATGGCTAGCTTTTTTAGGACCTCACCTCCTTCTCCCAATGTATCTCTTTGCTCATCCCTCCCCAAAGAGATTCCTTTATCACAAAGAATAAAAAAGAGGAAAAAAAATGACAGGACAGCAAAAGTAACATGTTGAAAAGACTGACATTACATGTAGCTTTCCATATTCAAAATCTCTCATCTCTTACTATTTCCACTAGTAAGTGAAAATACTGGTTTATCTGTGCAACAAGATTTCCCAACTATGATGCCCCAGCTTTGCAAACCAGAAGGGCATCAGTCCATGCCATGGAATTCACTTTCAAGTCTCATAGACCCTCACACTGGCCCCATCTAGGTTTAGGGACTGGGTGTGTATGGAATGGGGTAGAGAGTAAGGTGGATGGCAGAAGGTCAGCATTATTTTGGAAATATGTTCCCCTTTCTAGAGGGTCAGGTACTTGACCAAATCTAATCCCCTGAACCTTACTGATGTCGAGTCCACATATCTCCATCTTGTCCAAAATAGATCATGAGACCCTTTGCCAGATGTTTTGTTGAGATGGAGGTATCCCTTGTCTCTCAAGGTTAATTAATTGAGGGGTTTTGGGCAGTTGTCTTTTAACAAAGCAGGCTTTCATCCTCTTGTCTGGGTGGAGCCTAGGAAGTGGCCTCCTTCCTCTTTATACCAATATTATCGGGGAACACAGATGTGAAGTTCATCTTTATGAATAGAATGAGTTTCTTAATGGAACTGCATTGCCTAGACAAAACGTCCCAGCTTTGGAGCCTGACTGGGGAAGATGTGCCCTGAGATAGGGCTGACAGCATGCAAGGGACTCCTCCTCTGTTAGATTGTGGGATTTGGCAGAAGTGAGATACAGACATTTTGAGAAGCATCCCTGATGATACTTTCTGGTTTACAATGCCACCGACCCACCAAAACGCTTTCATGATGAACCTGCTCACATATGACGTGTCAGGTGTCAAGACAGAGATGCAGAGTCAAAAGAGGGGCAGCCTTTGCCTTCATGGGGTTTGTATTCCATAAGGCACACATAAGTCTAGGCAAATACATCAAAGATAACTACAAGGCAAGTTTTGGTCAGGGGAAGGGAAGGGGGCTGACACAGAAGATGGCATTCAGCTGAACTTTGAAGGAAATCAGAGATTTGAAGAGACTCAAAGGAGGAAAGAGTGCACTCCAGGTAGGAGGCACAGTCAATGCAAAGGCATAGAGGTGGTGGGGGGAAGGAGCAATGAGAAGACCAACTTAGAAGGAGTACAGTGTGTAAACGAGAGTGATCTGTAATAAGACCAGGTTCACTTGGAACCTAGTCATGAAGCATTTCCTCCCCAAAATCTTTTGAGGATACACATAGAGGCCCTTAAGGAATATTTATTTAATAGAATTGAGTCTCAGAGAAGTCATAGGACTTGTTCGAACTCCCACAGCCTCCAGGGCTTGGGCACAAACACAGGTCTTTGGACGTCAAGTCCTGGCTTCGCTTGGCATCCTTCAAGGCTCAGCTAAAGCCCAATAGTCTACAATAAGTCTTTCCCAGGCTTCCTCATTCTGAATTCATTCCCCTCTGAAATTATTTGCCCTATGTATGTATGTGTATATATATGTACAAATTTATACCATGATATTATATATTGAATATGTATAGATACACCATAACATTATACATACGATTTGTACATCACTGCTTGCATGTTCCTTGTCCAATTGGACTACGAGCTCCTTGAGAGCAAGGACTATCTTTTGCCTTTCTGTGTTCCCCAGAGGTCTGCACATAGTAGGCACTTAATAAATGCTTGTTACGTTGTCTTGATTTGACCCTCCCATCCTTCTGGAAAACACACTGGAGTAAACAATGTGACCACTTCCTTAGAACCGAGAGAGGACTTGGCCAACGATGTTGGCTTTGCACAATTCCAACACTCCATCCTGTCAGTTTTTTATGTCACATTTAGTCTGCCAGCATTTTACATCCAACAATCCTCTTTATTATTGGCATTTATAGAATCATAAAAAAAGAATTTGGATATGTGACCTAATCAGAAATAAGGCCAAACCACAACAAAACCTTACTCCCTACCAAGCTTGGATGCAAACCCAAATGATTCTGGCCTTGAGTGGGGAAAGCACTCTGGTTGGGGCCAAGCAACAGCTGGTGGGCCTGCTGTCTGAGGACAAGCCCCACGGAGTGTCCAGAAGCTCCTCCCCAAAGGCCTGGTCATAACGGGTCCAATGGTTTGGTCTCAGTAAGTCCAGCTATTGTCACCTATGCTGTGGATGAGCTACAATGGGTACATATGAAGATGTCCATACCTTGGTGTCCTGGTCCATCCCTCACCAGAGAATCTCTAGAGCCTTGGCCCAAGAGGAAAGAAATAAAGATGAGATCACAAGCCATCCAAAAAAAGCCTCCTTGATGAGGAGCTTCAATGTCACAACATAGGCAGAGTTCCGCTCACTCTTCCCAAATGTCCTTTATTGACATTGTAGAATGACTCAACCCAATGCTATATTGTAGCTTTTCAATGACCTCTGGAATCTGATGGCACAAATACATGGAGACAGCCATAGCTAACATTCGCCCTTTAGGCATGCGTCCATCTCCAAAGAAAGAGCTGAGGAACTCTGAATATTAAGGGAAATAGAACTTTCTCATTTTCTTAATGTTTTTTGGTGACATGGCTAATATGGAAATATGTTCTGCACAATTTCACACACATTGTTGATGTCACAGTGCTTGCTGTCAGTGGGTGGAGAAGAGGCTGGAGGGAGGGACAGAAATGGGAACTCAAGATTTTTAAAAAATGACAAAAAAAATAATAAATTTAGAAACAACTTTAAGATTCTCAAGATGTTTTACACGTATATCTCTCTATATAAGTACACATACACATATGAATTATATACAAGTATTATTTGACCTTTACAAATCACCCCTTGAGGTACACGATACTATTATCCCCACTTGATGGATGAGCAAATTGAGGCTGAGATGAGGTTAATTGAATTGACCAAGATCTCACAGCTCAGATGTGTCTGAGGCAGGATTTCACACACTCTCTGCCTGCTGGAAAGGAGGCTCATACAAGCAGCATGGCCTTATGTTTCCAGCACTGACAGAGCTCTAGGTCTGACACCTGCTAGCTGAGCTGTGTGACCACCGGTAAATGGCTGAACCTTCATATCTTTATATATAATATGGAGATGTTAATACCCACAGCACCTGCCTCCCAGGATCATTATAAGGCTCAAATGAGATAATGTGGGGACAGGAAGGGCTGTGCAAATGCTGCTTATAGCATTAGACTTGCTCAAGGTCACACTGCCAGACCTGACCAGGCAGTGGCATTAAGGGGCTGCATTATCCCTATTTTGTGCCTTTAGGAAAAACCAGTCAGGAAACAATCCATAGAATTGGGCAGGGCTCCTCTACAGGGGGAATAATCAATGAGAATAGGCTGCCAGATGCCACACCTCCACCCCCTCCTTTCCCCATCCCATGCTGCCCAGCCAGTGGGACTCTGTTGACCTAGCCCTGCTCTGTTCCTTCCACTCTTATTACGGCAAATGTCTCATGTCCAGTAGTCTCCTCACTACCTCGGTCTTCACCATTGTCCCCCATAGTGTTTTTAAGGGCCTGCCCTGTGGGTCAGAACTGCTAGTTCAGCTGTGCCATCTGGTCAGTAAAGAGGGGCAGCAATCTGTGTCACTGGTGGGACTTCACCTCACTGCTGGATGTCCAGCTCCTGGATGCACTGTGTGTGTGTGTGTGTGTGTGTGTGTGAGAGAGAGAGAGAGAGAGAGAGAGAGAGAGAGAGAGAGAGAGAGAGAGAGAGAGAGAGAGAGAGAGAGACAGAGACAGAGAGAGACAGAGAGAGAGAGACAGAGAGATCCCTGGAGCTGGTATCTGCCCTCTGGTGAAGGATTCTTCAGGGTATCTGCTATCATCCCTCATGGCCAGGGAGAAAACCCACTTCTCCATGTTTGCATTTTAATAGCTTTCCTGATCTTGTTGGCATGGAAGAACAAAAAGAGAGGAATGTTTACCTGTGACTCGGTTCCCAGAAGCCTTCGCGGGGGCGCTGGGGCTGGGCCAAGTCTAGGCTCATGGGAAGGGAGGTGATTGTTCCTGCAAGTGCATGAGGAGAGGGAGTGGGGAGGAGGACATCTCCCCCGAGCGTGTGCCCATTAGGTCCGCCCTCCTGGAAGATTTGTGGGGTCTCTTTTGGGGAACATCTGAGGAAGAGGAGCACTCAGAAGTCAAACAACTTGTTGGTTTTGGTTCTCTTGAAGGCAGCTAGTGGTTAGAGCTCTGGACCTATGGGCAGGAAAACTGAATTCAAATCCAGCTTCCTACATTTCCTGCCTCACTGGCTCTGGGCAAATCACTTAACCTCTGTCTCAGTTTCCTCACCGTAAAGGGATAATAGCGCAGAACACCAATGGTTGTTGTGAGGTACATAGTAGGCACTTAATTAGGGCTTCTTCCCTCCCCTCTCTGCTTCATAGTGGTAACAACATGGATCTAGGTGCTCTGACTGACAGGAGTCACTCAGGGCCTTATCCATAGCCAGGATCACAGCTTGCAAATAGGCGATGAATGGTGACAGATCCCCTGCCAATGAGATTAAACAACCTTTTGACCTTGAACCCCACCTGCCCAGCTGCTTTCATCAGACCCAACCCTGCGTCTTGCCAGCTATAAGAGTGGGTGTGCATCACCAAGTCACAGAATCCCAGAAGGTGAGAGCTGGCAGGGCCATCTACCTCATCCTTGCAAAGAATTCTCCAGATAATATACCCACAAGGCTGTGCTAAAAGAATCTTATGACAGGAAGCCCTTGACCCTCCAGAGTTGTGGGAGGAAGTTGTTCCTGACATTGAGATTATACTTCCCACCAGGACTGCTGGTTCTTTCTGCCTCTTAGGGACAAGCAAAATATGTCTGCCCATCCAATGAATGATTGTTCTTTAGAGACCTGAAGGTAGCCACCATGTGCCATCTGTTTTCCAGACTAAACATCCTTGGTGCCTTCACTTGGTCCTCATGCCAAGGACTCATGACCATTCCTCATCTTGGCTGCTCTCCTTTGGCCTTTCTCCAGTTTCCCAAGGTTTTTCCTAAAAGGTGGCCTTCAGAAATGAACCTAGTACCGTATATACTCTATCCAAGGTAAGGCAGCCAGGGTGTCCACCCCACTATCTGGAAGGCTATGTCCCGCTTCATGCAGTCTTAGATCATTGCCATATCACACTGACACTGATATCTACCAGAACCACTTGATCTTTTCCAAAGATCCACTGCCCCATCATGTCTCCTTATCTTGTATTTAAGAGGTTGATTTTTTAAAATCCTAGCTTGAGAATTTATATTTATCTCTGTGAATCAACATAGCCATTGACAACCATCTCCCCAGAGTTGGGCTGGTCCTGGACACCCTTGCCGGGCTTTATGCTCACAACAGAGCAGTTGCCTAGTCACCTTATTATGGTGATATCAGAAAGCAGAAGTATTTCGGTGGCCTCTCCTCTCTCCTAGGAATAATCAATAGATAAAAAATGACCAGTGGCACTGCTTTGTTTCAGATGCTGCAAGATCTCGGCCACAGATGACATAATGCAGTAAAGCTTCATGAAGCTTGGCGTTACTGGCAGGAGCCAAATTTTCTTTTTAAAAGCCTACAAGAATGAAAGGACAAAACAAGTTCCATTGCTAAAGGGAGGGAGTGGGGAGAACCAGAGAAGAAAAGTTTCAATTCAATAAAAATTCCTTCTGAATTTGGAGGTAGGAGAATTATTGAAACTCCAGTAAATAGTACGTTCTTTTGTTCTTTCTTGACAATTCCAGTCAGCAATTACTCAAACAAAAACTTCAGAGTCAGATGATCAAGAATTTTAGTCCTAATTTCTGTTTATGAGGTTTGGAAGGACACGGCATGCAGATGAGTGCACAGTTCATGGATCAGTACACAGACCATGGCCAGTGCCACAGCTGGACATCAACTTGTACTCTGAATGGACAACGATAGTCTAGAGCAGGGGTTCTGAGTATGGGCTCTGGGGATCTGTGTTTTTAATATACTTTGATAACTACATTTGCATACGATTAGTTTCCCTAGTAATCTCATGTTTTCCATTTGCTGTGGTCACAAGCATGACTCTGAGAAGGGGTCCATACAGATTCTTCAAGGGGCTGGTTCATCACCCATAGAGTTAACAATCCCTTTTGCAGAATGTACTTGTGGTGTCCATGACTCAGTCCCCAAAGACCATGATTTTAGTACCCTGATACTCTCAGGGATTCTCCCAGGGATACTTCCAGGTCTCAAGTATTAGAAGCCTTAGAAAGGACTTAATTCAAGCACTCATACATATGAGTAAACTGAGGTGAAGAAAGGGGAAGTTACCCAAGATCTCATAGATAGGAACAGATCAAGGATATGATCTGAAATATTAAGAGGGACTTCAGAAGGCATATTACATAGCTTTCTCATTTTACAGATGAGGAAACTGAGGCTTCAGAAAGGGGACTTGCCCAAGATCATGTAGATAGTAAAGTCTGGATTAGAGTCATAGACTGAGAGGTGGATGGCACCTCAACCACCATCTTTTCCAGCATCCTCATTTTACAGAAAAAGAAACTGCGGTTTAGAGTGACTCACTAGATCATACAGGTAACAAGCATACAAGGCAGGATTTAAATGCAGGTCTCTACACTCCATACCCAGCAGTCAGTTCATGGGATCTCACTGCTTCTCTAACACCATCTCAAAGGTTACCATAACTAGGCTGGATTCTGATCACCAGAACAGACACCAGACCCCTAGATTTATCCTTGGATCAATGCTTTCTTCAGGAGTCTTGATAATAATTCTAAAGAATTAACACCATCCAAAAATCAAATGGGCTGCCCTGGAGGGAGGAGGGCTTCCCCCAGTGGAGCTGCATGGCCACTTGTCATGGATATTGTAGAGAGAAAATGATGCTGGTAGGGACTGGACTTAGGGCCTCTGAGATTCCTTACAGTAAGAGTCTAGGAATGAATGAATGAATGAATGAATGAATGAATGAATGAATGAATGCATAGGTTGAGTAAAATATGTTTACTTCACATTTTGGGGGGATATACAACATTGTCCTTGGTCTTTTTTAACAAGGGTAGACAAAGGGTAAGGAGTCCAGACCTTGAATATCTGTCTCTTCCCTCCCCTCCCCTCCTCCCTTCTTCTCCCCTTTCCCCCTTGGTTAGAAGGTTAGAATGCTCATAAATGTTCTGAAAAATCAGCAGTCTGCTCATTTAAGCCACCAAGATCTAGACCTTGAGAGATTTAGAACAATTCTCACAATAGTGTCCTGCCTAAGTTCCTCTGGGAAGTTGGCCAGCTTCATGGGGCTCTTTGGACAAACCAGGCCACACTTATCAGTGAACTTGACAAACACATGTGAGGCTGCAAGTGGAATATTTCCTGACTTCTACCATCAACCTGACATCTGGGGAGAGATGGGGCTGGCTGCATTAGATGTCTTCTTCCTTCTTTTTGTGGGGCCCTGATGAGGTCGCCTCAGCCTGGTTTCCAGCCCTGCCTCTTGGGGGCAGCTGCTCCAGAGTAAGGAGAAGGAGGAGGAAGGTAAAGTGTGGCTCCCAGATCCCTTTTCCTCTGTTTGGACCAAAGCTTGGCCTTGGTGAGCTGTTTCAGGGGGCAGTTCTGCTTTAGAAATGGTTATTCTGAGACAGATTAATGGTCAGCCAGTTCACTGCAGTCACTCTACTTCTGCTGTTGCCTACTTTGATATGCAAGGGAGACTAGGGGTCAGGTAGTGTCCCCATCAATCTCAGACCAGTTGCTTGACACTGATTGGGTTACCTTTCCTGGTCTGTAAAATGGAAAGATGCAGGCTCACTTTCCAGATAAAACATGCCATCTGCAAACCTTAAAGTCCTTTACATAGGCACATATTCTTTGTAAAATGCTTTTCTTATTCAAACAATTTTTTTTTTACCACAAACATTTTAGGGTCTTTTCCCAATGCTTTCATCTTTCTCATTTTAGGCCATTTGTCACGCTGCCAAATGAGCTGTTCCCAAACCCACACATTCAACATTCCCAGGAAGACCCCTTGAGGGACTCTCTCTGCCCCTGGGGCCAGGGAAGGCCAGCTATACTGCTGGCCAGCTGGGTGACTTTGAGAAAGTCAAGTGACTTTGTCCATTGAATTTCTCCATTTGTAGAATGAGAAGGTTGGCGAGAGGCAGGCAGGGTGCTGTGCCACAAAGATACATGGATTTGGGACCCAAGAAACAGGTGAAAGGCCAGGCTTTGCCACCTGCCTCTGGGTCTCCACCTGCAAAAGGAGAGTGTTAGACTCGCTGTTCTTATGTGGTAGGATGATGGGCTTTGGGTTCACTCTTTCTTTCTTTGAATTCTTCTCTTGGATTTGAATTCAACTTCAGACACTTCCTAGCTGCATGATCCTGGGCAAGTCACTTCACTCTACCTCAGTTTCCTCATCTGTAAAATGAGCTGGAGAAAGAGATGGCCAACCACTCCAGGATCTCTGCCAAGAAAACCTCAAATGGGGTCATGAAGATTCAGACATGACTGAAAAGAGACTGAGTGATGAATGAAGTTTCTTTCAGTTCTAAATCTATGATGCTATGGAGGTTAAGGGATGTTTCCAAAGAGACAGAGGAAGTAAACAGCAGTCAGCTATTGTAGCCAGGTCTTCCCACGCCCAATCCATGGGCCTCTCCTCCTTCTGCTTCTCTCTTCTCATCTGTACAATGGGATTAATAATAGCCCTTACTTTAGAGCATTGCTTTGAGGAATAAATGGGATCCCATATGTGCATATTTCAAGTTTTCTTAAATCCTTAAATTTCTACATAAATATCAGAGGGAAGCAGGACCAAGGGAGTCACATACTGGTAGCAGAACCACAGAAGCAATGTTCTAAATAAGCCAAGTTCATTTTCTTGTGCCTGTGACCTCTCAGAGTTATCCCTTTCTCCTCTCTCCTCCCCCTGCTGATGGCGGCTGCCCCAATTAGGGAGATGTGCAGATAAACCACAGGAGGGACTGAGGCTCTTTGCAGAAGACTGAAACCACGCTCCCTGACATCTATGTCTTTGACCCAACCATACATGTCATTAGACTTGTGCAAACCTCCATACGTTAAATACTGGCCTCAATTCAGGGCTAGGAAACAGGAAGCAGCTAGTGCTGTGAGAGATTCTGTCCAGTGCTGTTGGACCCAAGGCCAAACTGGCTGAGGGTGGCCAGGCAACACGCCTGTGGATGCCCCATGGAGTGGCCTGGGATCATTCACAGCGTCAGGAGATGAGAACAGACTGAACTCAGACCCTCACCAGCAATCCAAATGACAGAGAAGTCTGCAGATTGTCTAGGCCAACTCTTCACCCCACCTCTCATCAAGTCCTCATTTTACAGATGAGGAAACTGAGGCTCAGGGAATTCACTTGACTTTCTCAAGATTGCACAACAGGTCAATGGTAGAACTTGGTCTTTCTGGAGGCGGGAGAAGAAGAGGAAGCCCTGGGAACCACCCTAAGACCATAACCCTGGACTTGCTGGGAATACCAAACGTGAGAAGGTGTGTTGGGAGATGACTGTGGGGGAGGACAGGGGAAGAAGGCACTGAAGAGCACCAAGGAGGAAAGCATTAGTGGGCAAAGGATGTTGTGTCTGAACAAGGCCAGCCTCCTGCAGATACATTGGTCAAAGGCTTTGGGGTTTGTGGGTGGCACGCTTTTTCTGAAAGATCTTGTTCTTTATTTTCTGGTGATAACCAGGAAGCTATTTCCTGGGTGACTCCTGTTTGCAAAGAAAAAGTCCTTCACTGCTTTTTCTGTTGATTGTTAGTATTTGTCTTTCTCTCAAATCCTGTCTCAGGCACTGAGTAACTGTGTGACAGGAGGGGCTAGTCACTCCATCTCTGCTTGCCTCAATTTCCTCATCTGTAAAACAGGGAGAAGAACAGTACCTCCCCAGAGCAGTTGTATCAAAGAAGATAATATTTATAAGCATCTAACACATAGTAGGTGCTGTCAATGCCCTGCCCTTGGGAGTTCTGATGCAGAGGTGCCATGATCTCTGCCCATGATTCCCTGGACTCTCCCTGGTCTGTGCAGGATGACTGAAGTGACTACCTCTGGGGCTAGGTTTTTGTCTGGACCCCACCCCTCAGACATCACGGGCTTCTGCAAGAGCCTTGCCTGGCAAAACTCTCCTGCTGTAGTTTCTCTTTGGATTTCCTAATCCTTTCTAGGTCTGATGCTTTTCTATTTTTAATCCTTATTGTAGTTATGAGAGAGCTGAACATGCCTGGTCCTTGGGTTCTGCCATCTTGAGGATGAAGCCCGTGCCGCTTCTTGGCAGGACTGCCAAGCTGGCATCACTAAAAGTACAGGACTGATCATTGCACTCCCTTAAGAAGGTTTACTGGCTCCCTACTCCCTATCCACCAAGAAAAAATTAAATTCCTGTTTGCATTTAAAGGCTTCCTGTTATCTTTCCAGATTGACTTCTAATTAATTCCCTCCCACCCATTGTCTCCTTGTGGCTTACTGTGGGCAGCACTGCAGGACCATCCTCCCTCAAGGCCCTTCCTTGGAAATGGGAGCTTTTTCAGTTGACACTGAATATTCATGTGTACCTCAGATACTACTTTGTACTTTTCAATTTACCTGTGTACTTGTTGTGGGGAACATTTTGTTTGTGTCTGTGTCCCCAGAACCAACGATGATTCTTGGCTCATTGAAGGCCCTTTCATGGCACTTTCTGAATTAAGTCCAGAGCTAGCCTCTAAACAAGGTACCTTGGGAGCACACTCGGAAGATAAAACTCCCTGTGCCTTAAGTATCTGTTGGCTCAGCACTTCCTGAGATCTGTCCACACACCAATGGGGGCTCTGCTACACACTGATGGCTTGATGACGCTCAGCTCACCTGGCCCCTGCACCGAGCCCACAGTGAAATCCCAACTAGCTCAGGACACTGGGGTGAATTCAGACCCTTCTAAAAGCATCATCAAGAGTGGGAGGTGACCACCCTGGCATGGCAGCTCTCAGTATTAGGAGGATGAGTGTTGATAATGACTAGTTAAGGTGATAGTGACCCCAGCTCCTAGAATCTGGAAGGGCCCCCGATCGGCATCTGGTTCAGTCTCATCAGGAAGAAGGAAGGTACCCAAGGTTGCCCGTGGTCACAAAGCTGGTATGTCTAAGGTGGAATCTGAATTCAGGTCTCCCTGACTCCAGGCTCAGTGCTCTGGGCACTGCCTCTAAGGTGGAATCTGAATTCAGGTCTTCCTGACTCCAGGCTCAGTGCTCTGGGCACTGCCTCTGGTTACTATTCTAGTTCCAATGCCTGTTAATTTGTGCCTGGATTATTGCACCAATAGCCTCCTAATCAGTCTCGTTTATAACGTTCCCCCTCCCCACTTATCCACTCCCAAAGTTGCTAAAATAATATTCTAACTCCAAGTCTGACTGCAGCTCTTTCCTGCTCAAAAATCTTAGACTTGCTCCCTAGGACTCCCAGGATAAAGCATAAATGCCCCTTCTTGGTATTTACTGCCGTCCATAATCTCACTTTTCCTCCCACCTTCCCAAATTTAGGCCACCACTCCCTTTCATTTACTTCCCATTTCAGACAGGCTGTTTTCTAGCTGTTCTTCAAAGCAGACATTCCAGTTCCCAATTCTATGCTTTTGCATAGGCTGTGGCCAGCGCCTGGAATGCCCTCCCCTGTCTGACTCTCAGTATCTTTTAACTTCCATCATGATTCAACTCAGGTTACTTCCTAAGTGAGTCCTTTCCTGGCCTGCAGTTCCTAGCGCTCACATCCATCAAACGAGCTTCTATTATGCATATGCATCTTACATCAATTCTACTTTTGTCCTCCTGGCTCCAGAACTGGGCACAGAGGCTTGGGCATCAGAGGTGCTTTTAATAACCACTGAATGGAATAGATCTTTTAAATGCCACCACAGCCTGAAAGGCAGGTGAAAACTGAAGAGGGGATTTACCCCCAAGGGAAAGACACATCGAAGAAACAAGAATACACTTTAAAACCACTCAAGGAATTGTGCTGAGAGTCGCTGTGCCCTGCACTTAGGGGAGTCCAAGCTTTCTCATCTCAGTAGCGGAGTCAGTTTATGCCTTCCCAGTTCAGTTATACAGATCAAATTTTCCACACATCCATTTACAGGCAGAAGCTGGAAGACAATATGAGATATGGGCTTTCCTATTAAGAATTCATGCCAAAGAACAAGCTGCTGAGACCCAGGAGGGGACTTGTCGATTATTTTATTACCATATATTATCATTTACAAGTTTTGCTTGAAGGGAAATAACATGAAAAACCATATATTAAATATGAAATTACTCAATGGTATGTATAAGCCAGAGCAAATTGGAGATGAAAGAAATACAGGTCACGAAGATATTACCGAAAGTACAGTAATACTGAACACTGCGAGGTTATGTATTTTAACAGCTGGAAAATTTATAACTGGAGTTCTGCCTTAGAAAGGCTCGGGTGTATTGGAAAGGTAGCACTATGTAGCAGAGGAGAAAATTAAATATACTAATGCAATTATGCATTCATCATGGGCTTAGCTAATGTAAAAATACTGACTAAAGCCCCTTTAAAGCAGCTTATTAGGAATTACTGCTTCCTTTGGCACTTAGCGAAAGAGACAAGGTGTATTTGGTTTGACAGCATTTATTAATCTCAATAAGACGAATTTAATAGTTTTATTGATAAGAATACACAATATCCCTTTTACCTTTCAGTTTTACATTATCTATATATAGCTGATTGTCACATTCACAATTTCATTGAAAATCTAGTTTCTTCCATTAAATACTTATTTCAAAAAATGGAAGATTCCACAGAAAGTGGTTAAGACTTCTAATGAAAATTTTAGACGGATAAATAAAAACTGTTCAGACCACTATCTGAATTTTAATGATACCTCATGTTGAAAAATTATGAAATGTTTTAGACAATCCAATTTTGTGCTTAATATTTAAATAACATTCTATAGATTTTTTTTCCTGAAAATGGATAGACTGACAAAATTTATTTTTGACTTTTTATATGTATTAATTTACTGTAAAAGTAATTGTAAAGAGTATCTTCTGCTGTGTCCCCATTTGAGATTCCAGTTGATATCATCCAACAGGGACTGACTCTGCCCTTCAAATAATGAATGAAGAAGGCCAGGCACTAAGTGGCACTTGGCTTGGAATCATGTCAGTAGATCTGAAGCCATAGGACAAATAAGCCTTTTTCTTTGTTGATCATAAAAGTTCCCTTCTGATACCTGTATTACTGCAGATAATGAGTGGTTGTCTCTTATTAATACAGGACACCGACCTAAGTATATTTGGGTTTATTATTTTATTTTTTTAAAGACACGGTTAACTGACATATACAGAGCTTGAATTTATGATAGCTATATGTATTTAGATATGATTCATATTTCAAAATGGAATATTTTAACTATTGTACAAAGGGCAGTTTTCTTCATTTCATCGATAAGACACTGTGCCACCTGTGAGACACAATTCTGAATTTCACTAGGCACCACACATTGGTAGTTTCATTTCTAACAATCCTCAAATACGAGAAAAAAATCATTCCCACTGCCTTAAAACTGAAATTTATTAAGACAACCCAGTCTATCTGAACACACTGAAGACCTTGGAACTTCTCTTGATCAGGTCCGATGTGAAGCTGGCCCAACAGGCGGCTCTCCCCCCGTGCACAAGCCTGGCCTCACCGAGCCCCTTTGGAAAGTCAAGTGTGCAGGCCAGCAAAAGGCATGCAATCATAGCGACCTTTAACATCATTCTCATTCCAACAGATTTCTTCTGAAGATAGGGGCTCCAATTTAAGTGCTACCCTTTTAATATAAATTTCATGACTAATTATTTGGAAAGAACAGATGAGTTTTGTTTCCTTAAGAGGACTGTATTTCAATAAAAGATAAGGCACGTTGCAAACATTTAAAGTCTCAAAGTAAACAGCAATATTATCAATTATTTTCTTTTAAATAAATATCTTTGTGTAACCTTCTATTACCTGAAGAAAAGCAGGGAGGAACACCACAGGTAACATAAAGCTGGAGCGAGAGTATGATTTTTAGAAGTCCAAATGACAGAATGAAGTGGGCAGAGACTGCAATCCGTGCACTCTTCAAAAGGAAATTCTCTTTACTGTCCAAAATCTCTGCATTCCCAGAGGCACTTGGGTGGACGTAGAGGAGGTGTACACTGTACTGGAACGGGGCAAGAGCAGCTTATGACCACAGAGAGCCACAGCAAAGCGGGGCAGAGAAGGGTCCCAGACCCTGCAAAGCTCCCACCCATGGCAGGAGGAGGGGGCATTCCTTCCCAGCTCTGCTTATGGACACTACCACAGGCTTCCTCGGTCAGTGCATCAGGGGCTGTTTGGCCCAAGGTCCAGACTGGCCAGAACTGCGTTCTGGATGGAGAAGTGCCGGCTGCTTCTTCTGGTTTGGCTTTATCTGGCAGTGCCTCTGCCTCAGGTTCCTTGGGCTCCTTCCAAGCAGCACCTACTTGGCCAGGTGAGCAGGCCAGGACCGACCTCACAGGAACCCACTGGATGGTAAGTGTGAGAAGGGTCTGGCTTCTGCTTGGTGTAGACAGGCAGCAGTCGAAGGGTTGTTCAGGCCATCTAATTGAGCTGGAAAGTTTTCATTTAAAATGCCTCCACTTAGACCATTCTGAAACTAGAAAAAAGTCATGAACTTAATAACGATAAATAATGATGATGATAGTAACCTTTATACATAGCACTTTAATGGATAGGATGCCATCTGATCCTCACAGCAGTCCTACTAATGTTCCCATTTTAGGGAACTGAGGCAGACGGTTTAAGTGACTTGCCCAGGGTCACCCTGCTGATACATGTCTAAAGCTGCATTTGAACTCAGATCTTCATGACCTCAGGCTCAGTCATTCTATCCACTGCAACACCTGACTGTGTCTGATCATTGGCGTTTGAATTGGAAAAGGCATCAATACTTCAATGAAGAAAAATCGGCCTTGAAATGTTATAATAACAATATACACTTTTAATTTAGTTTGAAAAATCCTTTGATACACTCAAGGAAGAAGAACAAGTCTATGAAGCTGGAGGGAAAGATCAAAAGGGACTGGAGTGGGGGTTGGGGCCTTAGCAGTCTAGAATTTTCCCTTTTATTTCAGAATATAAAAGGCCTCTCATGAAGTGGGAGTCATCTCTAAATAGAACTAATACATATAAACTATTAAGTAATTACCCTCTCTTCCCCTCCCCCAAGGGAATGAATGAGTTGACAGGGAGAGATTAATGAGAGGCTTCGATCTGCTGGTGTCAAGGCCTTCTCACCCACTGTAAGAGTCCAGAGTTGGGGGTGCTGCCGAGGCAAAGTGGGAAGGTGCCCCAGTTAAATGGTTTCCATTCTCTCAGTAAAGTTGGCACTGGGGTCCTTGACTGAGCTGCTGAGGACAGGGAGACAGAAAGACAGGGAAAGACCACAGACCAGGGGGATGGTGAAGAGCCCCTAAGACAAACCTAGCACCCTCAGGAGAGGGAGCCCCTTCAACTTCCCTAGGAAGGGCTAAGGGAGAGAAGGAGGAGGTCACAATTGAAGGATTTCCCTTATTAGAGCTGGGTCAGGAGCCAACAAAATACCCTGTGCCGAGGGTACTCCCCCTCTTCCACACTCAACAGTCCAACCAGAAATGGCCTTCACACAAACCACCCCTACCTGACTTGATGGCCACTCTCCTCCTTCTTCACTCCCTCGAAGTCTGTCACCCCCCAGGGGTAAAGTGCCACTTTGCAGGTGAAATCTTTCTGTTGCCCTCCTCACCAATACTGGCCCTTCCCCCTCAAAATTACTTTGTGTATATTTTTTTAAACAAATGATAAACAATCCGGGTCATGGTAAACGACAACTATTCTCTTCCCAAGGCAAACTTCCATTACACTCTCAGGCGACCAAGGGGCCTGTTGTGTGGACTCCCACAGAACTCTCTGAAAGTTCCTGGAAGGCAGCAGAAAGCGGGCACATAGTAGGTGCTCGACAAGTGTTAGTGGTGGACTGATCAGGAACTGGAGTCAGGAATACTTTCAGAAAAGTTTATCGATAAGTTACTTAAAATGACAAACTAATTGGGGAGAGTTGATTTGTAAAAATAAGGAGACCAAGTCTGTATTTGCCAAATATCCATCTTCTAGGATTGATCCTTAGATTCTCAGGCTTAGTCTGAGCTCCAGAACAAACCTCTCTGGCTCTGTTAAGTTAAACTCGGGCTTTCTCCTTACGCTGTCTCATGGAATTTCCAAATAAAGGATGTTACTTCAAAAGTTGCAGTGCTAGTTTGGGAATGAAAGCCTTTGGAAGGTGAAGGGCCCACTCACACTGCCCGCTACCTCAAATGCCAAAGAAAATATCTCCTAGACACATTAGGAATATGGCAGCTTGGACAGACAACTGGAGGCCTGTCCCAGAAAACAGAGGGCTGGAGTGAAAGGAGCGGGCCCTGCCTTGGGGAATGTCAACACAAGATTCCTCTGTAATTTCTACCTTTTCCAATATTCATTGAGGAAACAGTCCATAATCAAAGGAATGGAATCTAAAGTCTTATTTTTTACAAAAACCCAAGCAATGACTGAAGAGATACCCTGAGCTAGGCCACAATTTACCTTGTTTAACAACATGTTCTGACCGGAGGCCATGTGGTTATAATGCATCAGATCCTCGCTGGAAGCCTGGCCTTCAGGCTGGCACTGAAACATCGAGACAGCCCCTGCGTAACATGGTGGAGGGGCAGCCAGGGTGGGCTGGGAATGACCCCCATACCCTGAGTTTTCTGGGATTTGCTGTAAACAGCTGGAAAAGTCTCCTAAGTGAGACACTGAGTACGATGACTGTTCAAAACTTCCTATGGGAAAGTCTAAGTGGCTCATGGTGGACGGCTGAGGGAACAGAGCCTGGGGGCAGGACAACAAGCTCTGGGCGTAGGGCAGGGTACCGAAGTCAGACTTGTATGGGAACTCAAGATCAGGAAAGACACCATAGGACTGTGGCTCTGGCTGGGGACAAGGGAAAGGTTCGGGGTCTCCTGGCCTCCAGCTGGCCAGCAGCCCGCCCACCTGCAGGTGCTTCATCTTCTGACAAAGATGCTGTTGCTTCTGTCTTCGCTGATGCTCCAACTGTTCTTGGACCATGCAGCTGGAGCTGGGGATGTGTGGGTCCCCCTGTGGCGGCTGCTGCAAAGGAGGTTGGGGCTGGGGCTGCATAGAAGGCTGAGGATGCAGGGGATGGAGAGGAGGTTGCTGTTGCAAGGGATGCTGCTGCTGCAGAGGAGGCTGAGGCTGCAGAGGAGGCTGGGGCTGCAGAGGAGGCTGGGGCTGCAGAGGAAGCTGGGGCTGCAGAGGAGGCTGGGGCTGCAGAGGAGGCTGGGGCTGCAGAGGAGGCTGGGGCTGCAGAGGAGGCTGGGACTGGGGACCTGAATGAGAGAGAGTGGACTTGTTTAAGGAAGTCTGAACATATGTCAGAATTTCATCTGTCAGATCGATATTTCTGATGTCATCCCCACCAGAAAAGTCAGTTCTGAAAAACTCCTCCTGCTGCATGCGCCTTATATCTTCAAAATCAATGCCCAGGCTTTTCATGATGCTGTGCAGTTCACTGTTTCGGTTATCGGGAAAGGGGCCTGTGTAATCCACATTGGCTTCGTTGGCTTCGGGAGAAAGCTGCATCTGTTCCTGCTGCTGCACATTTTCGTTCCCCAGGGGCAAGAAACTCTCCTGCCAGTCACTAGCCATGATACTGCTCACGTCCTCCACCATTTCACTGCCAAAGCCCCTCTGCAGGGGCGCAGCACAAGGCGCAGGGGGACACAGATACACAGACTCGTCTTGCTGCAGCATGGCACTCAGAAGAGAGCCAGGGTGAAAAGATTCTTGGCTCCGAGATTGTTTGGGGGCGCTGTCTTTCCCAGTCCCAGGTCCTTTTGTCCTCACCATTGTGGGGTCCATCAGCGCAGGGAAGGAGAAGGTGACCTCATATAACACGGCCTCTCCTGTGGCAAACATGAAAGGTACCTTCATGTTGCGTTTCTGTAAGTGTTCTGTCCCTTCTTCATCACTGAAATCAAAGAGGAGAATCACTCAGAAATGGAAAAGTTATTAGCTAAGTAGAGCCCTTGGATGGACCTGGAGGTAGGAAATGAGACCAGCAAGGTATTTAAATGGAAATCCTTCTGTGGAAACAGACATCCCAGGACTGTCGTCAGCAGTGTCCTTGACTTAGTTATGAACTTTAATAAGAGGCCTTGCAATCTGTAAGAAAACTAAGGTACCATTTGGAGGATATGTTTATTTAAATTCTAAGAGGACAACGATTTAGCCTTTTTCAGAGGGCACACAGCATGACAATTGTCTATCCTCACAAAAGAGTTTGGGGTTTATAATTGTGCCAATACATCATGTGACTATTAGCCACAAAACAAGGAAGGAGATAATGTATAACTGGCCTTTTACAAGGAAACACTTTCTGTTCTCAGCTCATCCTTGGATGGTGAGCCCATGAGGTTTGCTCACACATTCCTGACAAGACACTTTGGACTCAAGGTCAAGTCTTTCCAATGAAGGATCCTGAACTAAATATTTTCTCGAGAGTCTCTCCATGGACTTGGTTGGGTGGGGTCTGCCTTGGAGCCACTGAGAGGAGAGGAACAGGGCTAAACTGAGCTAAAGGAGGGGGCTTCACGAGCTCCATGCTGCCACAGGGCAGCTCCCCCTACCTCCGCTAAGTGGCAGCTGTCTTTCATGCTCAAAGAGTACCACAAAGACATCACTATTTGGGGGTCAAGGTATGGTGTGTCTGACCTTGACTGATCAGCCCAATGCTATCTCAGAAGTCTCTACTCAGGTTGGGCACAAAGAATCCACCTGAACATCCAGAGAGGACACAGCTCTAAATCTGCACATCTCACATTTCTTTTGAGCTACTGCAATGCTGTTTCACTCACGGAGCACAGTGCCCACAGTGATGTGGGTCAGCCATGCTGGGTGGTGCCATGGTACACTATCTATCCCAAAGTTCACTCCCCCGCCCCTAAATACAACCGGTGAGAAAAAAAAAAACCCTGCTGGTCCTCACACTGACCTTGGGCACTCAGGCACATAAGACCCAAGAGAATGGAATGGAATATCTACATACCCAAATACCAATTTTTCCATTCATAGTTCAATTCTGGCTGGAGAGAATAATTTGTTTCCCCAAAATTGATTTCTAAATTACATATGGCAGTGCATAATCTCACTGATATGTACTAAGTCTGTATGCTCACGTGAGTGGTCTTTGTGTTGCAATGATATAATCTGGTCTTCCGTTCTTATACACTAAACGGGCATTGGATTGAACCCAGGTCCAGCGATTCTCCTTGGTGAGAAGCCTAAACACTGTCATGCCACTTTCTCCAGTTTTAATCACTAGAATGAAAGAAAAATCAAATCATAATTACCAAGTGCCAAAATTCAAGATATTAAAAATAAATATTTTCCATACTCATTTCTCTTTATATTTTAAGTATTTTATTAAAGATATGAATAATTCTTGCTTTCAATAAGTTGACAGCTCCATTGACCTCTGTGTAAAGAAATTTTTACATATCTAATGTGGGGGAAGTGGGGGAAGGAAGGGGCCACATATCTGTGGAGGGAAGGGGCTTGGCACTGGGTACATGGACATATGGGAGCCAGGGACAGAGAAGTGAGAACAAGAGGAAGAACATATGGGGTGTCTACATATGGGCTAACAGACATGAAGGGGCAGACACGTGGGTGGGTGGGCAAAGCAGGGCAAAAGTCTCCTCTGTCAGGCACTTAGACCTCAAGCCAAGCCCCCAGCAGAGGCCACAGAGATCTCTCCCTACTTAGAGGTGTGTTTCTCTACTCCCCCCACCACTCCTGCCAGGTGGTGGTGGGGGAATGCCATGGACTGAGAGGTAGGGAGAGAGACCAAGCACAGCACTCTCCAGTAGCGTTCACATTGGTGCTTTCAGAATTCTTCACATAAAGTTGAATTTGTGTAATGTAAATTTAGGTAAAGTGAGAACTGTCTGTAATTAAATAATATATTAACATGATTTCACCATCTTAATAATATAGATAAATACATTGTATAAATGTATTTTAAGCTTTTGCATCAAACTAAAATTTTTATTCTTTTATTGGTTTTTTAAAAAATAGTATTTAAAAGGACTCCAGTACGTATGCAGGCATTTCAAGAGAATAACTGCATGAAAAACATGAAGCAAAACAAAAAATGACAATCAAGATTTAATCAAAAGGGGAAAAATGTACTTATTAACAAGAAACTGTATTTTTAGCGCACCACCAGAAGCGAAATCCTGATAATGAAATAACGGAGACATGGAAATATTAGAAATTAAAGTTATCTTGGCTCTAAGGAAGAGGATTTTACTACGAATATTTAAAATGTCCACATTCCTGGACTCTCCCCTTGGGCAGGGTCTCGCTGACCAACCGAGTCAAGCTACGGCTGAGAAGTCGATCCTTTCCTTCCCGATAAGATACAAACTACACTCTCCTGCCTCCACTGTAAGACAGCTACCAATGGGAAACTCCAAAGACAATGGAGACCTACTGACAGTGCCTGCATTCAAATGCCTGAGAAGAACTTTGGATCAAGGACAAACTTGGGGCCCTCTGGCCCAAGGGAGCCCCAAAGGGGGGCCAGTCATTTGGGTAATGTCTCAGTCCACAACTGGCCTCTCACCTATGCCCTGTCTCCACCCACCCCTAAAAGGGCATCCTAAGAGACTCCTGGGAGACCACTGGTCCTGCTGAAATTCAAATATTCCACAGCATAGTGTCATAGTCTGGTATTGAAATGGATCTAAGAAATTATCTAATCCATCCCTGTGTTTACAGAGGAGGAAACTGAGGCACCAGGGAAGTGGGAGGGATCTACCACTAGTCACAGTGACTAGTCCTCTGGATCACATTCCCTAGTCTGTGGCATTTCATCATCTCTCCATGACACTGGCAGGTACTGTTTTCAGTGAAGCTATAATGGCTCTGTGACACCCCCTTTAAATGCTCACAAAGCCCAACTTCACCAATGTCTCCAAGAATTTTTCAAGTCATGAAAGCCAAGCTCAGGGAATGTAGACCAAAGAACTACATCATGCCCCTTTCAGGGAGTAGGGGTGGTGTCTGTCAGTTGCCAGTTGCCATCTTCATGTTTGTCAGATTCATTTTCTGATGCTTTGGGGGCTCAGGGAGGATTGCTTAAATGTATGTGCCATAGAACAGCCTTCAAGGGGGGGCATATTTCCAATGTGCCACTAAGTAACAGTGGCAGAAACTGCCCTTACCTACTGATTTGCTTGCCTATGGAAACCAAAAGCAGGGCTGTGCTGGCCAAGTTTCTAATGGCCCTTACAATTCAGATTCAGTTCCCAAATCTGACTGGGCTTCTCACGCACTCCTGGAAACATACAGAGTGACACGGGACTGCCAGTCATCTGCTTCACAACTGAACCCCTTGAGGCTGGCATGAAGATGAGACACTGAAGCCTTACAGGGGAGGGAGGTGCCCTTCCCCTCAGCACTTTTCGTGCATCTTTGAAAACACCACCTAGTACAATCCAACCTATGTCCAACGGGTACCATTTTTCAAGGGGGAAAGTGCCATCCTTGTGAGATGCACTTACTCCGGAGATGATTATCCGCACAGTAGAGCATGTCAGCAGCATGGATAAACTGGTACCCCGATCCCCTCATGCATAGCTCTGCCTCAGTGTACCCTAAAACAAGTCTTCCTCTGTAAGACAAAAGGCATGAGAATCAACACACAGCTATGCTCCTGAAAGAAGCAACATAGTTTTATCGAAACTGATTTCCAAAGTCTAGAACAGGACACGATCTCTTTTTTCTCCTAACTTCACATTAGCAAACGGAATGGCAACTGGGGTGCTAGCTCTTTCTTTGGGCAGGGTTCTAAGTTTAAAGTTTTATCCTGATGCTTCCTTTCACCTTGAATATAAGTTCAAATCATAAAATAGTCAAGCAAACTGGGAGGTGGCCCCAAATGCCAAGCTATGGTCTACCCTACTGATTCCCAAGCTGTGCCCCCCAGAATCACTGCTTCTACATGGACAGGGAGGAAGATTGTAGCCACAGATAGCAGCTTTACAACCAGGCCTTGAGAGAGACCAACTTGGGGACTGAAAAACACACATTAAGCTCCACAATTCACCATCCAGGACCTTCCAGCCCAAAGCTCCTGGTCCTCCTCAGAGCCAGTTTAGCATCTTTTGAACAATTATAACTGCAGAAAGGAATGCGAATGTTTTACAAGACAGTAAGGTGCTCTGTTTGACTGCAGAAGTTGTGGAATCTCAGGAGTCATTATGGGAATGACTGACTGAGAAGCAGTGACCCATGTTCAATTATACATCTTCAGAGGCCTAACATGGACCAGAGTAAGGACACCTCTCTGAAGTCCACAAGTCTTTCTTAAACACATGAATACTAAATGCCAGGAGCTGGGCTGAACTGGGGTTACAAAGGAATCCAACAACAGAGGCTGCCCCCCAAGAGCTCCCAAGCTAATGGGGGACACCATGTGCAAACAGCTACATATAAGCAAGCTAATTGGAAGCCCTCCCACTTACTTGGCATCACAGCCTGTCGGAGTGAAGTCTAGTTTGTGTTTAGTTCTGAAGATGAAGTTCTTGGTCCGGATTTCTAGGATAGATGGAGGCTGCAAGGGTGTGGCCACTGCAAACAGGGCCAGCTGAGGAGCCAGGGAACTCCCGTCTTTCGCCTTCTTGTTCTGGCCATGAAGAAATTTGAGTCGCCCTTGAAAGTTCATGGCCTTAAAATGGATAATTTTGATTACATTAAACTGAAAATTTTTGTACAACCAAACTTACTACAACCAAGATTAGGAGGGAAGCAGAAAACTGGGAAAAAAATTTTGCAAAAGGCCTCATTTCTAAAATATAGAGAACTGAGTCAAAAGTACAATAATACAAGTCATTCTCCAATTGATAAATGGTCAAAGGATACAAATTGCCAGTTTTCAGAGGAAGAAATTAAAGCTATCTATAGTTATGAAAAAATGCTCTAAAACTATTGATGAGAGATGCAAATCAAAACAACTCTGATATACCACATCACAACTATCAGATTGGCTAACATGACAAAACAGGAAGATGATAAATGTTGGAGAAGATGTGGGAGAATTGGAACACTAATTCATTGTTGGTAGAGCTGTGAGCTGATCCAACCATTCTGGAGAGCAATTTGGAACTATGCCCAAAGGGCTACAAAAATATGCATACCCTTTGACCCAGAAATATCACTTCTAGAATTGTATCCCCATGGGATCATAAAAATGGGAAAGGGTCCCACATGTACAAAAGTATTTACAGCAGCTCTCTTGTGGTGGCCAAGAATTGGAAATCAAAGGGATGCCCATCAATTGGGCTGAATAAATTGTGGTATATGAATGTAATGGAATACTATTATGCTGAAGAAATGATGAACAGGAAGACTTCAGAGAGACCTGGAAAGACTTATAGGAACTGATGCTGAGTCAAAGGAGCAGAACCAGGAGAACTTTGTACACAGCAATAACCACAGTGTGCAAGGGATTTTTCTGGTACACTTAGTACTTCATTGCAATGCAAGGATTTAAATAATTTCCAATGGTCTCTTAAGGCAAATGCCTTCCACATCCAGGGAAAGAACTATGGAAGTCGATTGCAAAATGAAGCTGATCATTTTCTTTTGTATTATGTTTTGGTTTATTATTTCTCTCATTCATTTTAATTCTTCTGTGCGACATGACTAAGGTGAAAGTGTATTTAATAGGAATGTATATGTAGAACCTATATAAAACTCCGTCTCAGGGAGAGTATGAGGAGGTAGGGGGAAAGGGGGAGAGAGGGGAAAAGTCTAATATATGGAAGTGATTGTAGAACACCAAAAAAAAAAAAAATAATAAAAAAAGAAAAAAAAAGAAAGTTCATGTCCTTCCAAAAAGAACATGATTCACAACCGAATGATCCTGAAATTAACTCAACCTACCGTCATGCAAAGAAGAGAATGAAAACTATTATGAACATTATGGTTATTATCTTTCCATGGCGCAAGGTCAGAGCAATTGTGTTCAATAAATGTTTATTCATTAAGCTACGGGGTAAAGCTTGGGTTAGGACCTGGGCATACAAGACAAAAATAAAAAGAAAAAATTTCCTGACCCTTCAAGGGCTTATGTCCTTAGACAAAAGAGAGACTAACAGACAAGGAAGAAACAGGTTACACTTTTCCCATAGAATTAAAAGAAATAATTCACATTTCCATATATGGTCCTTTCTAATTTTAAAAATGTTTTCTTTGCAATCACCCTATGAAGTAGGGAGTACAAGAAGAATAATTCTCATTTGACAAATGAGGAAACTGAAGCTCTTCTAAAAAGTTAAATGATTTTTTCATGGGTAGAGGGGAATTCAAACCTATGTGTCTGATTTCAAATCCAAGACTCGAAACCACTCTGTGGCTCAGTGTCTCCAAAGACATTTTCTTTTCACAGGAGAATAGTGGAAGACCGACCAGGGGGAGCTCTTCATTTGGGGAAGCTGAGGTCTCTTGAGTGTGCGGGCCATTCCAAAGTTGTGAGCATTTTGCTCTGATAGAGGAGATGGGGAAGTCTGCTTGGAGGTGTAACCTCAAGGGAGGCTGGATGAACAAAACTGAACCATATTTCATACAACAGTTATTACTACATCTGTGAAAGAAAAGTCTTCGGAGGAATTTTCCGAAACAATAGTTTCCAAAGCTGACAGCTGTGATTATTTTACAATATCTCTTTCTTTTATCAAACTTCTTTGCCGGCTCTCATTTCCCTAAGGTACAACCTCAAACACCAAGTCAGTCCCATGATTTTTGCAAGGCCTTTATTTTTCATCCTTTCCTGCAGAAACTACGAGATCATCTGAAGAATTCCATCTTACCAAGAAGCCAGAGGAGTTATCCAAGAGACAGCGGAGGCGGCAGATGAAGCATCTCTCCAGGAAAGGGGAGTTTTCGGGAGGAAGCTGCTCGGGGCTATAAAAGCCTGAGATCAGGGGTAGGCTATGGCCTTCTACAGAAATCCAAAGACAGAAAGGTCAAAGCTCTGCCCACCTCCCTGCAATCAAGGGTTTGGAGAGCTGGGGGCAGGAAATCTTGCCCCCACAAGGTAAATCCGGCTCTTCAGTCATCAAACAAGGGGGAAAAGAGCAAATGGCAATTGAAGATCAGTTCTGCGCTAAGTGAAGAATCGCCACCCCACCTGGGAAAGCCCCTGCCGAGCTCCAGAAGCTCTCCGTGAGGTGAGAGCACAGCTGCTGCCTGCTGTCCTACTGCACTGAAGGGACATTCTCCACCCCCTTATTCCGCCTTTCTTATCACTTCACCCTCCCATGTTTTCAGCTGCCAGGATGGGTATCCTTTGGGCATAGGGGCAGTCTCATCTGAAGAGACAGACAAGCAAAGCTTCTTGGTTTCCCATACAGCCTAGACTCAGCGGTCAGGGATTCCAGAATGACCAACCTAGGCACGGTCAGCATATCAGAGAGACAAGTGACAATGCTGTGTATTTCACTAATGCGTCTAAAAACTCATTTTAAGCCAAAAGGGATTTCTGTGTTCCTGGGGTCATGGTACAGTTCCCAGCCACCCCACAGCCATCCCTTAACTGAATCAGACCAGCCACAACAGCCCTTGGGAAGCCAGGTCACCTTGTCCTTGGGGTGCTGAATCTGCAGCCTGGCCTGGCTTTAATGTCCAGTGCAGCTGACGCTGGAATTCCGCTCTGTCTTCAGTGTGGATGAGCTCAAACACACTCTGATGGATGACGTCAGACTGAGGAGAAAGTCAAGTGAAATCTATCAGTCCCGACCGCAAAGTCCTTCTGGGAGCAAATGAAACAGCTGCATTGCCTTCTGGGAGTGGGAAATGTGCGACCACTAACTAAAGGGGGAGCCAAGAAGGAAGATGGCTTCCCTGGTGGAGGTGAGGGATGCAGGTGCTTGGACCAAAGACCACTGAGCCAGTGTCCAGGGAAAGAGGACTGCTACAGAGTAGCCAGCCAGTGGTCATGCAGGCTTGGCTTCAAACCTCCAGGGAAGGAAGGGCAGCTCATACCACTGGGGGAGGGATTTTCCTAAGAGAAGCTTCTCTCTAAGTGGAGTCTTGGGAGGCTTCCAGCCCACCTTGGGCCCCTGTCTCACCCCTTGGGGGCTGAGGAGATTCTGTCACCAGTCCTCGGTGGGCCAGCCCTTCAAATACTTGGCCCAGCTAGCACCTTCTGCTCCTCCACAGAAGTCATCCCACTGTCCTCGGAAGTCCTCAGAAAGGGGAGCGTTTTGTCTGAGAGGGCAGCCCTCCCTTTTCCAGGTGGCTATTGTTGTTCCTGTACGTGACCTCTGGGGCCCAGAAGACCATCCCAACCCTCTGAGCCATGACAGGCCTTCCAAACCTTCCTGAGAGTGACCATGTCCCCTCTTAGTATTCTCTTCTCTAGGCTAATCCAGAGGCCCTGAGCCCTCACCCATTACACGGATTTCCTTTCTAAATAGTCAACCAAGACAGACAAGGCCTCTTCTCCAATTGAAACATATCTCATTCTTTCACCCAATTTAAACCTAGCATAAATTTAAGGTCCCTCATCTCACAGTCAGCCTTCTCTGGGTACTCAAAGTCCCTCCCAAAGGCTGTGCCCTAAAGCCAAACATTGGACTCTGGCTATGGGTCCCGTAAAGAAAATCAGGGCCGTCTACTTATTGCCACCCAGGTGCAGGGAGCCATATCCCAGGAACAACTTGTGTGGGACTGTGCGTCCATCAGACTGTCCAGACCTTTCTATCACAGCAGATGGTGTCTTGTTGTGCTTTCCCATCATGTACTTTTCAAGCTGCTTTCTGAATGCAAAGATAAGACTTTCTATTCATTCTGTTTAAAAATCCATATTACTGAAATCATCCAAATGCTCTAGCCTGTCAAGATGTTCTTGAATTCTCCCATTCAACATGCCGGCTAGCTGTCCCAGCTTTGGGTCATCTGTCACTTTGAGAAGCATTTCATTTCTGATCAGGGCCCTGCATGGAGGAGCTTCTGAAAGCTGCCATTAGTGCACCTTCCCTAGGGCCATCTGTAGATGGCCATGCTCTTCCCTTGCAGGCTTTTACTCTTGACACGAGTCTGTGACGTTGGGCTTCTGACTGGTGAGCATTCACTACACTGAGCTGGGACCCAGAACCACCATGCCTAATCTCTGGCCTGCTTCTTGATTTGTCACCACAGCGTCATAAACCTCTCTCCTCCCCTGGCTACCCTTGCTAACTCTACTTGAAAATCTGTAATCTATTACTTGGGAAAAGGAATCAAATCAACACACTCCCACAATAATTTTCCTGGCCACAATCTCCCTTGATTTCTTGTCTTCTGGGATGAAAATGAGGCCTGGGAGGTCAGGGCATGTTTGTGTGCTTGTGTTTGGATAGCCATCACTTTGCACAGTGCCAAGCACACAGTGAGTGCTTCCACCCTCACTCAGCCCGTTGGTGGCTGTCTTGGATCTGGCCATTCGACATCATCAGAATTTACCTGTGAGTACCAGTGTGTGGCCCACAGCTCTCCTGCCCTGCCCTAAGAAGCACATTAGAGACATTTTTATAGGAGCTGTAAAGTTGAGGTAGAGCATTCTCCTGATCTGAGCCTGAAGACCCTGCCAAAAAGGAGAGGGGGGCCCCTGGGGCCACTGTTTGCTTTTCTAAGTATTCACTAACTGCTTCTTTAACAGGGTCTGGAATTTTGGGCCCAAGGCCCTCAATTTCAACCCCTTACTCTTTTTGAAAATCATGGCACTTTTCCCTGTTCCCATCCGAGTGTCTTCTCTGTCAGTACCCGACCCTGCTCCAGGAGTCACATCCACTCATTGGTTAAAGATGCCAGATGACCTGGATCAGGCACCTCAGACTCATGGAGGACAGGTAGGCGCTCTCTCTTGTTCTCTCTTCTCAGATGGAGGAGGATGAGAACAAGCAACACCCAAGATACTAGAAAATACACATTGGAAAAATGGGCCTCTGGTCCCAAACTCTTGGAGAGACATGCTTCTCCCCTCCTCCCCGCCTCCCCAGCCCTGCCCCAGGCTGGCTCACCCCATCAGATGCCCAACTCTTTCCAGACCTGACCAAAAGGACTGGACAACAAGAGCTAGAGAATAAGTGGGACCTTTTATCCAATGGTGAAGCTGTGTCCTAGAAAGGTAGACACCCTTTGTTGTGCTCCAGCCTTTCCTCTCTAGACTCACAACCCAGCATCTGCTGGCCCCAAGCTTGGACAATCACCCAAACCCCAGCAGTCACCATCCCACTGCCAGGTTCCCAGGCCTGCGGGCATCGGAGGCTTGTCCTGCCCCATTACTGGGCGGATGTCCCTCCGCCTCTGTCCCCGATGACAACAGACATGAACAAAACCACTGACCTGCTGGAACCCCAGGTAGTCCTGGATAGTGGAGGAGGCGTAAAAGACCAGGGCATCCATGGTGACCACCAGCACAAAGCCATTGAGCGCCTAGAAGGACAGAGCACACCAAGCCGTTCATATAACTTGAACAGCCACAATTCTTTCCTTTCTGAAAGTGCAAAGTTAGAAACGAACACTTAAAATGAAGATGACAAGCTAGCCAGGAGGAGACACTGTCTGATCCATGCTGCCTGGCCTGCCTAGACAGGAATTACTGTCCTGTTCCCAGGGAAAAACCTGTAGCTCTACAGGACAGGCCAATGACAGGGAGCCAATGACTGGAAGCTGGCTGGAAGAAGGATTCCTCTCTTCCTAGGCCTGCTCCTCACTTAGGAGGCCCTAAGATAGCAGACCTTTAGCTGGAGATCTCCAAGGAGATTTTTAAGGTCTGAATGCTGACCGTGGGAGCCCCTTGGCTGTAATAACCACATGAAAGTTCTCAAGCAAAGAGAGCTTGTGGAAAATAAAACAGAATCACAGAGGCAAAGGCAGCCCCCAGCACATGGCGTCAGCAGGGGGCCAACACGCACCTCCAGGATGCTTGTCTGGCTACTGTGGAATACAGGCTAATGACTTCCAGGGGCCTTTTCAGGACAGTGGAAAGAGCTCTGCCACCTAGGTTCAAACTCCATCATCTACCTATGATGAGCAAGGGGACCTTCGGTTAATCTCAGAACCTCTTAAATCCTGTCACTGATTAAGATTTCAAAGATAATTAATTAGACAGTCTCTTAACACGTCATTGTTCCATAAGCTATGGTTTAATCTAAGTTCTTCCCTAAATTGACTGCTGCCTCAAATTATCTTGGAAGTAGATGGGTAGGCCAAATCAAATAAATATGAACTTGGTTTCAGCTAATTCAAATATAGCAAAAAGTAGTGCTCCACCACCAAATAAACTCTGGTAGGCTACTCAAAAGCAGTGATGAAATTAAAAAGATATTTATAACTATTTTAAAAGCTTGTCCAGGCTCTCCCTAGGGAGACAAGAAGTTGGCACAGTTGACTTCATGTTGTAACCAGGAGAAAAAATAAACGATCCTTGCCTGGTGGTCCTTGGTCATCTCATAGTGGTGAGCATCAAGAACCAGGCTGCAATGAGCCCAAGGAGAACTTGGGGAGGCAGGAGGAGGAGAAGGAAAAACAACAGACTTTGGAAGGATGCTGAAGACCCAGGAGAGCATAGATTTAAAAAGTGAAGAGGCTTCAAAGCCCCTGCAGCACCATGAGATAAAAGGTCCTGTCCAACGTCCCCCTGGGAATAAGCAGCAGACACTTGAGCACATATGTGAAGACCCTCAAACCTTTCCACTGTCATTGCAGAAGGCTCTGAAAGAGGAGCTGGGGGTGGGAGGTAGAGCGGCTGCCAAATAACACCAGAGACACAGAAAAGAAGTCTACTTTAACAAGCAAGAAGTAGCTGGATAGACATATGGGAGCCACTTCTGAATCAGGTCTGCATAGTCCTGTCACCAAAATGCCGGGGCAAACCCCATAGTAATACCAAATTACAAGGGCCAATAACGAGGGGAGATATGGAAAGCCACGAAGGCAGCTCCAACCTGCACAAATTTAAAGAAGACCCTGACAGCAACAAAATGAGATGTGGGTCAAAAAACAGAAGTAACACAGATCATCACCTCTTACAAAGGAAGGTTAAGCCTCCAAGATGATCAAGAGTTGAGAAAGCACTTAAGGGAGCAAAGACAGGATCTTCCAGCTGAGAAGCCAGTCACTGAAACCCTATTTACGCATGCATACACATATATGCTTGTATGGGTATGTGCATACAATAAAAACTCATTTGTGAACTCTTACAGAGTATAACAGAAAAGCATAAGGATTACTATCTCATGACATAAAGAGAATCAATACGAGGAAAAACTCATTTATAGGAACCTTGGGGAGATGCTCAACTCAGAAGAGTCATCCTCTGGGCACTGAAGTGAAAACAAAAGATGGCGACGAACAGCCCAAAACAGGATTGGTCAAGATTTCCGTAATCAACTCTCTTCCTCATCAAGACCAGTGGAGTGACCCTGTTTAAATTCTAGCATCACAGTCCACACTGCTTTCTTGCAGATCTTATGGACTGTTCGTTGATCATCCCTTGCCCTCATTACAGGACAAACCTACTTCTTTTTCTGATAATGCCTCTTTTTTTTAATATTGTTCTTTATGCTGGAATGTCATATGAATTTATTTTTTGTTAATAGAGTGTAGCTGGCCCAGATCCATCAAAGGTGCCTTCCCTTTTGCTCAGTGACCTACAGTTTATTTTTTAAAAGTCTATTTTATTTTTAAGGAGCAAAAATTTGCCTTTTTTCTCTTCTCCCCCAACCTGCCCCCTCAATGGCTTTATGCCAAATATATTTAGTTAAGCAAAACATTTCTACAGTGTTTATGTCCAAAACCAAATCACAACAAAACATCTCATTCTACACTAAGTCCCTCACCTTTCCATCAGGAAATGGGCAGGGCACTTCATCATTAGTCCTCTGGAATTATGGCTGGCCATGATGACGATCCAAGTCCCTAATTATTGAAAGCCGCCATCATAAAAAGCATTCTCCTGGCCCTGTTTACTTGGCATCAGTTCATACAAGTCTTCCCAGGTTTCTCTGCAACCATCCCCTCCATTACCATGTAGCACTTCAGTGTTCCATCACCATATTATGCTGTATTTGGCTTAGCACTCCCCAATTTGAGGGCACTTCCTCCAATTCCTATTCTTTGCCACCTTAAAAAGGGCTAAAATTCCTTTTGTACATCCTTGGAGTCTGTTTAGAACTAATCCTTGCCTTGTAATTCTCCCTTCTCTTTCCCTCCCCTTGCCCTCTGTCCCTGTTGAATGAAATACTTTTCTCTGCCTCACTCTCTGTGTGTACATGTGTGTGCATATATGTAGTCTTACCAGTTCAGAAGAGGATGAAGCTGCCCTCTGACCCTGACCCTCCCTGTTGGTCCAGATGTCCACTTGGACACCCTGATTACTTGAGATAACTTTCTTCAGTCTTATTTCCCTCCCCCACTGGGGATATTCCTCTTCCCTTTTCTTTCTATTCTCTTAACCACTCCATGGCCTTGCCTAATTATCCTCCCTCCACGACTACTGAAAGGGGACATATGCCTCATCTCCTCATGTTCGATAAGCAGTTTACTGTTTTGTGGTCTCTGTGTTTGAGCTTCCAAGTGTTTAGGCAGCTCTGGTCTCTTCTTCAGGAAAGCTGATAGAAATCCTCTAGTCATCAAAGGTCCATTTTTCCCCTTGCACGATTATACTAGTTGTTCTGGGTAGGCTATTCTTGGGTGGAAGCCTGATCTCCACTTTCTGGTGGAGGTTACTCACCGGAGTACAATCCTACTGTACTTGATCTTTTTCTTTCTAGAAGCTAGCAGTATTTTTTTTTCTTTGACATAGAAGCTCTGGATCCTAACCATCGTGTTCCTAGGAGTTTTCACTGTGGGGTATCTTAGAAGTGACCAGGTGCATTCTTTCTATTCTACTTTGCCTGCTGGTTCCAAGAAATGTGGGCAATTTTCTTGAAAGGTCCAAAGGTCTTTTGGGGGCATGGCATTCAGAAAGTTCAGGGATTCTTAAATGTTTTCTCCTTATCTGTTTTGTAGTTCAGTTATTTTGGTTATGAAATATCTTACATTTTCTTCCATTTTTTCAGTCTTCCCACTGTTTTAATATTTCTTGTTGTCTCACTGGCTTCTATTTCATCCATTCCAATTCTGAAGGAGTTTATTGCCTATGCAAGGCTTTGTCCCCCTTGTGCCAAGCAGCTAATCCCCTTTCTAATGACTTCTTCCATATTTTTCATTTTTTTCTTCTAATGCTCACATTTCATTGATTCAAAATAATTTCACCTTTTTTGACTTCCTCTCTTCTAGGAATTCTAGTTGAATTTGTGGCCAATTTGTGTTTTTCTTTGAGGTTTTGCTTGTAGATGGTTTGGGGTACTTCCTTTCTTCTGTCCTTAGCATCCTTATCACCATAATAGCTGTTTATGGTAGAATTCTGCTTTTGGGCTTGCTCATTCTTCCAGGCTACTTCTTGACTTCAGATTTGATACTGGGGTCAGACTTGGCACATTTTGGAACAAAGGCCTGGCTGGTCCTGTTAATGCTTTCATGGGGTACTAAGTGTTCTCAGGGATAGCTCAAGTCAAGGATCTGAAAACAGCCAAGGATCTGAAAACTTCCGGTGCCCCCAAAGTTGTCTGATCCAGGGCATAGTCTCATTGCTGCCCCTGGTCTGAGTTCAGGTTCCTGACCTGAGTTTGGGTCTGAGCAACACTAGACACTGTTGAATTTTGTTCTTATCAGGCAGATGGGAAGTTCTGGTGCTTATGAACCTGGGCAAGGGGAGCATATAACCTGATACCAGAGCACTGTCTCATGGTCAACTGGCAGCTCTACTGCCCACTACTCTGTTTTAAGTTTCAGAAGGGGTAAAGGAGGGAATGTAGGCACAGGTTGGCATTCCAAGTTAGGGAGTGGCCACAGGTCCTGAGCTGGGTTGTTCACAAGGAGAAAATTCAGAAATAAACAGGAGCTCCTGGATCCCAGAAGCAGAGCAGAGTCTCAGTTCCAGTTTTTACAGAGGAATGACTACAGCAGAAATACCATCCCAGAAGATATTTTCTTCATCTGCTTAGAGGAAGCTTTCTATGGGGGGGAGGGAAGAGCACTATTAAGGCTCTAAAATATTCCAGAGTCTGGTGTCATGTACACAATGCTGATTCACACAGCGGAGCCCCTGGAAGATCCCATCCCCTACAGTGACTCTCTCTTCTGTCTGGACTCCAGCCTAGACTACCTCAAGACAAGCTAAGCCAAGTCAAGTGGCATTTATTGAGTGGGAGATACCGTGTGAGTGCTAAGGGTAACCCTTCCACCAAAAAAGAGTCCTTGTGCTTAAGAGCTGGAATATGAGATGCATTGTTACAAATTAAATATGCTTTAATGTTCCATAATTGAAAGTAGTTAAATAAAGGCTGAACTATCGCCACATTTTTACAGATCAGCACTCAAAGAAAACTGCAATCAGTGAAGTAAACAGGAACAAAGAACAGACTTAAAATGGGAGCCACGTAAGTGCAGCATGCAGACTGAGAGAGTCAAACGAGAAACTGTCTGAAGAGATCTGGCCTGGCCGACGGGAACGAGCCTGGGAGGCAGGAAGAGCTAGAGCCAGAGCTGCCTCAGACCCAGACAGGCCCCAGCCTCAGGCCACTGAAGAAGACAAACCTTAGCATGAAGTTGTCTGCATCTGAAAGGGAAGCGTCCTCATCTGGAGCAGCCTCCACCAAGGACGTTACAGACTAGGTGGGAAAAAAGGGGAATGCACTCGCAGGATTCAGCTCCAGCAGTCCTGGGGAGCTGGGCCCAGGGGTGAAAGGAAAAGAAGAAAGAACATTTAAAGGAAGCGCTATGCTGGTTAAATTCAATGAGTGGAGAATATTTTTTATCCCCCATCTCCTATCACCAAAAGAGATCAAAAGCTTAAAACATTTGATTAAAATAAATCCACCAGGAAATCAATTACTGAACAATCTAAGAAACAAGTACAAAAGTAAAAATCCTGAAAAAGAAAACAAAAACACTCGAAGGAGACTTAATAGCAACGAAGAAACCAAGCCTGTCTGACCCACACACTGAATCATACGCCCGAATCCAAAAAAGCCCTTCTCATCTTTCCTGGAGGATCTCTTCTATCCTTCCCCCACCTGCCAAATCTGCCCCTCATCTCTGGCTCTCTCCAACCCCACATCAAATGCTCTCCCTCCTCGGCACCAGCTCAAACCCCACCTTCCGCAGGAGGCCTTTGCCTCTCCTCTCTCCAGTCCACACTGATATCTCTGAAACTATTTCCTTCTCACTCCATCCATAACTTGTATATGCATAATTTTTGTGTTTTATCTTATAGATGGTAGCAAGTATCTTGTCTCTACCATGAGAACAAGAGCTCCCTGAGGGCAGGGGTCATGCTTTCCTTTCTTTGTGTCCCCTTGCTTAGCACAATGCCTGGAAAAGAGGAGGAGCCCAATAAATGTTCAATGATGAAGAGAAGTCAAGATGATGAGAAGTCAAGGCTGACCCTGCAGTTTCAAAGCTGGGAGAGCCAAAGTTTGATGGCTTCTCAAGAGAAGGTGGACAGGAAAGAAGAGGGGCTGGTTTGGGGTGAAAAATAAGGAGTTCTGTTTGGGACATGACAGAACCCCCCAATTGCTGGCCTGACCCAAAGAGCACAGAGCCCCATGAAAACATGGGCAAAGCATTAAAGAAATGAGTCATTCTTTGTTCAAACCCTTTGAGAGATAAGATCCAGTGGACCAGTCCTTTCACTGAGTCATTAGATTTGCATGTCGCATCAAAGAGCTCCATTCCACCAGTACAGATGAGAAGGCGCTGAGGGGGGTCAGGCAGACTCACCCACAGGGTAGGGGTGGGTCATGCAGCCTGTGCATGAAGACCTCTCAGGGGACTCTGGGACCAGGGTCTGAGATGTTTCCTCACCTCAGATTTGTATTTGTATTCTGAAACTTCCCTCTATCACTCCTGGATCTGACCTTTGGGCCAAGCAGAACAAGCCCAATCCCTCTGACCCAAGATAAGCCTGCCAAGGACTTCCCCTGTCCAGCTGTTTACACCACTCTACCTGGCTCCCTTCACTTGGCACTTTCTAGATGATAGTCCAGAGCTAGTCTGACCAAGGCAGCCTGTACCATCTATGCATGCTTATACCCCCTGCTCTCCCCTGTCACATCCCCCACCAAGATCTTTCTGGATCTTGACTTTGACAACCAGCACCGAGTCATCTGCAGCTGACTAGTGGGCCATCCATCTAGGATGGTACCTCCCCCCAGTCCCTTACCCCATACACATCCTTCAAAGTTGACAATGTCATTATTTTGTCTAATGGTAGCTATTAAAAATTTCCACAATGCTTAAAAACAAGGACGTTCCAAGGAGGGTGCTTTAGAACACAATAAATTTGGATACATTAAGTAAGTAGGCAAGCATTACTAGATGCCAGGTATTGAGTCAAATGGTGGGAATACAAAAAAGGCAAAAACCTAGTAAGTCCCTGGTCTCAAGGAGCTCCCTCTAATATTGGAAACAATGTGCAAGTGAGGACACACAGCCAAAAGATAAACATAGAAAGTTCAGGTTTGTCAGGGAAGATGCCAGCAGCTGGGAATGCTCCCGTAGGTCTGAGATGAGGCCTGAGAGGAGTCAGAGAAGCTAGAAGCTAGAGGGGAGGAGGGAGAGTCTTGAGAGCCTAGGGATGGCCAGGGGCATGAGGTCAGTAGACAGAGGCATCCTGGATTCTCAGGTCTATGGAAGCCAGGCACGTCTAAGGGAATTGGACGGCTGGGCAGGACTCTAAGGCCAAAAGGGATTTCAGATTTGATCCTGGGGTAAAAGGGAGTTTACAGAGAGGGTAAAGCTCTTGGGCAGCTGGAAGGGACTGGGAGCCAGGCCCACACAAAGGGCTCTTGTTCAGGCAAGCAGGGATGTCATAGGGACTGGAAGGAAGGAGAGCCCACAAGGGGAGGGAAGTGCAAAAAAAGAAGAGGGTCTCAGAGGAAAGAAAGTGAATTTTATAATGGGGATATTGAGTTAATGATGTCCCAAAGTTCAATGTAATTAAATAAAATTATAATACACTCTCATTTTTGATAGCTGAAGATAACATTCAAGTTCCAAATATCTGATAGCAGAAAAAAAAGATGACGATTCTCTAAGTACAAGCTATGAGATGAGAACTTACTCTCTGGGCAACTGTCTAAGTAGTTTTTCTGTTGATTACGCTAAATATGGATCTAGTTAACAGATAGCTAATTTGTGATTAACTGTGAGGTGCAACTCAGAGATATCCCTTCCTTCTTGTTTGAAGAAAAACTGGGAATCATTTCAAACTTGTCTGAGGGAAAGACAGAACCAAGATGGTGGAGAAGAGAAGCACTCAGCCAAGTTCTCCCAAAGTCCCCTCCAAATAACACTAAAATAATCCTTCAAATCAAATTCTGGCATGACTGAACCAACACAAGTTTGGGTAAGCCAATTTTCCAGTCCAATATAACTAAGGATGTCTGCAGCAAAGGTCTGCATGGGCCACGACTTGGGGGCAGCTGCATTGGCAACAGCAGTAGCTTCAGGTGCTCTCAGCCCATGGAGAAGGGATGCTTGTCAGTTAGGGAATGGCTAAACAAATTATAGTATGTAATTGTGAAGGAATACAATTGAGTTAAAAGAGATGACGAGCTGGATGTTTTCAGAAAAAGTTGGAAAAACACCGTATACAGTAATAGTAATATTGTAAAAGATTTAACTATTTTCAGCAACACAATAATCCAAGACTATTCTAAAGGACTTTATGATGAAAAATGCCATCTACTTCCAGAGAAAGAACTAATGGTGTATGAATGTAGATTGAAGTATATTATTTTCTTTTTTATTTTTGGTCTGTGTTTTCTTTTGCAATATAGCTACCATGGAAGTGTTTTGGCATGACTACATATGTATAATCTATTTTAAAATGCTTGCCTTCTCAAAGGCAGGGAGAAGGAGGGAGAGAATTTACAACTAAAACTTTTAAAGAAGGTTAATTTTTTGTTTACATGTAATTGAGAAAAAAATAAAATTAAAATTAAATGAAAAAAATAGTGTGGGGCAGTTAAAAAAAATTATTCGAGGTTTGATGATGACTCAAGCTTTATTTGACCCCCTTACAAGAGTCAGACCTCTACAAGGAAAGTGATGGGACCCCATGAGGAAGTGAGGCTGGCACAGATTCCAAAGACTTTTAGAAGCCAATCCTAGAAGCCATTCCAGCTTGCCCTGAGCTGGACAGTGTGGCCAGAGAGAACCCACATAGGCCGTTCGAGGGGGATGGTAGAGATGCTGGGCCACTGTCAAACACAGGATGTGCAGATGTGTGTCTCATTTTTTGCCATCAGTAAAACAATATGACAGAAGACTCCCTGATGGAAGCAGGATGCTAGGATTCGATCCTCAGCTCAGGCACTGATTATCAGGGAGATGCAATAGCCATTTCCCTTATATCCAATCACACATGACTATGAAAATGCAGGCTCTGAGCCATAAATAAAGTTCAATCATTAAAGGATTTTAAAAAAGAAAGGATGGAAGGCAGTCCATGGTGATCAGTCTGCCTATGGAAGCCCTCCCCCCAGGAAAACCCCTCCCCACTCCCGCCTCACCTGCAGCAGGAGCTCCCCTTCCTGTAAGCGAAGGCTGTCCTGCAGTTGGTTTCCGCTGCTCTCTCGACTTCCATTTGGGTCAGCCTGGGAAGATTTTAATGCAACTGTGAAAAGGGGGAGAAAAAAAAGCATTCAGGGATTTGTTTTTCACATGAGTTCTGAAAAAGTATCAAAGTCAGTAAGGTGTGAATTGGCTGTGTGTGTGTGAGTATGTGTGTGTGTGTGTGTGTGTGTGTAAGGTAAGTAGAGGATCTTCTCTCACATCTCCAACCCTCTGAGTCACCACGATGAGTGATCCATACCCCTCTTCCAACCAAGGACAGTCAGGAAGACCTAAGGTCAAACTCAGCCTCAGCCACCTACTAGTTGTGTGACCCTGGGCAAGTCACTTCACCTTTGTCTGCCTCAGTTTCCTCATCTGTAAAATGGATATAATAACACCAGCTACTTCTGAAGGGTTGTGAGAATGAAATGAGATAATATCTGTAAAGTGCTTAGCATAGTAGCTGACACATAATAAGCATTATATAAATATTATCTAAATGTTATATTATCTTCTTTCTTGGCTACTGAATGTAAATTCCTGCTGCTACAAGTAGCCCCCTAAAAGCTCCTGTGATAGAGGCCAAACACGGGCAGAGGAATCCCTCTGATGCATGTGTCCTTTTTCTTTCCACCGTCTCACTGACTTTGTCAGCTCCCATGAATTCTTACTGCAAAGCAATGAACGGCTCCTTTCCTCCTAACATCAGTCCTAATCTTTCTCCTGGAGGCCAGCCTTGCCAACTGTCTCATGGACATTTCCCCCTGCAACCTATTCAGCATGTGGTATCACCTTTTTCTACTGAGGATGCCACGAGAGCCACATCACGTGGTCTTGAACTTGTCTCTCTCCCATACTCCGCTCAGCAGTCGAGTTTCACCATTTTGACTTCCATCAACATCCCTCTTACCCATTTACCCCCTCCACTCCCTCAGAAATCCACTCTCTCTCCACTCAGAAATCCTCCATGCTGGCCCTTATCATCTTTCACCTGGACAGTATCCTCGTCCCATGCCACCCCCCACACCATCCCTGCCCCTAATCTTGGTTTCATACAGCTGCCAAAGGAAGGCACAGGTGTGCACTAATGAAGCCAAAAAAGGCTTTATGGTCTTCAGGAGAAAATGCTAACTCTTTAAAGGCTCAAAAGATCAAGGCCCTCCAGCATAGGGCTCCAACTCACCTCTCCAACCTTACTGATATAATGTGACTTTCCCTCCATGGACTCATCGTTCCATCCAGAACAAGGTTCTAATTGTTTTCCAAACCTGACCTGTGACAATTTTTCCTTGGTATCACTTCTGCAGGGAAACCTTCCCTGACTACCTTGTTGGTGACTCTGTCTCCTTAGATTACTAGGCATTTACATCTGCTGAGACAGAAGATCAGGTGCTGGAGGGCAGGGCCTCACTTAGTCTGCCTTTCCAAGACTGGAACATGTCTCGCAGTCTCCCACAAGAGGCAATGGTGAAACTGCTTTGGCCTGAAGTTTTCATAATGTTTGTGGAATTCCTACTTACAGGCTTCTGAATTAATGAAATGTGACTGTACAAAATGCCCCAAAGCAGTTTTGTCAGACTTGGGACAATTTATCCAACAAGCAGACTTGAGCCAACCTCAGCTTTCCAGAACAATCACGTCAGAAGACAGAAAATGTCCCTGCTCAAGAAAACCAGATGCCTGAGTCTTCCTCAGTCCCCACCAAGCTTCCTTGATAGTTGTTACCTCAGAATTCACTGTTTTCGAAGCAGATACTGATTCTCCATATCAGAGGAGGTGTGAAAATGTCAAACGGCATAATAACAGTGATAATACTCCCATTTATACAGCCCCTTTAAGGTCTGCAGAGTTGTGTGTTCAGAACCAAGGCTTCCATGAAGTTAAGTGATGCAACGCGGGCAGGCACTGCCAGAAACACTTCAGATTCATCACGTTTGATTTTTAATTCATTTTTGGTCATTGTGTGTTCAGAAACCTTTTACTCTTGCCAAATTTTTCACATATGGGGTCTTGACCTACAGTTTCACATATGCTGCTCTACCACATCTGATCCCACCATTATCTTAGACGCTTAACTTGGTCAAAGATTTTAAATACATGCGACCAGAATATCCATGATTTCGACCATGTCATCTCTACAATCCCGTGTCCTCACAGCATTACTGAGTAAAGGAGTTCTTCTGCTTTAGCAGAAAAGCCCAGGCGCTGACTACAAATTTGGAACCCAAGATTCTTGTTGAACTGGGCCACACAACTTCAGACAAGAACTCTGGCCTCCCTAGTCCTTCATTCTCCTGAGAGTTTACAACAACAACATGCTTAGTGAATTGCCAAGATTGAGGGGGGTTCACCTCCCACCCCATGAGAGGTGCTTCGTCACACTGGGAGGAGAAATTCTAAAGGAATCTAAGAGAGGATTTGTCAGAACAGATTACATAAAACATATGACCACTTACACACTCACTCTGACTGTTTAAAGGGCCTTGTAAAGACTTTTAGTTTATTTTTCCTATTTTATGTAAGAAGTTAAGGTAAACTCATTCAGAAAACCACTGATTTGACTATTAGCACTTCTTCTCATAAGCAGAACCAGGCAAACAAAACATCCAAAGACTGAAAAGGGAGTGGGATACTCTTGGGCCACAAGCATGAAGCTCAGGGATACAGAGAAAGGCAAAGACAGCAGAGAGCTTCAGCCTGGACAAATAGACCAGAAAATGAACTGCACAGAGAGAGTGGACTCTGTGGGAGCTGATGAGAGTGCAGGGGGAGAAGAGAAGAGAGTTGAGCATCAGCCCTGACAGAACACCCTCAGGTCACAGCTTTGCCCTGGATGAAGATGGAAAGAGGAGTGGTCAGGTATGGAGGAGAGGGGGTGTCCTGAAAACCTAGGGAGGGAGGAGAGGATGATTGACAGTGGCAAAGTCCACAGAGAGGTCAAGGGGAATCAGGACCAAGAAAAGGCCTTTGACAGGCAATGAAGAGATCACCCATAACTTTGGAGAGAGCAGTTTTGGAGGAATGAGGAGATCTGGAGCCAGATTTCAAGCAGGACCCCAAAGAAAAAAACAGGAAATTATGAGTGTGGGCCATCTTCACGTAATGGATACTACAGATGGTTGTGGAGGAGGCTGCATAGCTCTCTGGAACTGAGTTATGCCATGCAGGGAGGGTTACCAAGATGGGCAGGTCCTAGTGTAGTCAGATGAAAGGTGACTCAATGGAGAAGGAAATGGCAAGCCACTGCAGACAGTGCCAAATGCTAAAAGAGATGTCATCGGAAGATGAGCCGCTCAGGCTCCTGGGGATAAGCAGAGGACAACTGCAAGTAACTCCAATGATTGTGAAGGGCCAAAGGGCCGAAGCCAAAAGAAGCCTAGCTACAGAAGCATCTGGTGACAAAAGGAAAGTCTGGTGACAAGATCAAGACTGAATAGAAACCTGGAAGGTAAGATCTATGGACCTAGGTAAGCTGGGTGTGGTCAAACAGGTGATGGAAAGGTCATGGGGGTTAGTGAACGTAAGTGGACAGGGATGGGTGAATTTAGTTCAGATGATCACTACATATACTACTGTGGGCAAGAATTCCTTAGAAGAAATGAAGTAACCCTTACAGTCCACTAAAGGGTAAGAAAAGCAGTTCCGGGGTAGAATCCCCAAAACAACAGAATGTCTATTCAACATCATGGCAATACAAGTCTATCTTATACGTTCCTTGGACAGCAAGGAGGTCAAAGTAGTGTTTAAAGAAATCAATTCAACTTATTCATTGGAAGGACAAATACTGAAGCTTAAAAACTGTAGTCACACAATGAGAAAACAGGATTCATTGGAAAAGACCCTGATGTTGGGAGAGATTGAAGGCAAAAGGAAAAGGGGATGACAGAGGATGAGAGTGATGGATGGTGTCATGGAAGCCACAAACACGAACTTGGAGAGACATCAGGACACAAGAGCCTGGTGTGCTATGGGCCATGGAGTCACGAAGTGTTGGGCATGACTGAACAACGGACACCAGACTGTATACTTTTGTCAAACTGTTTTTCCACATTTAAAAATTCTGTAACAAGGGATGGCTCTCTGGAAAGGAGGAGCGATACACTGGGAAATATAGGTGATGTGAAGTTGAAAGATTCATTCACATTTCTGAAGATCAGAAAGAAAGAAGAAATTTCCCCCCAATATTTTAGGGGCATGTGCTCTGCTGGCACTCATCCTCCCTCTGCTAATGTAGACACATCCCAGCACTGTCCTGGATCATGGTGCTCTGGTTTGTCCTTCATTCTTGAGGAGGACCATGACATCAGGGAGATGATGACATGACTTCTAATTGACTTTGATTTGAGTGAGGGAGGGCTGTACAGTCACCAGCCTCACTTTCTCCTCCAGAAACATCTGGGTGCAGTGGCCATATATTCATCAAGACGACTGGAGATGGCCCAGGTTCTCACTCTGAGTGAGGCAGCCCCCATTCAGTGAATGGTCTTCTTTAAGAAGTGAGCCAAGGGATGGCCCCTTTAATAACAATAACAATAAATATCAAAACCTGCTGGTCTGCTGGCCAAAAGAGAAATAGTATAAGCATCAACAGGAGCCTGGAGGGCCCAAAAATGGCCATTGCATAGTGCTTGGGTGGGGACCTATTCCTGTCCAATCCATGAGATCCAGAGCGACCTGGGTTTAAGGCTTGGTCTTTGAGAAAGAAATCCAACCAACAATCCCAAGTTAACTCGGTAGTTTCTGACCATCAAAATTGACCTTCCTTTGGGCACAGCATGCTCAGGTGAGACAAGGGGAGGGAAGAGGAAGGCAGGGGAAGAGACGAGTCACAGAGGATCAGAAGAGTGTTCCCAAAATGTAAATTAAGTCATATGAGTAACTTAACTCCCCTGGCTCCTGGGATCAGTTATGAAGCTGTAATTAGAACTGATTAAATGGTAACTAGACTTGGGAAGCTGACATGGAGAGGGTTGAGATTCCCTTCCCTATCTAGGGCCGGATTACCATCCCCTCCATAAATAACTCACTGAAGTTAATGAGCAGAAACTTACGAGGTAAAAAGAATGCTTGGTGTCACACTACACGTGGCCACAAGGTGACGTGGGAAAGCCTGGCTCAGAGGACAGCACCCTGAAACTCTTCTTCCTCCCGGCACAGGCCACTTCTTGGCTGGACCCCCTCTGTCCTTCACAAGCAGCACCCAGGCTTTTCATTCTGAAAGGCTAAATGCCTTTGCTGTGTCCCCAGCTTGTAGGAGTAAGTGGACTTGGACTGCAGCCAGGCGTTTTCTTACCCCTCCCTCACTAAGGCATCTCCTCTCTCCCTCATCTTTTCCATCTACACTCCTGCTCTTGGGGATCTCTTCGGCTCTCACGAATTCAGCGATGGTCTCCATGCAGAGCTTCTCAAATCTGCTTGTCCAGTCCAAACCTCTCTCCTGACCATCAATTTCACATCTCCAATGGCCTATTGGTCGCTCCAAACTGGAAATCCCACAGACATTTTAAACTGGACATGTCCAAACTTAAATCAAATGCTCCTCAAAAGCTCCACATTTCCTAACTTCTCTGACTGTGGAAGGTACCCCAGCTCCCCAGGCTCACAACCTAGGAGTCATCCTGGATTCCTTGCTCTGTCACCCCCCAACACACACACACACACACCTCCACACTCCCCATCCCATATCCAAGCTGCTGCCACACCCTGTTGAGTTCATCTCGGCAGCATCTCTCAAACACACCCCTGGTGCAGGTCTCATCATCACCCTGCACCTGGATATTTCTTCTAGATCTAATGCAGAAATGGGATGAGCATTTCCATTAAGTTTACACATTCTATGACTTTTCACCACTTTGTTTTTCCACATCTAACGGCAATAGGACTGCTTAAGTCTCTGAAGTCAATCAGGGAGAAAAAAAAGCTTTAATAGAACCAGAAAAAAAATGAGATGTCACAGATTTTAAAAACGTAATTACAGTTTAAATACAAATATAATCAGTTAGTTACAATATGACCAAGTATTGAAATCTAAACGACAAAGCTACCAAGTCATGTTCAGTTTCATTTCTAGCATGACATAAGCATATGTATCACCCAATCTACTGTGTTTTCCTTTGCAAACCTAACCATAAAAACATCTAAGTCCTAACGTAAACTTGAGAGACCTAAGCAATGCATTTAAGTGAAAGGAATACATCCCTAAATTAGTTCAGTCTAGCAAAGATGACGATAAATGATATTTTTAAAACTTCAAAGTTTACATCATCAGCATACCTAAATTCCACTGCCATTTATGGCAACCAGGCCCAACAAGCACATGCTTCACCCTGACAGACCAAGCTTTACCTGGAGAAGTACATCTATGCTCGCCTTTTTTTTTTTTAGGTGAATGGCTGACAGTTTAGGGGGCAGGAGTTCTGTTACAACTACCACTGGCCTCTTGGCACACACACCCCTGGAGCACAGAAAGGCCTAGATATGGACAGCAACTCGGAAGATCCTTGGATGGGAGGCCACTGAGAGCCCTCCCTCACTGTCTCTCCCAGCTCTCTACCTTTAATGTCAGCCTTCCCAAAGTCCTGCCCTTTGGCCCTTTCCTTCTCTATCGAACCTACTTTGATGATCATCTATTTCCAGTGCTCTAGACCCCTACTTTCCCCCCCAGTCCCTCAAACTCAGTACAGGCAAAACCAAACTTCCCAAATTTCCCTCCAAAGCCACTCCTCCCTTCCCAGTCTCTGTCAATGAGACTCTCACAGACTCACCCCCAAGTCCAAGGGCTGCCACCATCCCCCCAGCCCCCTTGCCTTCCACACCCAATCAGCCACCATGTCTTGTAGGTTCTATTTGAGTCAAGCCTCTCCCATCAGTGCCCTCTCCTCTTCTGTCCTCCAGGCTGTCACCAAGTTCAGGCCCTCTATGCCCACCACATTTGTTCTTCCATGATTGTCATGATTTTCAGATTATTTAGGCACTCCTCCCTGATACCACTTCTGGATTAAACTCCATCATCAATCAGTCCTAACGTACCTGCTTTGTGGCTAGGACTATTCCAGGTATGGGGGGCACAAAGCTAAAAATTAAATAATCCCTCTCTCACACATAAGTCTTCGTGAAAATTAAATAATCCCTCTCTCACACATAAGTCTTCGTGAAAATTAAATAATCCCTCTCTCACACATAAGTCTTCGTGAAATATGAAAAAGTAAACAGAAGGTAATTTTAGAAGATGGGATGGGGTGGAGTGGGGGGGGTGTCATGAAAGGCATCATACAGAGAAGGTGGTACCTGAGCTGAGCTCTTCAGGCAACTAGAGACGCTAAGAGTGGGGGTCAAGAGAAAAGTGTCTGGCACCAGGAACAGCCCAAAGGTGGAATGCTACACAGGAGGAACGGTGAAGAGAAGGGTCTAAAATACCAAATGGGGAATTGCATTTGGTCCTGGAGGCCAGAGGAAACCTCCTGAGGAGGGGAGTGATGTGACAGGAGATCACCCTGGCAACTGTGTGGAGGGCAGATCAGAGAGGGCAGGGTCTTGGGACAAGGCAGCCGAGGCTAAAGAGTCACCTCCGCAAGGAGCATGACACGATGGGCAAGGGGGAAGAGTCTACCCGTTCCATCTACGGAGAAGGGAAGAATTCATGACCAAATGAGATAGGGCATCATGTAATGTGGTGCTCTGAGCAGTCCCAGTCAGACACATGCAACTGGATTCTAATCCAGTGATGTCTATTTGGTTCTCTACAAGAACAAAGGACAATCGTGTGTGTGTGCGTGTGCGTGTCTGTGCACACTCATGTGTGCGTCTGTGAGCGTGCGTGTGTCTACGTGTTTCTGTGTGCGTGTGTGTCTACATGTGTCTGTGTATGTTTCTGTGTGAGTGTGTACATGTATGTGTTTCTGTGTGTGCATGTGTGTATGTGTAGGCATGTGTGCATGTGTCTGTGTGTGTGTACCTGTGTCTGTGTGTGTCTGTGTGTAGGTGTATGTCTGTGTGTGTCTGTGTGTGTAGGTGTATGTGTGTGTGTGCAGGTATATGTCTGTGTGTGTTTGTGTATGTGTATGCCTGTGTGCGTCTGTGTGTAGGTGTATGTGTGTGTCTGTGTATGTGTGTGTGTGTGTAGGTGTGTGTATGTGTGTGTTGCCTGCCATTTTAGGAAGAAGAGGGGGAGGGAGGGGGAGAGAAAAATCTGGAATTCAAAATCTTGTAAAACTGAGTGCTAAAAAATTGTCTGGACCTACAATTGGGAAAAAATAAAATACGATTAAGCACTCTGTCCACTGCCCTACCCAGGTGCTTGAAATATTTTGAACTTGTCACTAACTAGTTGAGTATTCTCACACTAGCCACATTCCTTCTCTGGGTCTCAATTTCCTAATCTGTAAAACAAAGGCCTTGGGCTCCGTGACCTCTACAGGCTCTTCCAGATTTCAAAGACTATAACTAGGCCAAGGGTTCTAGGACTTAACATCAGGTACTATCATGGTTTCTGTTTATCATTCTCTTCATTAATTCAACAAACATTCCCAAAGGAGGTCAACACTCCCCGAATCTCCCAGGAGAGTGGTGGCAGTGCCGGCTGAGGCCCCAGGGGGCAATGGGGCTAGTGACAGAATAGGGACCAAACACCCTAACTCCTCATCCAGCATTCTTTCCCTTACTAAAGCCTCACTAAAGGGCTTGTGGAAGGGGCAGCCATAGGATGGAGAGTGGGAGAAATTGTTTTTCATACACTCATACACATATATGCATATATACATATATGTGTGTATGTGTATGTATATGTATGTGTGTATGTGTATGTGGTATATGTGTAAGCATATGTATATGTATATATGTTTGATATATTATTACATATATATAATATACATATATTTATATAAATTGGAAGAACCATTTTCAATATTCATCAGACTATAAAGTTAATTCCAGCAGAATATAGGTAGATATTAATAACTGTATCATGGCTAAAAGGGGTACACAGTTTTTTAAAAAATGGATGCAACTAGTAACAAAAATCCCACATTTCCCTAGTTTCAAGTGATCAATCTTCCATTGCACGCATGGTGTGCTTCTTTTCTTTGCATCTAAATGTTCCCCATTTGAGACTACGTAGGCACTGGAGTGGGGACCACATCTTCCTCTACATGGGGGCCAATTCAACACCTGGATTACTGAGTAGTTTGAGATTTAGTACCGGAAGGGACCCTGGGGTCATCTGACCTAAGAACTAGGGATGGGCAGATGCAGAGGCCTGTTGGCCAGAGACCCTTACTCCCTTTCTACTTTTCCCAAGAAGCCTGCTGAAAACGGAATTACTTGTCAAATCTGAAAATGGACAAAGCTGAGAGGGAGATGACAGCAGACTGCAGGATCAGGGTTTAAAACGATCCGAACAAGTTGGAACAAGAAGAAATCAAATGAGGCGATGACGAAATCCTGACCAAACAAGCTCAAAGCATTTTGTCTGCGGCAGTCAGGGACAGAGGGAGAGCCTGGAATCAGGGAGACTGAGTGCAAATCTAGTCTCCCGAGGAAGGAACTGAAAGCTCTCAGTTGGGATGACCATACTACACAGAAATTTCAGTATGGGAAATGCTAATTTTACATGCAGCAAAGGCGGGGCTCAGAGATGGGCCTCCTGGAATGACTTTGGAGCTCTCGGTTTCATTCAGTCTGCCCCAGTATTGAGCCCCTACAGTCCCTGCAAGGCCTGCTTCTGCTCATCCTGTCCGTCTGTCTGTCTGTCCCTCACAAGTCTCCTCCTGCACTTCCTAACTCCCTCCTTCAGCCATCTCACTCACTGGAAACATAACCTCTCATGGGCTTACGTCAGCCTCAGTTGTCCCAGTATGATGGAAGTAACCCTGCACTAGGAGGCAAGAGACCTCAGTTCCTTCCCCCTCCCACAGCAGCAACAGGACAATGAGAACTCTGGAAAGCAGATCTTCCCAGCGGTACCTGAAAGATCTGGGACAGTGGGGGAATCTTCAAATGATCTCTGTCTTCAAATATCGGAAGAGTTCTTGTGTGAGGAAGCCTTGGCTTGATTTGGTTCTAGAGCAGGGGTGGGGAGGCTGCCCATAATGGAAGGGCTCCCAGCAGGGACAACCGAGCATGGGCTAGCTAGCGGAGGTGACCTCTGAGGAAGCTTACTATGGCTGCCAAGTTTGAGACTCAAATTCTTTTAAGAGTGCCACATAGAAGAAGAACCAGATTTTGGCACTGCTACAAAAGGCAGAAGGTGCAGGGAGACGTTTTCTATCGATGGGACCAACAGATAAGACATTTTAATCATTTGGACAGATGTAGCTACTTACAGTTGATCACTGTTCAACTGGACACAGAAGACAGATAAGGAGAGGCAGGACCAGGCTGCCCGTGGAGCCCTTTCCCTACAACTTTGAGCTTCTACAAGTCAATCAATCAATGTTTATAAAGTGCCTACTGTGTGCCAGATACCTTTCATTGTGATTTTAGCTATTCTGTTAGAAGAACTTCCTGCCCTACACCTCTCTTCTGTTATAAACAAATTGTTTTTGCTATATTTTGGGTATTTAAATGGATATGAATAGTTCTGACACTGAATAATGTCAGTCAACAAGCTGACACCATGCTAAGTAGCAGAGGGAGATACAAAGAAAGGTAAGACAGCCCCTCCTCCCCTCAAGAACCTCATCATCTATTAGGGGAGAGAACATGCAGACAACTACATATAAACAAGATCTAGACCGGAAAATATCGAAATAGTCAACAAGGAGAAGGCATCAGAATTAAAAGCCTAGGGAAAGGCTTCCTGTAGAAGGTGAGATCTAAGCTAGGCTGTGAATGAAGCCAGGAGGCAGAGCACCATAGGCTTGGGGACCAGCCATGAAACAGGCCCAGAGCCAAGAAGAATATCAAGGAGAACTGGATCAGTCCCCATCTCACTGGGCACATGTGCAGGATGAGAGGATGCAGGGTGTAACAAGACAGGAAAGCGCAAGGAACTGGTATGAAAGGAGAGAGTTCTCAGTTGGATCCTGGGGATGACACAGAGCCCCTGGGGTTCACTTGAGGAAGGGGAGAGAGGCACTGACCTATGTATCTACTGCAAAGATGATGCCAATTACAATACTTCAAGGAAAGGCTACACCTGTCAACTGACCACTTTATTTCCCCACACACAGGTGATGATGCAGCCACACCAGCCTACCTGATGCTCTGTGCCTCCACATTGGACGTCTCCCAATCCTAGTCATTTCCCCCTTCATCCCTGCTTCCTAGAATCCCTGGTTTCCTTTGAAGGCTCACCTCAAACTCTGCCTTCACCAGTTCCCCAGCAGTGACTCCCATGACTCCCTCCCCTCCCCTCCCCTTCCCTTCCCTTCCCAACAGGTATCTCACATACACTCACTGAGTTCTCTGCTAGCTACTCCCAATAGCAGTGGCTATTGCTGGTTTTCTGTGTTGCCAGAGGTTGGAATAAAGTCTGGCACACAAAGAATCATCACTTCATCACCGAAGTGACCAGTGACCGAGGGAAAAGAACACCAGCCTTAAAGAGGCCCACGTTCTAATTCACTTTAACTTGTTTGTTGGAGCCTGGTCTTGGCTTGGTCATATATCATTAAGAAATATGCATTGGTTATAGTAATACCAAAGCAGGGCTGCAATCCAGAGGAATGCACAAGCTAAGCAGAAGTGTAAACACAAGAGTTCTCTTCTGTAAAACCTGATGAACTGGGAATGAACTGTTAAAGCAGCTGTGGAAAGTTCCAGAAAGAAAGGAGAAAGAGGTGCCATTTTTTATTTCAATGAAGAGTCCACAAAGAGTATGACAACAGCAAAGGCAAATGAAGGAAAAACTTTTCAGAGTATCTCCCCACCCCTATATATAAAATATCGAGATTTTCAAAACTTTGAGTCCTTCCAATATATAACTGACTACTGAAACAGCACTTTCCTACAGAAATAATTCTGCGACCATCCATGAGGTGTGAAACATATCCCAATACTGCCAGAACTATTCTTAATAGCCAAATGCTCCAAAGTGATTTTAAGACTGTAAACAACAAAACTTAACCATGGAAAACATTCTTTGAGGAACCTATTAGAATTCTATCAAGGTAATAAACATGCCACAAGTCACATGTAAAGGCCCGACCACTCCAGAAAACACCTAATATTTTCAGCTGAAAATAGTAGCCGTAAAGCATTCTGATTTTTAAATTCATTGAAAATCTTTAAAGAACTTCCTATAAGCCCCTCCCCCCCAACAGTCTAAATTAGAGGACCAAGAAAATCAACAGCAGCTGTGGCTAATTAGAAAAGACCGCTCAGCCCTTTTCCATTCCTGGATACTGTTCTGTTTACTGGCAAAGTCCAATTAAAGTTGATGCCATAACATATAACATGATGTGTTTAAAATTAAACAACCATTTAGGAAAAGATGAAGAATTCCATTTCAAGTTGATGATAAATCCGTTTCATTTTCTTTTGAAAGCAGGGCTTGCAAGGCTGTGATTTCACCAGGACAGGCACTGCCTTCTAATGATCTACTTTACTCCCCCTTTACTACTCAGTAGATGGGATCATCAAGATTTATGGAGACAGGGAAATTCACACACTTCTCTCACCTCTGAGATAAGAATGATGACAGGACAGAGCCAACCTCCAAAATGAAGGAGGCTGATCTCTGAGAGGCAGGCTTACCAGGCCTTACTTTAAGCTTTCCGAGGTTGTTAGAAGCCATAAAGATCTGTCAGCTTCAGCACTGAGGACCACAAAGCCTTACCCAGGCCATTCTGAGGCAATGAGAAGGAATCTGGTGAAGAACTTTAGCAGAGTCAGCTCTCAATGGAGGTTCAAATCCATGGCAAATCTAAACCATGGCCTGTTCCTGAAAGTAAAGCTAAAGGAGCATACCGGAAAGCCATCCACTTCAAGAAGGAGGTATAAATGCCTGAAACGGCCTAGACTACCTTAATAAGAATCATAGCTGCTATCCACTATCCACAGAAATGTGTAAAAATCTGCCTCTTTTCTTAGCCTGAATCACTTTAAAGAAGCACTGAGTGAAGACACATCCTTTTATGGTCCCCAAACTATCATGGACAGAGCAAGTCAAGATTTGGTGAACCTTACTATTTTTTCCCTAAACCTATTTTGCACATGTCCACAGACTTGGACCACGTAGCTTCTCCTCTGTTGTTGCCTATCTGGGGGTCACTATTCCCTGAGGGATACAGGGGAGGGTTTCACCTTTCCCCTCATCCATTCGGTTATCCTTTCCTGATTATTGTCTACTCTCACAGCATCTTCTTTTTGGTGCTGATGCCCAATGGCCCTTTCTGACAAAGATCTAGTGATCTTGCTGTATAGAACTCCTGAAGATTTCACTAACAAGGAAAGGTCTCCAAGATGAAAACAGTTCTGTCATTCAGTTCCCAGCCCAACCCAGCTGTTCTAAGAGGCTCATTAACCAAGACTGGGCACCAGGTAACCAAGGATTCACCCATGGTGACTCACAGCCACTGTCTATCTAACTAAAGTTTGGGGTGAGGGGGGAATGGTGTTGTCTCTTTATTATCCAAAATGGTGAAATCATCCATTTCTGGGAACCTTTAGAGGTAAAGGCAGATGACGGTTAAACTAATAAACCAGAACCAAATGGAGGCTAGAAGGCAGGGAATGAGGGTGAAACAGGAGCGAAGGTGAAGAGAATGTCCAAGCTGACAGAAGAGCAGCCAGAGGCAGAGCTTTGGGAGGGTCTGCATGGGATGAAGGCGCTTTCATGGAATGAGGGTCTGGCAATACTCCGAAGAGAGTGGGGCAGGAGGGAGAAGAACCAGCCCTGAGACAGCACTCGGTACTGAGTTATTAAAGGCAGCCTTTGAGTGTCGGAGATCAGAGCAAGGATCCTTCCGTAAACCCAGCTCACCCCATTTCTCTCTTCTTCAGATCTCCTTGCTCCTCCTCACCTGACTCTCAGGCCTTTGAGTCTTACACTGGACGCTGGGTCTGCCTGCCTCTGACCTCTGACATCTCCAGGCCAGCCTTCACCTGTCTGCTAGACAGGTGTTTCTAAAGAACAGGCATGAGGTAATCAAGAAGCTCCCTGATGCCTCTGGAATATTATTATCCTCTTTTTACATGTGAGGAAACTGAGGCAGAGGTGAAGGGACTTGTCCAGGATCACACTGGTAGTAAGTATCTGAGGCTGGATTTGAACTCAGGTCCTCCCAACTCCAGGCCTGGAGCTCTGTCCACTGAACCATCGAAGTTGCCTTGTGTTTAAAGTCCTTCTAGGTCTAGGTTCAGCAACATTTCCCAGGAGACCTGAGCAGTATTTATTCCCCCTCCCCCCAGCCTTCCTGGCCTCCTGGACCTGCCGCCTCCTCACCCCAGCCCTAGGAACCTTCCTTGAGGGGGCCTTCACTGATTGCCCCCAATGCCTCCTGAAAAGGATTTTGTGCTTATTTTGCATACAGTTGTACTTGCTGATCTCCTTCCTGTCCACTCCCACCCCCATCTCTGGAAAATACCAGCTTCTTCATGACAGAGACTGTGCCCCCAGGACCCAGCCCAGTGTCTGGCACAGAAACATTAAGGTGAACTCTGTGTTAATGATCCTCAGGTTGTTTCTCTGATTGGGGAAAAACAAGACAAACCAACACACTTGGCTGAGGATTGGGCTGCAAATATACACTGAGAAGAGAGAGAAGTATGGGAGGGGGAAGGGCAGCAAAAAAAGACAGGAGAGAAACAGAGGGGAGAGAGAGGAGAAAGAGAAGGAGAGAGAGAGGGGAGAGACAGAGGGGCAAAAAGGGAGAAACAGGGGAGACAGAGAGAGAGGGGAGAGAGGAAAGAGAGAGGTGGAGAGACAGGAGAGACAGAGAGGAGAGATGGGAGAAAAGGGAAAGAGACAGGGAAGACAGAGAGAAGAGAGAGAGGGGAGAGACAGAGGGGAGAGACAGAGGGGAGAGACAGAGGGGAGAGACAGAGAGGAGAAAAGGGAGAGAAACGGGAGAGAGAGGGGAGAGAGGGGAGAGACAGGGAAGAAACGGGAGAGACAGAGAGAAAAGGGAGAGAGACAGAGGAGAGAAAAGACAGAGGAGAGACAGGAGAAAAGGGAGGGAGAGGAGAGACAGAGGAGAGAGACAAAGGAAGAGACAGACAAGAGAGACAGAGGGGACAAACACAGGAGAAAAGACAGAGGAGAGAGAAGGGAGAGAGATAGAAGGGAGAAAGGGAGGGATAGCAGCCATGTTCTGGAATTGAACATCTAGATTTCATCCAGTAGCATAAGGCTCCATTAAGGCAGCCGCTGCTCGTTTCTGCGTCTTCCCATAGCCAGCATTACACCTGGCCCCCAGCAGGTAGGACAGGCCCAGGGCTGAAGCTGTAGTTGCACTACTGGTACCAGAAGGGTCACCTGGAGCCCTGAGAATGGCTGGTCGCCAGAGCCAGGAAGTGTGAGGGGCAGCACCTGACCCGGGTCCTTTCGGCTCAGAGGCAGCTCCCTGGACACTTGGTCACACTACCGTTCAATAAATAAATACACTTATTTGAACCGAAAGATAGAATCAATTTAGGATTGAAACCTCAAATCAACAACCAATTCTTTCAGGTGAAATTGAATTTTTAAAAAAAGGAAGTTATAGGTTTTTCCTCCTCTGGAAAATGTCACAGAAATGCCAATATGCATGTAAATGTATGTGTGTGCGCATACACACACACACACGGGGTCTATTATGAAAGCATTAACATAAGTAAACTGCAGGCGCATCAAAGAAATTACTTCTTCATTTTCAATATGGCTCGAGAGTATCCCAAACACTCTGCAGTTACATTTGACAGTGTCTTCTGGGGACGTTTTAGGAAAAGGGGAATGAGTGTGATTCATTTCCAACTGGGCGTTTCTTTTCAGAAGCCCTTCGAGGTATCTGGCAGGGCTAATGAACTTGGCGCCCCATTCAGGCTGGATTATTTAAACCAGGAATAAATGGATATATTTTCTTGGAAAAATATCTATTGTTATAGCAAAAACTTGGGTTTCCTTTTTCTCCAGATCATATGATTACTGGTTTCTATTTTCTTTCCGCAGGAATTCCCACGCCCCCTGTTTGCATCCTGTTATTCACTCGGTGCTTCCCTTCCCTTGGCCCGGCTTGGCTATTTGCAGAGAGAACTTTGGCCATCACTGACTGGCCACTCAGTCCTCCTCTCCACACCCCCCAGGTAAAGGGCACTCCTCTCACAGGCTGGAACTTTCCTTGGGGACAATGACCTCCAAGTTTTAAAATCACAGACCAGGGAAGACTTGGCTTCCCCTTCTCATCTTCCACTTAGTGTTACATCCCTGAGGAGAGACTTAGCAAGAATTTCCATGTGTGATAAAAGCAAATCGAAATATTGAATGGTGGCAGCCCTGCCAGGCAGGTAGACTCAGCATGATCATCCCCATATAACAGCTGAGGACACTGAAGTTTAGAGAAGGTGACTGGCCTAGAGTCCCTTAGTCAGTACCTGGGGTCTCCCATCACTACACCTTTTAGTGAATGAATGGCCAGCAGGAACCACACACTCTCCCCCTGCCAATGCTCCCTGGGTGGCCAGCCTTCTGGAAGGCAATGACTATGGGAGCCATGGGAAGCCTTATAATCAGAGAAAGGTTAAGATTCAATCTCTCTCATTTCCACGCACGTCTCACATATAGAAATCACAGAGCAAAATGTTCATAAAATTTGAGGAAGAAAAAAAAAAGCCCAAAAGGGGTGGACAGCTTGGAGGAACAGATATGTCTCCCAGGACTGCCTGCTCGGGATCACATGCCAGAAGGTGTCTGAGACCTCCCCAAGGACCCAACACCAAATGAGGAATTAGGAGTACTTTGCAAGATGCCTGTGCAAAAAAAGTCACGCCAAGAAAGGATAGGAATTCTTGGTGTGTTTAGGTGAAAAGTCAAACTGATTCAGCTCCAAGTAAAGTTCATTTGTCCTTTGAGTCAGAAATGTGCATTGCTGTAAATTTTAATCTATATAATAGAATCATTTTCAAAGACAGTTTACACTTAACAAGTGCATCATTTACCCCATCTCCGCCAGACACTTTCTGCTAACACAAGAGAACTATGGAGGATAACTGTCCCCAGAGCACTGTGCGCCCTGGTAAGCATCTCTACCCTCTGAGGCTACTGGCACTGGCTCTGAGCTCAAGGTGAAGAGCCTACTGAGCCCTTGCTGTCTCCAGCAGGTATCCCATGAGGTCCTGGGAACGCAGACCGATGGGCAGAAAACCCGAAGAGGGAAATCATGGCCTGGTTATGGGTAGTTATGAGATTACACATATAGACACACCCACACATATGTTTGCATATCCATTAACTACCTTACTTGAGTAAATATAACTCACATTGATAGAGTCAGGTTGGGGTATCTAAAGCATTTTTAATTACATACAAGATCTCACTGGAAGTTCATAACAACCCTGTGAGTGAAGCACTATCACTGAACCCATTTTACAGATGAAGACACTGAGGATGACTGAGGTTAACCCATGTCTCCCTCACTCCTACATACTATCCACTGTCACCCAGCCTCCCCAATCAGTCACAGTTAATGCTAGAGGACATCAGATAGCCACAGTTTTCAAAGAAAAATAAATGAGTGAAATCTACCTGAGTGCACTTTTGTAAATCTGGTGATGTTATCTATTAAGGTAATCTATACATTTGTGTGTATTTATGTATGGAGATGGAAGAAGGAATGAATTTTGTTTAAAAAAAAAAGACAAAAGAAAAAAAAAAGAAATGCTAAGGAGAACCTGGAATATACATGAGGAGAACCTCCCTTTCAAATCTATTATTTTCAAAGGTTCATTGACAGACTTCACTTAAGTGGTGACATCTGGTTTGATGAATGAAATGGAAAATTGATTTGAAAAGCCAATATAGATTTGGCTTTGTCATCATACTTTAAATGGAGAATAACAATAAGAATTTACTTACATATGGTTAATTTAAAAAAAAAATTAAGTGCCTAAACAGATGCAGTGCACACATCTGATGTATTTTCATTGACTTTACAAGCAAGCTTAGAGAAATGAAATCCTGACATCTCACCATCAAAGAAACTCTTGGCTCTCAGGTAACTGACGCTGAGTCTGAGCACGGACAGTTTGTCCAGCTTGGAGATGACATCTTGGGGGAAGGGCAGCAGGCTGGCCAGCCGGTCAAGCTCTGTGTTCAGCCGGTCTCGGTGTCTCTTGGATGGGTTGGATTTGACTCCTTCCAATGGCACTGGCTTTACTCTGAGGGGGAAACGTACACATATTTTAAAAAACAAAAAGTCACCACACACATCCGTGAATGTTTTGCTGAAGCTTTCCATTAGACTTCCTGCTGAGATATTCTTCTCAGACACATATCATTAAACTATTAGCTGACTCTTCCCAACCACAAATACACCTTTAAAAAAAAAGTGAGTGAAAAATAAAATTAATTGGAACTGTGTGAAAATGCTTAAGTGTGCATCATGGGTTTTTTAAAATGGCCATTTATTAAACAGTGACCCATCAATTAATGAGTTTGCTGAGAACAAAACTATCCTTTAAAAAGGTGATCTGTGAGAAGAGAAAACCAGCCCATGTGCATATGCTTGTGCACAGCTGGGTGGCCTCATGGAGGCTGCTTGACCTCGTGGAGGCTGGGGAGCAAGGCTTCTTTCTGTTACCCTGAAAATGGATAGAACTACCCAGCACACAAATGCCATCTTCAGCTTGTTTTTCCCCTTAGTGGCCAATTTGTAATGGACTGCTGCCCTACTTTTGGACTTCTCTGGACTCTCCCTCATGCCTTCCTTTCCCAGGAAGCTCATCACTGGGGAATATTCCTGGTCCTCACCTCTCCTTGGTCTCCTCGACTGCAGGGCAGAGTCTCCATCTAAAGATGGGGCTCAGCATAGCCACTCCCCACCAGTTCCACAGCTTTGGATCTCTCCAATGAGCCCTGTGTTGGGTGAATTCTCTCCCCCCCCTCCCCTGTTCTGCTAAGGACCAGGGAAGTGACGTTTTCACTGGACTTACAGATGGAACCCAGCACATGCATTGTCTCCCCATCAGATCTGGAACGACTGTCTGACTGGGATGGACATTCTCTCATCTGAGTCTTGCCACAGCCCTAGGAGGGAAGCATTGTAGCTATCACCCCTATTTGATAGGTTCAGCAAGGCTGACAGAATCACAGCCAAGGTGACCCAAGATCCACCTCAACCATCTAGGATTTTTACACAGTAGGAAAGTGAAGCCTAGTGCGGTGAGGCTACTCCCAAGGTCACACATGGCGTGTGCTAGAAATAGGACTGGTACACCCAGGACTGCGGCACTGTATGCCCTGTACCCCATAGTCTCCCTAAGGTGCGAGGTTTCCCTAACTCCAGATCTCTTCCAACTACATCCTACTGCAGCTCCTTTCCGAGAGGGATTACTGCTTTTAAAATAATTCTGACTATTAAATGACTGCATTAGAGAGAAGATGAAATGCAGCGATCAGCTTGGCATTATCATTTAATCTTGCCTCCAGCACCGTCAAGCTGATGGCTCTCTGGCCCTGGGCTGCTGCAGACACTGGGCCATGGGTGTTGGGCTCCAGGCTCCTCTCTCCTTGGTGGGTCCTCCCCAAACTGCCCCAGGGTCTGGCTGAAGCCCACATCTCAAAACCTCTGATGTCTTAAGCCCTTGACAAACAGGATCCAGGTATAGGTTCTGGCATTTCCATTCCTACACCGGATGGTCCAGCCATAGTGGCCTCCATCTCCAGAACTGACAGGCTGGGGGCTGAGGGACTGCAAATGTGATGCCCCTGCCTCGACCTTCAGTGATCAGCTCCCTGGCAAGTGCCTCTGGGAGGTTTCCTGAGTGGCCCACTCCCTTCTCCTCCAATCACCACATCCGTAGGGTCTGTTTATCTGTTCTGTCTCTTTGGGACAATGTAAACTCCCTTCTGCTGGGCATCCCCAAGTCCAGTGACTGGCAGCTTGTGGGACTGGATCAACAGATACGACTATTAATAATGCACTTGGAATGCCTGGTGAAAAGCCTGTAAAAGTCAAGCACCTGAGGAATACTTGAGTGCAAACCTCTTTGCTTTGCATTTGCTTGAGATAAAAGGTGCTTACTCCAGATAGAAAGAGAATGGGAAGAAAGGTAAGAACAGGGAGAAATGAGGAGAAGGGAGCGTCATCATTCCCGACCTCTCTGTAGCCTGTGACGCCGTCAATCCCCCTCTTCTCCTCAGACTCTCCCTTCTTTGTCTCTTTGGCTGCAGATCTCACCCTCTAACTATAGGCTGTCCTGAACCTTTTCTCTTCTGCTTCTAGACTGAGTCACTTGGAGATCTCAGCAGCCCCATGGATTTAATGACCATCTCTATGCTGAGAATTCTCACCTCAACCTATCCTGCCCCAATTCTCCGTGTCCCTCCAATCTCACATCTCCAATTGCCTTTCAGATACCTGAAACTGGATGTCCAGAACTGTCTTCTTTCCCTCCAAACCTCTCTCCTTCCAGATGTGGCTGTCACTGCCCAGGGCATGACTATCCTCCCAGTCCCTTTGGCTCACAATGGAGGAGGCATTCTCCACTCCTCACTATCTCTCACTGCCCAAATCTCTAATACTGCCACCATTCGCACGCAGGTACTCAGCTCCTCATGCCTGGATGAGAATGATGATGATGAGAAGGAGGATGATGACGATGATGACACTAACATGTTACACTGCGAAGCACGTGCCAGACACTATGCTATGCGCTTTACAACTATCATCTCATTATCTCACAACTCTGGGAGATGGGTCCCATTATTATTTCAATTTTACAGATGAGGCAAACAGATGTCCAATGCCCTGCCCAGGGGCACACAGCTAGTCAGCATCTGAGACTGGATTTGACTTGGCTCTTCCTGACTCCAGGTCCAACGCTCTACACACTGTGCCACCTGCTGCCCAGAACTGCCTGCTGGTGGGTCTCCCTGACAGCAGTCTCTTCTACTCCAGCCCATCCTGCACTCGGTTGTCAAGGAATCTTTCTGAAGCCCAGATCTGCCCATACTATCTCCCTCCCTCACTCCACTCAGTATCCCCCAGGGCTTCTCCCCTCCAGGATCAAAAAGCAAATGCTATTTGGCATACTGAGACCTTCCTCACTTGGTAAGCTACCACCCTGCCCCTACCTCTCATGTCTTCTGCCACTCTACACCACCTCAAGGCACTCTGAGAAGCAGGGGCAGTGGTCTCCTCAAACCAAACGCTCCCTCTCCTGGATCATTGCTACGTTCTCTCCTCATCCAGGAAGACTGTCTCACCCTATCTTTATTCTGGTGCCTTCCCTCTCTTGACCATCTCAGTATGTCCTACTTGAAGCCTGTTCATCCATCACCTTTTGCTTACTGTCTCCTTAGACCGGGAGCCTTGTGAGGTCAGGACCATCTTTGGCCTTTCTTTTGATCTCCAGCACTCAGCACAGTGTCTGGCATGTTGAGGGGGTCAAAAATGCCCCCTGATCCATGTGATGGCCAGCTTCCCAACACCACCTGAGGCAGGCCTTCCAGGAGCAGACTTGGTGCTTTTTTGCTATTACCCTGAGTCACCTCTGGATGATATAACACTGTAAACCAGATGAGAGGAGTGGCATTTTTTTCTATAAACTCTGACTCTCATCTCAGAGGTCAAGTTCAACCCATCCATGAAGCCTAAGATATTCTGAATGTCAGAGAGTATCACTGGGGCACATCTGTTCAACATGAATGTTTAATGTACTGAAATGTTAAGTGAATAAACGGAAAAGGAAAGTCTTCATTTGAGCCTGCGTCTGGCATGTCAAAAAGATACCCATTTGTGTGTATGTGCATGTGTTGCATTGCATGTGCATGTATTATGTACTTTGTCCATGGGTATGCACTGCACAAGTGTGCACGTGTGCATACATGAGCTCCTACACTTGTCCTTTTTTATTTCTTCCCTGGCAGTATGTGTGATGTCTCTAACACACCCCAACTCCAAGCACTTCACAGGTCACCATTCTGGCTGACTTCTGTAATAAACATTTGGGAGAGAAAAGGGAATGAGTCACAGAGGGTGAGAAAGTACAGCCACGTTATGATCTACACCCTGTGAAGCAGTGACAAGACCACAGGTCTACTGAAATGTGGATGGGTGGGTGGATGGATAGACGGATGGATAGATGGATGGATGGACAGATGGACGAATGGAGAGATAGATGGATGGACAGATGGATGGATGGATGGATGGACAGATGGATGGATGGATGGAGAGACAAATGGAGACATGAAGTCACCAGGCATCCAAGGTGTTCCTATTCAATGCGTAACTGACTGTTTGGAAGCATTCGCAGAAACTTTCTTTGGAAATTTCCTCCAACCCAAAATGATGAAGTATTTTGTACTCATAGACTCACAACTAAAGCTCTGAAGCAGAACCTCAGTGTAGATCTTTGTTTTAGACTTTGAGAATTAAACTTTAATACAAACCTAGTATAGATTTCCCTTCTTACCAAGAGAGTAAGGGGAGAAAGAGAGCGAGAGAAAAAGAGAGAGACGGGGGGGAGAGGAAGAGGGAGGATCTCTGAAACGAGGATTTCACATCAGATGATTTTTAGAAAAGTCAATTTTCAAAACTTTTCATAAAAGATACAATAAAAATGGTGAAAAATTGCACTTTGTACCCAAAGAATCTGCCTGTTAATGAAGAGTCAGAATTCTAATCCCAGTTCTGCCCTAACCAGATACCAACATGCTTGTGGACATGTGACAAACCTTTCAGACTCAGTTTCCTCTTCTCAAAAAACAATGTGATGGGACTAGAAGGTGGAACAAGTTCTCCCTTCCAGCTCTACCATCGCTGATTCTCAAACATAGACACTTTCTAAATATGGCTGTTAAGTTCTACTTGTGCTAAAAGCAGCTTTTCTTCTCCTAGGAAAATGAAATGCGAATGTAGACTGAGTGGGGATTGGAGGTTAAGAAGTCCTTATTTTATTCCAGGACCCATCCCTGATTTATAGGATATGAATTTATAGCCACTTGGCTTCTATGTTTATCACTTGTTAAATATATAAAAATGAGGGAAAATAATGGTTCTCACAAATGTCAATGAAACGAGTGGTGAGGATACTTTGGGCAGAGACTGGCATATACCACCAAACTCAAACTCAGTTCACAGGTTGGTTCAGTTTTGCTAAACTTTTTTTAAAAAAATAATTATTTGCTACAAGATGGCTTATTGTGTAGGAGATTAAATTAGATATATGCAGAAATAAAAGTCATATTAGAAACAAAAGATATCAACATTCTAAAAACTCCTATTATTCTATCATCGTTTTATTTGTATAGCATTGTATAAATCATAAAGTGCTTTCACATGTATAATCTCCATTGATTATAAAAGATGATCTGTCAAAAATCTTAAGATTTGGGGAAGAAGGATGTTAAATACAAGAGAAAATAAATTCCCCTGAGTACATTCTCCAAGATGGATTCATTTAGTATTGAAACAGTTTTTGGAAAAACAAATGCTGACTTTTGCCTCACTGTGGCCCAAGCATAAAGATGATTTTCATACACAACATATATTATTAAGTTAGACAAGCAAGTTTAAAAAAAAATGTTGGGAGCCCTCACTCAAGCTACATATCACTAGTGTGCCTGTTATTAACAACATGTCATGGAAACTGAGGTCCCTAGAACAAAAGCATGGTCTGTGGGCAACTGAGCTTTTCAGGGAAGGACAGCACTCCTGATCTTGGGTCTGTTCTAGAAAACTACTACTTCACCTTAAAACCATTTTATAAATTCTCTTCCAGAAATTGTTTGAAACCTAAGTCTACTAAGTTCTGAACTTGAATAAAAGACAAAAGATTGGCTGTATCACAAGATCATTTTCCCTTGACAATACTGAGTTCTTCTAACACATTTGTTTGTTAAAGATAATACAAGTATAAATCTAAATGACAAAATGTTCAATTCAAATATAACTTATCCACTGCTTTTAAAATGTTCTATGTCATGTTTCTCTCCTCTCAGCAGGTAGGAATAATTTCAGGGACTTGGTCCCAAATCTTTTTTTCTACTTTTCTAACCCCAAATGCTATGGATGGTCCCTCTAAAAACTTAAATCATCTCCAAAAAAATCAGTAAAAGAGGAAACCACATATGGTGTAAGCAAAACTCCAGTCATCTGACCTCTTAAAACATTTCATCTTTCCAAGCTACAGAAGATAAGCCCTACATTCTGGAACTAGAGTCCTGGCTTGTTTATCTTGGGAAGTGAATATTGAATTTTGTATAAATATTCATAAATTCTACAGTAATGAGAGGAGGCCCATGCCCCAACTTTCCCTGCTCCAGGCCTATTTCCTCAGTGGGCTGGGTGGCAGCTGAGATAACTTGCACCTTGGGGCCAAGCCTACTCCTCCACATGCCTCAGGGGACCCTGGCTCCAACAGCTGTGGCCAGGCACAAGACCCATCTGATGTTTCCTCAGTTTCCTGACTCCTAAAGACCAGTCCCTTGGCAGAAGACGCCCAGGGAGCCATGGCAATGAGGCTAGGTCCCAAAGACCAGGCTCCCAGGCAGGGTTTCTAAGGAGAAGCTGAATAGGCTTGCTGCTGTCACGGGAACAATGTACCTTCTGCCTCTGGTTGGTGCCATTACACCTGCCCAACTCCTTCCTAAAAACTGTCAGCATGACTACCCTGTCTATGGGCCTCCCACCCAGGACTGTTTTCAGGGTCTAGCCTGTGATTTCACAGAACTAATCTTGGATCTGAAGGTGAATATGATCTCAGGGACAGTCAAATCCAAACTCCTCACTTTACCAACAAGGAAACTGAGTCCTCCAAAGTTAAAGAACCTTGGCCCAGGCCCTCAAGGAGTAAGGGCAAGGGCAAGCATTGAGCTCTCTGCTTCTGACTCCAAGCCCTATGTCACTACACCAAGCTGAGACTTATTTTCCATATATCTGCCAGGGAAAGGGAAGCTTTTTTCTTCTGAATCCCCAAAAACTATGAGTACAGTAGTAAAATGCACCACAATTTTAATGTGAGTCAAAAGGTTTCTACTGTCAACACTGGAATAAGAGGCTGGAGGTACAGTGGAGAAGACACCAATCTGCAAGATGAAGGGGCCTAAGCGCCACCTTTACCAGACCCACAGCTCTGCCTGGACCTTGAACCTCCCTGATCCTCAGGATTCTCTTCTGGAAACCTACATCATGCAGCTATGTATGCACAAGAAAACTTAGGACAATAAAGCTTGGTGCTAAGCCCCAGTAAGGGTAAGAAGCATTAAAAGATGGCTGCTGGACCCAAAGAGCTTTCAATCTAAAAAGAAAAAAACATCTCCTAAGATGCCATGTGCCTGCCCATTCCCCTTGCTGAATTGCTATGTATGCAGTAAAATGTACAAAAGACCACCCTTTCCATAAGCCTGACTCCAAAGTGCCAACGGTTTTAGGGACCCCCTCTCTGTGATGCAGTTATCCATGAATAATCATTTCTGGTGCAGGATGAACCACTGACATATTTGGAAATAGGATGCTTTTATACTTTCCAAGAATTCTGATTTCAGCAGTAAATACGTTGTACACACACACACACACACCCACAGGTCCTTCATCAGTCACCAGGATAACAAGAGGACTCTCTCCCTCTGGTGCTGAGCCTGCTGGCACTTGAGAGGCCTATCCATAGCTGTCACACTGACCCCTGGGCAATACCCAAGCCTTTCTGGCCTGGCCAGAGAGAGAAGAGCCAGCAGTCTGCAGGTGGGAGCACTCCTCGAAAACCTGAGTATCTCCATGGCACAATGACCAGGTGTAAGGTTCACTTAATGGTTGAAATATTACACCAGAGTAAAATTGACTACATCTCTTGTAATTATTTTTAACTAGTTACATCAGATATAAATCATATACTATGTTTCCCTCTTTCAGAGATCCACATTTCACACCTAGAATGAAGTCAGATCTATTTGCCTAGCTCAGGTCCTTAGAGATTTAGAAAATTACCTGGGCACTGAGAGATACTAAGTGACTTGCCCAGGGTCACCCATCAGTGTAAAATGCTAGATTAGAATCTGGGTCTTCTGAGCTCCTCCAGTTCTCTATTACAATGCTACCCTGCCAGTCACTGTGGGTCAAATTTTACAAACCCTTCAAACAGCATCGAGGACCGGTACCTCCCATTCTGGGCCTCAGAGAACAAGTACCATGGCCAAGCGAATGACTGTGAAGGGCAGTGAGTGCTGTGCTGAGTACAGGGTGCACTGACGGGGTCAGACCCAAACCCTGACTCAGCCCAGGCAGTGTGGGCCAGCCTTCAAAGGAGGGGCTGACTTCCAGCATCGAGGGTGCACCTGGCACTAAACTGGACACAATGTTTGGGAATGCAGGATGAATCCACAACACCCCAGACTTGCCAAAGGGACAGCCCTACATGAGTCTCATTCACAAGCTGCCTCTTCCCAGGAGCCTCTGGGGCAGGGGCTCACGACCACTCTCATGCCGGGAGCTCTACAGCAAGCAATTTTCTTTAAATTCAGCTGAAACTGGCCTTCTGATACCTTCCCCCAAGACCTTTGACTTAACCTTCTGCAATATTCCAAAATAACACTGATATTTCAGAATGATTTGGTTTGGTTTTATTGACAAACACACACACTCACACACACACACAACATCAAGACAAACTTTTATTCTATTTTGTCGTTCAGTTATTTTTCAGTCACCTCTGAGTCTCTGTGATCCCATTTGGGGTTTTCCTGGCAAAGATACTGAAGTGGTTTGTATTCCCTTCTCTGGCTTGGTTTACAGATTAGGAAACTGAGATAAACAGGACAAAGTGACTTGCCCTGGGTCACACAGCTAGTCAGTGTCTGAGGATAGATTTGAACTCAAGAAGATGAGTATTCCTGACTCCAGGTCCAGTACCTTTTCATGTTTGTATCTAAAAGCTTTGGATTGGAGCCAGAAGATCTGGATTCAAATCTTGCTTTGCCATGGTACTTACTTCTGTGGCTTTGGGCAAATGCCTTATCTCTCTGGGCTTCAAGTTTCCTTCTCTATAAAACTTGATGTCTGTCCAATGTCCACAGTCCATTCTCTCTCCAAACCATGAGCCCCAGGGTCCCAAAAGCCCCTGGAATGAAGGCCACGGACGTTAGAAAACACTAGGCATGCCTGTATGGCAGCTCATACTGGAAAGGGGAAATGTTGATCTGACAATTATTGTCTTCTGGTAAGAATCTCCAACTAAGAAAAGATGAAGGTTATAATTATTCTTCCTTTGTAGGGTTCTTTTTTTAAAGGGCAAATTCATAGTTAAGTAGCGCTTTTTGCTGATATACCTCATTTTTCAAGGAAGTTGTCCATGCCCCTTAACATGCTTGCTAGGTAACATCATTTGGAAGGAAACTGGCAGAAGCAGAAGTCACAGCTCAGGTTAAAGACTCTTGTTACAGTGCCTGGAACTGCTGATGCTTCTGATGCCCCTTCAACACTGAGGTCTAAGTTGAAGGAGTGCTCAAACACGATTTCAAGTTCACATTAAAATGTTGCAGCTGTTACCAGACTTCACCAAAAGACATGTGGCAATGTCCTCCTTTTAACTCAATCTTATGGTCTAACTGAATCTTTGATAAAAGGTGAATCCTCCTTAGATAAATGTTCACCCAGAACTCACAGAAGACCTACAAAAGAATATGGCTAAATATTTTTTTCATTTACAAAACAACAAGTAGCAGATGGCAAGAATTCACAAATTTATTTTATCTCTTTTCTGACACTAAAATAGCAATAATGTAAGACTCTCGATACTGGGTCTTGAGTTTGTTACAAAAGGCTCAAATGATTTCTTTGAATCCTTCTGTAATCATAGAACCTCAAATATTCAGAGATAATAATAAAAATATTACTGAAGCAAAAATTCTGGTGAATCTACCTCAAAAAAAAGAGGTGTAGCCCCCTTTTTTTCCTCTAGTAAAGACAGAACAAGAATGGCTGTGGAAAGTGGAGACAGGATGGTTTGGGCATCAGGCAGAACCTGGGGGGGATCCTGGCTCTGATGTCTGTGTGACCCAGGTCCAGTCACTCAACCTCTCTCTAAGCCTCAGTTTCCCCAATGGGACAAGTGAGGCAGAAAATGTTTGCCCTGCCTAGGCCCTAGAGGTCAGATTTGGAACTGAAAGGCACTTCATAAATCCCCTGGTGACTTTTACAGATGAGAGGAATGAGGCCTGGCCTTTGCCAAATTCTGTGGCACCAGGAAGGGTCAACCTTCCCACCTAGGTCCTCTGCCGAGAAGCCTTGTGCTTTGGGCTCAACACTATCGTCCTTAATAAGAGGAAAACGCATTGTAAAGCTTAAAGCACCATAATAAATGTGCTAGCACTAATAAAGAGAAAATGGTTTGCTCACAAACATTTGGGGCTGGCTACATAAAAGGATGCATTTTCTACTAGGAAGCAGAAACGTTGTTATTAAACACTGGAGTGGGTTGTCAAGGGAGGCTGTAGTAGAAACTCCTCTGGCTAGCTCTGATGTGGCACAGATGGTTCAGGCAGGGACTCATCCTGAAGGCAGGGGATGCACTCAAATCTTCAAGGTCTCTCTGAACTGAGTGAGACGCTAGCATTCCCCAGCTCTGATCGCCAAGGAACCAACAAACAAGTCACTTTGGCAGGACTTTGCCCAACTCATTGGAAGCACGGCAGAGCTGGGGATGTGGCTTCTTGCCACAAGTGCTTTGCTGGCCACTGGGGGGAGCTGAAACTGTGCAGTGACTGCAGCAGATGGCATATGTCAGGGTCTTAGGAGCAGAGGGAGAGGGTCCCCGGAGATCAAGGATCATCTCCACTTTGCATCGAGCAGGGGGAGGGGCAGAATTCCACCCCCTCCCCACCTATTCCAAATCCAGGGCTCATTCTAGCAGGCCACGATGGCTGGGAAGGTCCCAGTGTGAGGCCACATTTTAAGATAGAATTTCTTGAAAATTTCTATTTGTTTTTTTCTAGTAAAAAGGCAGCCAAAATCAAGGTGACAAAATGTTTTCACTAGGAGTATATTAAAATGAGAGCTGCTGTACATTCAAAGTCATTACAAAAAAAAGTTCTAAAACTTACTCATATCCTCAGTCGAGTCTGATCTGGGGTCCTACAAGACAGTACAGAGAGAGCTAAGCAGAGAGTTCTCTCTGGAGGGAACCATCAATCCATCAACCACAAAACTCTGGTACCCTGAGAAAGAAAGACTCAGGAAAAAGATTTTTGAGTTTAAGACTTAAGTGCTCAATACACTGAAACCAAATTGACCACAGAGTTCTTGGAACAAGTTTTAGGACTTGTCCCCCAAGAATTCCTGTGTAGGGTAAGCCCCCTCTTCTAGTTTTTAATTACCTGGTGATTTGTAATCATCTTTAAAATGAGAATAAAGTCAATGAAATGATTACCTTCTCTCCCTCCACTGAGCACTGAAAAAGACTCTGACTGGTGGCTTTTCTTTAAGCATGCCCAGTGCCCAGACCCTGTTCCTGTAGCCAAAGGGTCCCCTGCATACCAGGACCCTGTCCTTCCCACGGCCCAAGTGGATCATGCAGCAACAGTCGGCTTGGAGGTATTTGTGATATTAGAGACTGGATAACTGCAGCAAATCATCCCTTAGTGATAAAGAAGTTGGGGAAAAGGGGAGGTGAAGTGGGCAAAGGGTCCTAATCCATTGCGTTCTTCCTATCATCTCACTTGTTCTATCTGGAATGCGACATAAACACCGTGATCTCTGGGCCAAAGACGATCGAATGTTCCATATCGAATCTTTTCTTTCAGGATTAAACACAGGTTTCTAATAACTTCAGAACTAACTTTGTTTCTCAGATGGGATAACAAAGAGAATATTAAATAGTAAAATATAAAAATATCACTTTATCATATTTTTAAAACTTGCCTAAAAGAATCAGTATCTTATTAAAGATTATTTTAAGAGCATAATCCTGTGATCTGACACATAGAAAAATAACCAAAGGATCTATGGAATCTAGAATACTTCCACACTTTCCATCTACTCTATTAATAAACATATGAACAGGGACTGTGCACATATCAACCATTTAAGCATCATACATAAATAAAATCTAAAATCCATAAGTACATTTTTGAAATACAAAGTATCTTACAAGATGCAAAGTGTTTGCTTTTGTTTGAGTTATCAATGCAACTACACTTCAAATCATCAATTTACAATATTCTCAATCCAGGCAGGAAATCCCAGACTCAGCTAAAAACCTCATGTAATGCACACTGTTTAAAGATGCTGCTGTCAAAGTTGGTGCATGCTATTTCAATTAGTGCCTATTTATGGTACAACTATGGAGTTCATATGCTAACGTCAATTTAGGTTTTTTCAGAGTTAACTCTAAAGAAGTGAGATCACTGAGACCAAAGAGGAAAATTTAAAACTTAAAAAGGCTATTTCATGTTCAAAGAAACTTCTTTGAAGTTGGTTACTTCTAGCTACTTCAAACAATTGGCGTGCAACTATTTTTGAATGTTTGTGCACAAGGAACACTTCCAATTTTACAAAGTATGGTTGCGAAATACACTGTAATCCTGCTTATCAGTATTTGAAAATGTGAGTGGCCTAAATATATTAATAATAACAAATGAAAATATAGGAATACAGCTAACTCTAAGAATGAATGTTAGATGTAAGAGAGACTTATTTGAAAAAACAAAAAACAAAAACTTTTATACATCTGTATACTTGAATCACCCAAGGTGTGCTTGCAAAGAGAAGGCCGTGCTCGAACTCAGGAAAACACCTTCAAATCACCTCTCTCATAAATACCAGCTGCGATCTCACGGGCAAATCACCACTTCACAATAATCCGGCTAACTCTCCAAGCCCACAAGTTACAATGAGTTAGAGACGTACATTGCTGGAGGGAATTTCCAGACTACGAATTCCTCACCACTCTAAAATTACTGTTTTCAACAATACGTAAAGAAATCTGTTCTTTTGTACTCTGAACAGAGAGCCCCTGGAAAATTCTCAAGTTCAGGAAAAGAAAGACACCCCCTCACCCTCGCTACTGTATCCAGAGTTTGTGGATTTCACAGCGAGAGTCTTTCCATTACACTTGCGAGCGGGGGGAGGGGTGTGGAGGTTGATACAATTTGCTACAAAAATACCAAGCGCTCCAGGACCCAGCCCGCGGTGCCCGTACTCGGGCCAGGCTCGGGTGAGCTCCGGCCCCCAGGTGCCCGCTGCCTCTACTATTTCCCATCCACGAGGGTGAGGTGACAGCCCAGGGTGGGGTGTGGGCACCGCGGGGAGCGCCAGGAGGCCGAGGCCGTCCCCCCGCTCATGCTTAGCCCCACTGGCCGCGCGCCCCAAGAAACTCCGCGGAAGCTGTCGGGGCTCGCAGCCCGCGCTCCGACCCGGCTTAGTGAGGAGGGCCCCCGACAGAGCGCGGGGAGCCCGCAGCCCCTGGTCCTTGGATTCTCGGGGCATTAGAGCAGTCAGGGTGCGCGCGTGTGTGCCAGGGGCACCGATCCGGAGAGGGGCAGGGGCGGCACGGACCGCGGGCCGACCCCGCTCGGTCCCAGGCGGCCAGGGGCGCTTACGTTTTCTGCACCGGCTTCCTTCGCTTGCGGCTGGCGTAGGTGATGTGGGCGCCGCCCGCGCCGCTCATGGCGCCGGGCCCCGAGGGGTGCGGGCTGCGCGCGGGCTCCGGGCGGCCGCAGGTGGCGGGCGCGCGGCCGCAGGTAAGGCGGCGGCCGCGGGCGGGCGGGCGCGCGCAGCGGGGGGGGGGGGGGCGGGCGCCCGGACGCAGGCGCACAGGGCTCCGCTCCTCGGCCCCCGAGCCCCCCGCGAGCCCCGCTCCACCGCGGGTGGGTGGGGGCAGAGGGCACGGCAGGGGACCCGCGCGCGTCCGCCGCCTTGGGGCCTTCCCCGGCTCCTGCCGCCCGCCCGGGATCTTGGGGCCGCCGCTGAGGCTGCTACCGCTGCCGCCGCCTCAGACGAGTCACCCAGAGCGTTCCGTCCCCTCCCGGCCACCTCCGAGCAGCCTGACAGCCGCGCCCTCCGGCCCCGCCCCTTCGCGCCCCGCCCTCCCAGGCCCCGCCCCCCCCAGTCCCCGCCCCCGAACTGGGGCTCTACCCCGCCCCCATTTGTACGTCACGGCGGTAGACGTGCTGTCCCTCTTCCGGCGCCATCTTGATAAGGTCGGGAGCGGAGCTATGGCGGTGCGTACTCCCCTCCCTCCCCGCCGAGGATTGTACCGTTGCCTCCTTGGCTGCTGGAAGGCAGCTCGGCGCGCGGCCCGAAGCCCCCCGGACGTGTGCTCGCACCCCGCTGGGTCCACTTCCTGCAGGATCAATGGCCCTGAGCCTCAGTTTTCCTCCGTGAAACGGAGCTCTCCAGCTGGGGTCGGTGCGTGCAAAGTCCTGGCGGCCAGCAGCCCCGGCCCTCGAGGCGCTTCCACTCCACGGTGCCCCTGACTGCCCAGGCCCAGGCCGTCGGTCTTCTGGGCAGGCTGTCAGCGCACGGCTGGTAGCTCCACGCTGACCCAGGGGCCCAGGTTCCCTGAGCGCCAGCGCAGCCTCGCAGCCCGGCCATGCCCGCATCCCCACTGTGGTGACAGTCGAAGCTTGTTTCCTAGATCTCGCCTTCCTTAACAGCCGAGATGCCGAGCATCTGGAGAGGTGGCTCCTGAGCAGTCTGCAGGGGCACCAGGATTCCCAGGTCTCGTGGAAGAAGAAGAGGGCAACTCTAGTCTTGGACCCGGGTGCCACCGTAGGATCTGCCGTTTGCTCCCAGTTCTCCCATGACCTTGGGAACGTATCCTCTCCCTCTCCACTTCACTCCCCTCCTCTCTTCAGTGCTATGTGCAGGTTTGAGTTGTGAATCTGACCATTAATGGCTAAATCCTAAAACTGAAACAAAACCACCTGCAGCGGTGCTGAGTTCCTTTTAGACACTGCTAGAGTAGTAATGTCTTGCCGAAGCTTAGCAGGTGTGCAGGAGAGGAGGGTTTTAAGAAAAGCATTCCTTCTACCAGCTCTTAGCAATGCGCTTCCTACACTGTCCCGCTCAGGACTGAACACAATAGTCCCGTTGTCATCTGCCAGGGTAATCACCTGATTATTCTAGGAAGCCATAAGACTGTATTTTTTCTTAAAGAAAAAAAGATAAAAAACCAGGCCCATATCCCATTGTTAATTCCTGCTTGCAGTCTCTTTCTGGAGAATTGCGGTCTGGCCAGATTTCCCCATCTCATGTGAAGTTGATCCAGGGCAGAGATAAAGATGTCGAGGTTGAGACCAGAGGCACAGGCTTGTCAGCTACATAGAGGGGAACATTAGTGCCATAGAAGTGTCAGTGAATGCTGTGGTTCTGGTTGACAAATGTAAAGAAAAGAGAAAAGTTCTGGGGACATAGCCTTAGGGGAAACCCACCTTTAGATCGTGTGGGGAAGAAGGACCTGCAGGGGACAGAACTGCACCCATCAGAGAGATGACAGAAAGCCATTGAGCAAAGCCAAGATGAGCTGGGGGGAGAGAGTGGTGGTGTATGGGAGGATAACTCAGTGGTGCCATCAGCTTCAGAAAGTTAGGACTGATGGAGGCTGACAGAAAGCTGTTACTGTGCACAACATTTTAGAAAATACATTAATGAGATGGCGAACACCCAAAAGAGAGCACCACACTGAGGAAGGAAACTTCAAGGTTGTCTAGGCTGATGCCCTAATTTGACAAATAAGCAAACTGAAACCCCATTGGACTAAGTGACTGACTTACTCAAGGTCACACAACCAGTAAGTGCAGAACTTCTTGCCTCAGATCCTTGAGCTCCAAATTCAGCCCTCTTGCCACTCAACCATACCATCTCAAGCACATACCTTCTGAAAAGAAGTCTTAAACGCAGAGAAGAGAGGGCTTTGGGCATTTGATATTTGTTTTGAAGTATTTCACAGAGGAGGAATTTGCCCATCTATAGTTTGTTCATAGAGGTTTGAATGTTTTCTCCCCATTAGATGGTGAGCCCTTTGAGAACAAGGACTGTCTTTTTCCTTTCTTTGTATCTCAAGTATTTTTCACAGTGCCTGGCATATACAAGACACAATACTAGACTTGTTCCGTGTGTCTCCAAATAATAGAAAGGGTGAAAGTCACTACAAGGCACATTTAGTCTTGAGAGCAGGACAGCCTTTCTGACGGAGCTGTCCAAGGTCAAAAGCAACGGACTCCCTCTCAGTGGGTGTCTTCGTCTAAAGGCTGACCAATCACTTGCCAAGTGTATTGGAAGGGAAACTGGTTACAGTGGATGACTTCTGATGATTCTATGTGTGGCAGAACAGGAGTCAGCTCATTTTGTGGTCTTCAGGGGAAGTTTCAATAGAGTGGTCGTGGAAGGTAGATTTAAAAGAAGACAAGCATGTGAGTGGGTGCTGCAAAAGTGAAATTATCAAATGGAAATTACTCCTATGGAAACTTTGGTGGTGACAGAAACAGGAGGTAGTAGCTTCAAGGGCCAACGTTGGTTTTGTTTTCCGACTGGTTAGTTGTTTTTATAAGAAAAGAATGTAACTGATAAGAAGAAAATCTCCAGAGAAACCAACATATTTGTAGCAACACTTTTGTTTGGGTGGAGGATAAAGAGTTGGAAATGTGTAAATACCCCTTGATTGGAGAATGACTAAACAAATTGTTGAACATAAATGTAATGGAAGATGACTGTGCTGTAAGAAATGACAAATGTGATGAATATAGAGAAGCATGAACAGATCTACATGAACTGATGCAAAATGAATTAAGCAGAGTCAAGAAAATAATAGATATGATGACTACAGCAATGTAAATGGAAGAACAAACACACCAAAAATCAAGAGTTAAATGTTCACCATTAAAAAGAACAAACCTGACTTGAAGGAAGGAATATGAGAAGATAATCAGACTCCTTTGAGGAGATAGGAAGTCCAAAGTGTTGTACATTACACTTATTTTCAGATTTCTTCAATTTATTGATCAGTTGTGCTGATTTTTTTCTTTTCTTGTTTATAGCATTTAAAAATTGCTATTTGCAAAAAAAAAAGAAAAAGCAATTTTAAATGCCATTTGCTGTGTGAAATAGCTCTCTGACAGGGGTAAGAATATTGGGAGAAATGATGGTGATGTGAAGAACAGAGCAGACATCAGTAAAAAACTTACTTAAAAAAAAGAAAGAAGGAAGTAAGGAGGCCTTCAGGGGAAGGATCCAAGGGAAAAAGAAAATTTGAACGTTGCAGGAGAGAATGAATGGATACACATATACATATACACAATGGATAAACAATAAATGTTTATTTTTAGTCATTTAATGTAGGCCAAGCACGGTACTCAAAGGTGAATGAAGACAAACTTCTGCCCTCCAGAAACCTACATTCTAGTGTAGGTGGTATTGTTATTTCCACTTGACAGTTGAGGAAACAGACACAAATAGAGGAGGTTTAGTGACTTGCTCAGGGCCACACAGCTAGTAAGTATCTAAAATTGGATTTGAACTCAGCTCTTCCTGGCTCCAGGCCAGGCTCTGTATCATTTTGTGATTTCATTTGACTGAGTTTTGTCTTCTGTAGAATGGCTATGATAGCATTTAGCTCATGAGGCTGATTTGAACCCAGTTCTTCCTCATTCCAAGTTCAGGGCTCATTTGATATCCTCTTGATATTGATCTTTTCAAGGCTGGCAGTCATTTCCCCCATTCCCACCTGCACAAAGGCCATGATGTATTTGTATTGATCCATCAACATTCTTTTTCTTCTTGAGCTGGGAAACATGTCAAGGAACCTGAATATTGGTATAGGTGTGCCTATGGCTGTGAAATGGACCACATATAAGTGGGGTTATGAAATGATGGTTGTGTATCCATTAATATGATGAATGAATACATGAATGAATGAATGAAGACATCCTTTACTACATGCTATATTTACAATCCCTTACTATATGCAAAGCACTCTGCTAAGTTCTGGGGACAGAACTAGAAAGGTAAGACAATGCTTCTTCTCAGGGGGCTCACATTCCAATTGGAATAGAAGACACACTAGGAAGGTCCAGTTACAGGGCAGAGAAAACATCCCATGAGCACTTTGGATGCTGCAACAGAGTCAATGGTAAGGATAGGGGATGGGCATGAGATTCTGAGCTTCTCAAGGGCAGAAGCTCCTTTGTCTTGCTAGAGGTTGGCAAAGCACCTATCACATAGTAGGTGCTTAATCAATGTTTATTACTGACCTGAGGGCATAGCCTCAGTGGATCCAGACATGCCCCCAAAGGGAAGAGTATAGTAAGGTGGAGTAAGGAGGCATGCTGGAAGAGAGGAGCTCTCAATGCTTGGTTCTGTTTTCGGCCTCCCCCCCCCCCCCCCCCCCCGCAGTGGAATTTAGGAGATTTATTACTTTATTTAGCTTTAGCAGATGAGGTGGCATCAAAGGCTGCCTTACTAATGACTCCAGCTTCATTCCAAGGAATGCTTGGAGGACAAAGATAGAATTGGGCAGTGAAAAGGCAATGCTTACAGGTGTTTCTGGGTTCTTGACCTCTATGCCAGCTCTGGCAGGTCAGCCACTCAATCAAAAAGCATTTGTTCAGCATCTATGTTGTGTACTAGTCCTATCAAACTGGAAGGGCTTAAAGTAGACCCCCACACACACCCTGCAGTGGTGGTGGACAATGCATCTGTTGCCCAAGGACCAGCCTAGATTCATGGGAGGAAACTCATTGCCAAGCAATGTTCACAGACTCTCCATGAAGTTGTGGAGAGGTGGAGATCTACATGAGTGAATGGGGTGTTCATAGTGGTGAAATCATACCTCTTTGAAATACTGAAGTAGAAAAGTCAGATCCGACAGTGCAGAACCCCCTTCCCAAAATTGTCCCATCTTACTTCAAGCTATAGCATTGTGGACTGAAGCACCCCTGAAACTGTGCCACTTCCCTCTGTTTGCCCACAGAATTAGAAGCAAGGTGGAGATAAACCAGTCAGTCAACAAGTGTTTACTAAGCACCTACTATGTGCTAGGTACTAGTGATACAAAGAAAGGCCAAAGCCCAGATCCTGTCCTCTTAGAGCTCCAAGTCTGAGCGGGGAGGCAACATGCAAATAACTATGTACAAACAAGATATATAGGACAAACTGGAAATAATCTCAGAGGAAAGGCATTAGAATTAAGGTGGATCAGGCAAGGCTTAAGTAGTTAAGATATATTTATAGAAACAACTACAAAGCTAAGAGAGGGAACATTAAAATCTTCTGAATGGGAAAGGGACTTTCAAAGTCATCTGATTTTGTAGGTAAGCCCATCATTTAACTAATTGGGAACCCTTTGAGGGCAGGGACTATCTTTTCAACTTTTTATATCCCCCAGCACTTTCCCAGTGCCTAGTACGTAATAAGTACTTAATAAGAGTTTGCTGATTGGCTGATTAGCAACTACATCAAGCAAATGAAAATCTAACCTGTTTTAAATATGTATGGATGTCAGGAGAATCTCCAATCCAGACAAGGATCCATTTGTAGCAAGAACACTCTTTTTTCTTTTTGACACAGTAAACACTTAATATAGTGATTTATAGAATATAATAAAACTTTTTCTTAGTTGGAGGGGAGCTATTAAATATTCATTAAAATAATTATTCTTTATTTCTTAGGAAACCTGGCTTTGAGAAGCTTCAAATAAACTCATATGGATGGATTTGCATGTCTCCTCTGTTGATGAAGCCAACTGATCATAATGCTTGGCTCTTTCCTTGTCCTCCCAAAAGTTCTGCAGAGGAGGTCCACCCAGTGTGATGAAGCCTTTCCTTATCTTCCCCAACATAGGAAGAATAGCAGTGGAGCACTCTGTCTGTCCCGCCATGATCCAGTGCCTTCTCTCCATAACCAGCCTGTTCTCTTCTTAGCAGACATTTCACACTCTAGCCTGTATGTACCCAGAAGATTACACAAAAGAAAACAAAAACTCTGGTTTTCATATTTAGCACCCAAACTTTCTGTAATCTTGCCTTTTAAGTCTCTTATTGCTATTATGAAATATTTACCAGCAACAAAGGTTGGTCATTTTATTTGCTTTTTTATGCATTTGAGGGAAGAAAAAAGAAAAGATGTGTCAGAGCCCTGGAGCTGAAGTAAGAGAACAGGGTTTGAATTCTGCACCTGTCCCTTGTGTGTCCTTCATACAGTCATGAAACTTCCTGATCTTGACTTCTTTATCCATAAAATGAAGATGATGATGGTGATAGCATTTATTTATGGCTTTAAAGTTTACAAAGCACTTTACCTACCTTATCTCCTTCAAACCTCACAACCACTTGAGGAAGTAGGTGCAATTATTAATCCCATTTTACAGATGATGTCGAATCAGACAGAGTTTGAGATTTGTCCAGTGTCACACAGCCAGTAAACATTTGGAATGCGATTTGAACTTGTGTCTTCGAATCCAGCCTCAGTCACTTCCCAGCTGTGTGACCTTGAGCAAGTCACTTCACTCTGTTTGCCTCAGTTTCCTCATTGTAAAATGAGCTGGAGAAGGAAATGGCAAACCACTTCAATATCTTTGCCAAGAAAATCCCCAATGGGGTCATAAAGAGTAGATACAACTGAAACAATCGAACAACCATAACTCCCTGACTACAAGTTCAGCATTCAATCGACTGTACCACCTAACTGCGCCCAAAATGAGGGGTCTAGACTAGATGAGCTCTAAAGTCCATACCCATCATCAAGCCTATTAGCCTGTGGTGAATGAATTCCATCACGACTATGTTCCATTGAATTGGACTAAGAGTAATGTAAATGCATTTTTAAAAAGTGTATTAGCAGGACATTTGCATTTTTTCCCCCCATCCCCCTGCTTTTATGATAGATCTTGATCTTGGAGATTCTGATCCTGGGATATAATTAGACCTCTTTCTATTTCTAATCTCAATGTTTTAGTTAAGGGATCTCTCCAGTTAGTCAGCTGCTCTACTGAGAAATAGAGTGTTGTTATCTGATGATGAAAATTCTAACCTCTCGTGCTTCGCATATCATGATTTATATCTCATATCCATTACCAAGCTTCTCAAAAATCAAATGCATATTTGGTATTTAAAATCATTTAGCTTGAAAGATATAAATACTTGAGTATAATATAGTCTATATTATAAATTCCTGTGGGTAGAAAGGAATTACCAATGCAGAAATTAAAATAGAAATTAGAAGGTTACCAAATAGACTTTTTATTGGTTAAAGTAAAAATGCAGAAAGTAGAAAAAGGCAAAAACAATACTCTAAGAGAGGTTTAGGAAAATCTAAATAATTATGAAAGCCTTTAAAGGATAATAAATTCCAAGAAGACCTGAAATGTTGGAATGGGGAACTCGTCTCCTAAGGTTAAAAAAAAAAAGTTCAGTCCAAGGATGAGAAAAGGGAGTGTGAATCACCTTTAAGTTGTTTGACTGTAAAGCAAAACTAGAGGTAATGGATTCATTAAGCATTAATGAATAAAGGTTAACCAGTGCCAGACACAGAGGAAGTGCTTACTGAATGCTAGTTGACTGACTGACTGATAGATCCATGATAAGGCAAACTTTTGAAAGTGTAGGAAGCAGACAGGAGATCAGGGTAGGGGGTGTGTGTATTTTGTTTGTAAGGATACAGAGTAAAATACACATGTGGTGTATGAGAGCAAAGTTAGAACCCCAGGTCTTTCAGCAGCTGTGGTTCTAAGGAAGGTCGTTATTGTTATTTTACAAAAACTATCAGGGGTAAGTGACATGCCCCAGGTCACACAGCTAGACTCTGCATTTGAACTCAGGTCCTTCTGATTCCAGGGCTGGTGATCTTTTCACACCTCCAGCTCCAGCTTGCTGCCCCGAAGAGAGGTTATTATAATTGCAAATAAAAAGATCTTATCGATACCACGCTAATGAAACTTATTAGCTATTACTTCATCTTTTGAAGTCATTTATACACTACAGTAAATTTGCTGGTATTTCTCCTGAAGATAGCCAAATACCAATCTTTATGGAAGAGGTATCTACTCTGGCATTTTTTTCTTAGTCTCCTCTTTTGCTTAAGAATCCTTGGTTTTTCCATAATATTCCCAAGTAATATCCAGTGATGCTAAAAAATCTAATGTCATAGTATAGAAATTCTTAGGAAAAATACTGGGTTGAATGCATCCTATTCTCTCCATAGGTCCCTTCTGGTTCAAGTATGATAACCTACCCAAGCATCAGAATAATCTACTATTACCTGACTGGCAAGCTGACAGTGGTAAAAGAGTTCTGGTTACATAATTAATCAAGGGGATGTAGCTGTGGGTGGAGTGTCCTGTAAATCAGTAAGCTCCCCACCCTTCCCTCCAGAGCCACAGTGCAAAGAGGAGGAGGAGAATTGTCTTCCTGCTTAAACCTCAATGGAGTTCCCAAGTGCTTTTTAAGAAAAAAATGGGCCTACTGTAATGGACATTAGGAGGCATTCATTTGGCTTCCAGGTCTTGGAGAAATAAGTCGAGTAAGCTCTAGCCACATTTCTACACATGCCTGTAGAAACAGTGGCAGGAAACTGCCATCAGAAAATGATGGATAAAGCTCTCCCATCTCTGTAGAGCGTCCTCTGTCCAAGCATGAAACGGCATCTATAAATAACATTTTTGTAAATCTCATAATATTTTAAATGCACTAGGGTAACCTCTATTAAAAGGAATCTGATGTCCTTTCTAGCCCTAAATCCTAAGATCCTGGGATGAAAGCCACTTTTAAAAAAAGACATTCAGGCTTGTTCCTCTAATCTGCTTTACTGACAGCCAACACTCTGTGTTTCTCTGAGGGAGGAGGGTCTTTCTTGACTTGTGGTTTTGACTTGGGTTATGTGGTCCGAGATCTCCAGAGTGACTGCATTTGTTTTTCTGAAGCTTACCAACAGTCAAACAAAGCAAAAAAAAGGAGAAAAAGACTTAATGAAAACCTGATCTGAAAGATGCCAGAGATAAGGGAGCAGATGTCCTCAAACTGATCAGGAAAGTCAAGGCAAAGGATCTTATGTGTAAACTCTGACTTGTTCAGGTTGGGTATGATGAAAATGTTGTCCCTAATGGAGAGTTACCAGGGTACTCCAAACTAGAAACAGATCTGGTCTTGAGTCTATTTCCATATTTTGGTTGAAGGGCTTTGGAATTTGGGGTCAAAATTGTCTTAAAATTTCTATGTGGTTTTCCTCACATTAACATCTCCTTTGTGAAAGTCAGATATCAGTAAGGTAGCTAGACTCAGGATGAGTTACTAAAGAAGAAAAAAAAGAGCCAACCTGCTCTGGTTGCAGGCTTAACCAGTCAGAAAAGGCTGTGGTTGGGGGCAGATGATTCTTCTTATACAGCTTGTCCACAGACTCCTCTAACTGTCTTCCTAGGCTGACCTGGGCTGGAAAAAAATGACTTCTCACTGTGACTTTTTCATGGAATTCCCTATCAGCATTCAGTCTGAGTCAATTTCTAGATGTTTTTGGAGGAGGTGGGGGAAGTGTACTATATGGCTTCCAGCTGCTCTGCCATCTTGGTTCCACCCCCTCTTCCGTCCATCTTGAATGCACCTATATGCACTCCATTAGAATGCCATTTCCTCAAAGACAGGGTTAAGATTTACCTTTCTTGGGGTGGAGTCAAGATGGCAGAGTAGAAAGACGCATGTATACGAGCTCCAAACCCACAGCCCATAGAGTTAATGTAAGAAGAGCTCCCCAGAACTTCTGGGTTACTGCAGGGGGTGCAGAAACATAGTGGAAGAGATTTCCATTCCAGAGAGCCCTGGAGAGCCGTCCACAGGGTCCGTAGTGCCCCGGAAAGTGGACCCCACCCCAGCGCTTCCCTGGCCATGGCCCCAGAGAAGCTGATCCTAGCAGGCTTCAGGGACGGAAGCTCCGGTAGCCTGGAAGGTCCCTCTGCCCACAGACTCTACAGGTCAGTGAGAGACGGCTGGCCTGGCCAAGAGGGGAGTGGGGTGACTCGGGCCCCCTCGGGAGGAAGCGGCGGAGGCAGAGGCAGGGGTGGGTAGTGGTGGAGGCAGAGGCGGGGGTGGTGGCCCGGGACTCCCCCAGCAGCAGGCAGGATCTTCATTACTGAAAGTCTCTGCATAAACCACCTGAAGGAGCTGAGCCTGGGAGGTGGCCCTGCCCCCACCCCAGCACCAGAATTAAAGCTCCCATTGAATAGCAGCCGCTTGCCATGGAAAGCCCATTTGAATCTCAGAGCCCAAGCACTAGCTGGGCGGATCTAGGCGGGGGTGGACAGGAATCTCAGAAGACAAGTAACTGGCTGGGAAAATGCCTAGAAAAGGGAAGAAAAATAAGACTATAGAGAGTTTTTTTGAACAGATGCAAATGATCCCGACTTTCGGATCTGACGACGACGAGGACATATTCTTGCCATCAGGGAAAGACTTGGAGGGCAGGGCCTCGGTACCCCAGGCATCCCAGGGGGATGTTGGGTGGGCTCAGGCCTTGGAAGAGCTCAAAAAGGATTTTGAAAAGCAAGTTAGACAGGTGGAGGAAAAACTGGGAAGAGAAATGAGAGAGATACAAGAAAAGTATGAAAAACGGGTCAATACCTTGGTAAAGGAGACCCAAAAAAATGCTGAAGAAAATAGCACCTTGAAAAATAGGCTCATTCAGTTGGCAAAAGAGGTTCAAAAAGCCAATGAGGAGAAGAATGCTTTCAAAAGCAGAATTAGCCAAATGGAAAAAGAAGTTCAAAAGCTCACTGAAGATAATGGTTCTCTCAAAATTAGAATGGAACAGATGGAGTCTAATGACTTTACGAGAAACCAAGAAATCACCAAACGAAACCAAAAGAATGAAAAAATGGAAAAACAACTGACCTGGAAAATAGATCCAGGAGAGACAATTTAAAAATTATGGGACTACCTGAAAGTCATGATCAAAAAAAGAGCCTAGACATCATCTTTCATGAAATTATCAAGGAAAACTGCCCTGACATTCTACAACCAGAGGGCAAAATAAGTATTGAAAGAATCCATCGATCACCACCTGAAAGAGATCCAAAAAGAGAAACTCCTAGGAACATTGTGGCCAAATTCCAGAACTCCCAGCTCAAGGAGAAAATCTTGCAAGCAGCTAGAAAGAAACAATTTCAGTACTGTGGAAATACAATCAGGATAACTCAAGATCTAGCAGCTTCTACATTAAGGGATCGAAGGGCGTGGAATAGGATATTCCAGAAGTCAAATGAACTAGGACTCAAACCAAGAATCACCTACCCAGCAAAACTGAGTATAATACTTCAGGGGAAAATATGGTCTTTCAATGAAACAGAGGACTTTCAAACATGCTTGATGAACCAGAGCTGAAAAGAAAATTTGACTTTCAAACACAAGAATGAGAAGAAGCATGAAAAAGTAAACAGCAAAGAGAAGTCTTAAGGGACTCACCAGAAGTGAACTGTTTACATTCCTACATGGAAAGACAATATTTGTAACTCTTAAAACTTTTCAGTATCTGGGTAGTTGGTGGGACCACACACACACATGTACACGCATGCATGCACACACACATACACACATGCACGCACATACAGAGACAGAGAGCACAGAGTGAATTCAATAGGATGGGACCATATCTTAAAAGAAATTAAGGTAAATGGTGAGAGAGAAATGTAGTGGGAGGAAAGAGGGTGAAATGGAATGGGGTAATTATATGTCATTTAAGAGGCAAGTAGGAGACTTTTTAGTGGAGGGAAAACGAGGAGAGCTGAGGGAAAACAAAACAAGAAGTTTACCCTCATCACATTTGACTAAAGGAAGAAATAAAATGCACACTCATTTTGGTATGAAAACCTATCTTACAGTACAGGAAAGTGGGGGAGAAGGAGATAAGCAAGGGGGGGGATGATGGAAGGGAGGGCAAAGGGTGGAGGGAGCAATCTGAAGTCCACACTCAGGGAGGGACAGGATCAAAAGACAGAAGAGAAACAATGAGGGGCAGGATAGGATGGAGGGTAATTCAGTTAGTCTTAACACAATACGACTATCAGGGAAGTCATTTGCAAAGCTACACAGATATGGCCTATAATGAATTGCCTGCCTTCCCAAAGGGAATGGGTGGGGAGGGAGGGATGGGGAGAATTTGGAACTCCAAGTTTTAGGAACAACTGTTTAGTATTGTTCTTGCTACTAGGAAAGAAGACATACAGTTAATGAGGAATAGAAAGTCATCTGGCCCTACAGGACAAAAGAGAAGATGGGGACAAGAGAAGGGAGGGATGACAGAAGAGAGGGCAGATTGGAGATAGGGAAAATTAGATTGCTTGGGGTATTGGGGTGGGGGGAGGGGATAAAAGGGGAGAAAATTTGGAACCCAAAATTTTGTGAAAATGAATGTAAAAAGTTAAATAAATAAATAAATATTAAAAAAAAAAAGATTTACCTTTCTTCTTCTCCTTGGTGCTTAGTATAGTGCCTAGCACATTGTTGTTTGCACTTCATGCTTGAAGGAGGCTGAAAATAAGATGATGATGCTGGGGTCAATGTTTAATGGGTCCACCTGTGGCTGATCAGACCAATGGGAGCTCAGAAAGCTCTACCACAAGGCAGACACATAGTTTGCATGAACTTTCAAGACGGGGATGTCTCTAAATTTGTTCATCTCACATTTCTTTGAAGCGACTTTTAGTCTTTGCTCATAAAGCACAACATCTTCCTTAATGCAGACATGCTTTGCTGGACAGTCCCATGTCAGTATCTCCCATGTCTCATAATTGACACAAAAGTTCTTCAGACAGACCTTCAGAGCATCCTTGGAGTACTTCATTTGACTTTCATGTGAGCAACTGCCTTGTATGAATTCTCTGTAAAATAACCTTTTAGGCCAACCCATATTTGACATTCAAACCACATGGCCAGCCTGTTGGAGCCATGCTCTCTGCAGTAGTTTGAATACTTGACAGTTCAGTTCAAGAAAGGACCTCAGTGTCCAGTGCCTTATCTTGCTAGGTGATCTTCAGAATCTTCCTAAGACAATTCAGAAGGAAGTGATTTCAAATCCTGGCATGGAGCTGGTATACTGTCCAGGTTTTACAGACATACAACAATGAGGTCAGCACAACCACTCTGCACACCTTCAGTGTGGTAGGCAGCCTAATACCTTTTCTCTACCACACTTTCCTTTGGAGCCTCCCAACTTATGAGCTATCTCTGGCTATGCATATATCAACCTCATCAACCTGGAAAGTATACTTCCAAGGTAAGTGAACTTATCTGCCATATTCAAACTGTCTCTATTTGCTATAATTGATCGTCCCATATATGGCTGGTATGGTACTGGTTGGTGGAGAACCAGTGTTTTCTTGTTAAATATTGAGCCAAAAGTAGCACAAACAGCAAAGAATCTCTCCATACTTTGTTGCATCTCAGCCTCAGAGGCTGCATTGACTACAGTTCTCAGTGTATCCACACCTGCTACTTTATCACTTGCCCGTCACCACAGGACTGTGAGGTAGGTCAAAATAGTAAAATGGTATGGGTGATGTATTTTGACTTACATGTAAATAGGATTTAAGTGAGATAAAGTTATGGGAAGTCATTGGCCTCATTCTTTCTTCCAGAGTCATCAGTGTCCTGGGGCAAGATAACGTCAAGACAACTGGTAATAGCTTGACATGCAGTGGATGACCTTGTCCTCTTCAAAGTTTGGCCAATCTCTAAGTACTCTACAGTACCTGCTTTAGCTAGCTTCATGGCTGTTATAACCAGTTGTTCTCGTCTGCTCATTCTGCCAGACAAAGTCTTCCCATGCCTGGTGTAGACATTCCCCTACCTCAACAATGTGTTTGAGGTCCCTCATTTACCCTCAACCTCTTTTAGCATATGTGCTGAAATGGCTTAATGGGGTATGGCTGTTAAGTGTGCTACAACTTCTTGGGGCCACACATAGGACTTGGGTGAATCAAGTGGATATTCAACAGCCCTGTAAAGGCCTCTGCACCCCTCATTCGAGTTGCTGGTTCTCCCTGAGTACGCCTACACTGCTTAGCATATAATAAACACAGAAAGACGTGTCAGCTGACTGAGCAGAGTTCATTGAGTTCAACTCCTTCATTTTACAGGCAATCAATCATCAATAAATATTTAATAAGTGCCTACTATGTGCAGCCACTGTCCTAAGTGCTGAGGATGCACAAAGAGGCAAGGACTGTTTCATCTCCTCTTCTCTCATTTTTATCATTAAGAAAAAATTTTGTTGAAATTAGCTCTGGTCAACGAACTGACATAAATTGATAATCATGGTAGAAAGCACATCCTTAGGGGCTCACAGGCTATAGCATTATAACGACATCCCCTGAATCCTGTCAGGACCACCCTAAGGCCCTGGAGGAAACCTAATAGTCACATTCTGGGGCCCAATATGTGAGAGAGGGTAGAAGTTGGGTTAGTAGCTCCAGAACATGGACTCTCTTTACATTCTTGTTATTTCTAGGAAAATTAGCAGGACATCAGAGGGATTGTTGCATTCTCCTTTATTACAAATAGCTCACATTTCCATAGCCCTCTAGTCACCTGAGAGACAGGTAGAACAAATATTATCTCTATTTGACAGATCAGGAAATCAAATCTGGGAGAGTTGAAGTGATTTTTGCCAGTACCAGAGACAAGATTCAAACCCAAGAGTTCAGTTTCTAAACCTCAGGTTCTATTCACTACCCCTCCTTTTATTAATCATCCAAAAATAATCAATCTCAGAGGAGCAACCCAAATCAGAGCAGAGGACTGCCTCTGTTTTGAAACTGAAACAGTGTGGCAGTTATCTCTCTAGATCATCCCACAGACGAGTGTTGAGACTTGTTTCTGGAGTTCCAAGGTGTTTTAACACCTGCACCAGCCACAGGAGAGAGTGCCAGCACCATCATCTCCTGTGGCCGTGACTTGTTCGGCAGTTCAGATCCTCCTTAAATTCTTACTGCCATAGTTTTACGTTACCATCATTATTTCATCATGGGGGCAATGGGTAGGCATTATCACCATGACTCCTCAGTTATTACTTTATCTCAACCCACAGGGCTTAGAGGGATATTGAGTGATCATCTCCAGGACTCTGGCTAGCCTTTCTATTTGTGCACTTCCTGGTGCCCACTCATGGAGGTGAATCAGGGAATACCTATGTTGCATACAAGGCTTTCATTGTTTTCCTTAGTGACTTATTTTCTGTTTAAAGAGAAATATTAAAAAAAAATAAACAAACTTTTTCTACTTTCCAAATTGCTCAAATTATATTGGTTTATGTTTTCTAAGTGTGACAAATATAATGTATATGTTTGTATCTATTTTGTATCTGACCACAAACATAGTCATCCTTTTGGGAAAGTAAGCTCCTTGAGGGCAGCAACTGCATTCACTTCTGTCTTTGTAACCCCAGAGGCCACCATAGCTCCTCAAGAATAGTAGGTGCTTAAATGCGTATTGACTGATTCATTGCTACACTGCCTTTTTTTTTTTAAATGAATGTAAATGCATTTATTAAGCACTTACCATACACAAAGCACTAAGAATAGAGATAGAAAAAAAGTGAGGCAAGACTTGTTCTTAAAGGACTCATATCCTGTCTGGAAGAGACAACACAAGAGGGAAATTCCAGCAGGAGGAATGATGGAAAGGCCCATAAATCCCAAGTGTTTAAGCAACGTAGATAGCAAGGCCCAGGTAAAGTGTCAGTGTTTGCTTTGCCCTTTAATGCAGATTGCTAGCATGATGCTTTCTTCTGATTCAGCTCTTATCAAAATTGTCAATTAAGTAGGTGCAATGTCCCTTCTGGTACTTTTCCATTTCCCTGTCTAAGTCTCCTTCCTTAGTACCAATTCCTTATCCCAATTCCAGTCTTCAGTGTTCTTATCGTCCCTGGACTCCCCTTCCCCCAACTGCAAAATCCCACATAGGTCTGAGTTTTCATTTTTCTTTTTTATTCATTAATTAATAATAATTAATCATATATTTACATATATTTTATATAAATGTAAAATAATATATTAATATTAATTAATTATTTTTGTTTGCAACATTCACTTCCACAAGATTTTGAGTTCCAAATTTTCTTCCCATCTCTCCCTTACATCCACCCCAAGACACCTTCCCTCAATCTGCCCTCCCTTCAATTATCTTATTGCCTTCCCTTCTCTTATTGCCATCCCTTCTATTTTCTTATAGGTCAAGAGAGATTTCTATACCCCATTGCTTACATGTCTTATTTCCAAGTTGTATGTTAAAAACAACTGTTAACAGTGGTTTTTAAAACTTTGAGTTGCAACTTCTCTCCCTCCCTCCCCACCCACCCCCTATTGAGAAGGCAAGCAATTCAATATGTTATATATGTGTAGTCAAGCAAAACACTTCCATAGGAGTCATGTTGTGAAAGACTAACTATATTTTCCCTCCATCCTATCCTGCCCCCCATTTATTTGATTCTTTTGATCTTGTCCCTCCTCAAAAGTGTTTTCTTCTAATTATCCCCTTCTCCCATTTGCCTTCCCTCTTATCTTCCTCCCATCCTTGTTTATTCCCTCCCCCCACCCCCACTTTCCTGTAGTGTAAGATAGATTTTTATACCAAATTTAGTGTGCGTGTTATTCCCTCCTTAAGCAAAATCTGATGAGAGTAAGGTTCACTTCTTTCCTCTCATCTTCCCCCCTTCCCTTCCATTGCAAAAGCTTTTTCTTGCCTCTTTTATGTGAGAGACAATTTATCCCATTCTATTTCTCCCTTCTCCCAATATATTCCTTTCTCACCTTTTAATTTTATTTTTTTTAGATATCATCCTTTCATATTCAAGTCACCCTGTGGCCTCTATCTATCTACATACATACATACATACATATATATATACACACACACATACATACATACACACACACGCGCATACACACACACACACACATATATATGAAATCTTTCCACGTTGAAATGTAAATAGTTCAACTTTAGTAAGTTCCTTATGATTTCTCTTTCCTGTTTACCTTCTCATGTTACTATTGATTCTCTTATTTGAAAGTCAATTTTTCTGTTCAGCTCTTGTCTTTTCAACAAGAATGCTTGAAAGTCCTTTATTTCATTGAATGTCCATTTTTCCCCCTGAAGGGTTAGACTCTATTTTGCTGGGTAGGTGATTCTTGGTTTTAATCCTACCTCCTTTGACCTCTGGAATATCTCTTTCCAAGCCCTCTCATCCCTTAATGTAGAAGCTGCTGGATCTGATGTTATCCTGATTGTTTCTTTCTGACTACTAGTAATATTTCTCCTTGACCTGGGAGCTTTGGAATTTGGCTACAATATTCCTAGGAGTTTTCCTTTTGGCATCTCTTTCAGAAGGTGATTGGTGGATTTGTTCAATATCTATTTTACCCTCTGGTTCTAGAATAGCAGGTCAGTTTTCCTTGATAATTTCCTGAAAGATGATGTCTAGACTCTTTTTTTGATCATGGGTTTCAGGTAGTCCAATAATTTTTAAATTCTCTCTCTTGGATGTATTTTCCAGGTCAGTTGTTCTTTCAATGAGATATTTCACATTGTCTGCTATTTTTTCTTTTGGTTTTGTTTTATAATTTCTTGGTTTTTCATCAAGTCTTCAGCTTCCATCTGCTCCATTGGACCTCCTTTTCCATCTGGTCAATTCTGCTTTTTAAGTAATTCATCTCATCATTGACTTTTTGGATTTCTTTTTCCATTTGACTGTCTTTTTTTAAAGTCTTATTTTCTTTAGCATTTTTTGGGGTCCCCTTTAGCGAACAATTTTTTTTCATAGTTTTCTTGCATCACGTTCATTCCTCTTTCCAGTTTTTCCTCTACTTCTCTTACTTCATTTTCAAAATCCTTTGTGAGCCCTTCCATGGCCTGAGACCAATTAACATTTTTCTTGAAGGCTTTGGATGTAGGTATTTTGACTTTGTTGTCTCCTTCTGGTTGTATGTTTTGATCTTCCTTGTCACCAGTGTGAGATTGTATATTCTGATTTTTTCCCCCTGTTTTGAGCTCTTTGTCAAGGTAGTTCTCTGCTTCCAGTGGAGGTGTGTGTGGGGGTGTACTGTCAGTTACTCAATCCCTCCACAATCTGTGGGTCTAGAGCTCCAGAAATGGCAGCTTTTGCTTCTGTAGATGCTGAGGTCTTCTCCACCCTCTCTGAAGTCCTATGGCTGGAGCCGGACAACTCTGCTCTCTCACACATCAGAGAAGTGTTTTCCACTGACCTTCCAATTTGTCCTCAGCATTTTGATGTTGGGAAGTTTGGAAACTTCCACAGGTGCCAATGATCCCGTCCCCCTTTTCAGGTCCCATTTGTGCTGGCATGGCCCATGCTGGACTGCGTTCTGCTCTCAGCCCAGCATAATAGACACTTCAGGTTAACCTTCTAGCATGTCTTGGGCTGGAGATTTGCTCCAGGCTGTCATTCTGTGGATTCTGCAGCTCCAGAGTTTGTTTAGAGCTATTTTTTGCAGGTACTTTGTTGGGACTTGGGGGAGACCTCTAGAAGTTCTTGCTTTTACTCTGCCATCTTGCTGCTACACAGTCTTTTGTCTCCTTCAAACTTCTTTCTTACACCCATTTACTATGGGCAAGGCACTTTCTTGGAGTGACGTGTTTGACAGTGGGATGTCTCTGCCCAATAAGACTAGAATCGAGAGAGACTTTAGACGGGTAGACATGCAAGCAAGCTATTGTAACAGCCCAAGAGTGAGGGGATGAAGACTTACAGCAGAGTGAGGACTATGGCAGAGGAGAGAAGGCAGAAAAGAGCAGCTATGAAGGTAGAAACAGGACTTGACAATTGATTGGACATGGAGGAAAAGAGCTGAGGATGAGAGCTGGGTTAAGAATAGAAGTTCTTGGAATGATGGTGGTGCCTTGGATAGTAACAGAAACATTAGGAAAGGGGGAAGCCTCAGGGTGGGGAGAGGGAAGATGATGAACTCTGTTTTAGATGTGCTGACTTTAAGATGTGTGCAAGGCATCCAGCCTGAGACATCTGATGGAGAGGCTCCAGGAAGAATGGAACTGCACTGGTTCTTGAATTCAGGGGCTGTTTCCAAATCCAGCATTCTCCATTGTACCATGATACCTAGAATTTCTTGACTCTTTTCCTTTCATTAAGATTCTCTTCCCCCTTGGAATCTCTGCTTCATTCCCCACCCCTTTCATTTCTCTTCCTGAAATCTTGTCCATCTACCTGAGTTCAATGCAAATGTGATAACTTCTGTGAAACTTTCCAAGAGCCCTGCCTTGGAAATTGTCTTTCCTCTCTCAAATTTTCCATGGTCCTTGCTACATCCCTTGTGTTCTAGCATCATGTTCCAGTCTTTCTGTGTGTCTATGTGCATATGCATGTGTGTATATGTGCATGCATGTATATGCACATGTGTATGTGTGTGTATGTGTGTATGTGTACACATGCGTGCACATATGCACACACACGGTTCTGTCCTCCCATCCCCTTCAAGATAAGAAGTATATTTTGTTTCTCTTTGTATTTCATTAAGGCCTCGCACAGAGCTTCACACATAATAACCAGTAAAGACACGCTTGTCAAATAAATGAATGTAGAAGTCCACTTGTTTTAATCCAAATTGTACCAGAATTTGTCTAAATCAGTACACTGTCTTGCCCTTCTATGGTAGAATTGGAGTCAAGAGTTCTGGTTCAAATTCTAGATCTAGAAGGTTCTATAAGTTGTTCAAACTTCTAATTTTTTAAATCAGGAAACAGGTGGTCAGGTTGGGCATCAGGTCCTTTGAGTTTTGAGCCAGTGCCTTCCCATTGGGTCACTCTACTTCCTGCCACTCACTAATTGTACAAATGTAGCCAAGTCACTTAACCTCTGTCAAGTAAAAATGTTCTCCCTGCACTAGGGAGTTACTGGAAGAAAGGTCTGTGAGAACAATAAAGAAATGTGAGTTATTTCTTATAGTCAAGACAATGATGATTATGGCATAAAGAAGAGAATTAATATTTCTTTAATGATTCAGATGAGATCTAGAAGTAGACCAAACATGGTGATACACTATGTCAGCCTCTGCTGAGACCTATGGACCTTCCTGTCTTTGCTGATGCTGTGCCTTCCTCCTGAAATGCCCTCTCCTCCACCCCCAATTCAATCTATTGACATCCCGCCCATCTTTCAGGCCCAGATTCAGCACTTCACTTCCTCCATGAGTGAGAATTCAGCCCTCCCCCTCTGAAACTCTACAGTATTTTCCTTGGATTACTCACCTAACACCCATAATAAACTGCTTTCTGTTGTAGTTATCTATGGGTGGGGGTGCTTTTTTCTTCTCCCTTTAGATTATAGCTGCCCTGAGAATAGAGACTCTGTTTTATAAACTTTTGTTTACTCTGTAGCATCTTTTGAAAGGCTACAGTGCCCGTATGTATGTGGACAGAGGTGTGTCCTTGGAGTCAGGAACCTTGGTTTCAAGTCCAGGCTGAGTGACTCCAGACAAGTCACTAGACAACTCTCTAAGCCTCTAAATTGCATGCTTGTTGTAGTTCTGTCTTGGTGGAATGAGTCTCCACCCTGGAAGGCCCGAGACATTTGTGATCCCAGATCCATGGGAGGGTATGAAAACTGTACCTGACCAAGTGACTCCCACTTAGCGTCAGCAGAGAAAGTGCTTCAAACCTACTTATTAAGGACATAGTTATTGACATATCTCTTCACTGTTTCCCTGTCTGTAAAATGATGATAACGATACCTAAATTTCCTCCATTATAGGATCATTATGAAGTTCAAATGAAACTATGCATTGAAAGCATTTCCCAAACACGGGAGCTTCTGATAACTATGCATCCTCTATCTGGGCAGTGAGGAGCCAATGCACTCACTGCTCTCTGACTTTCCTGTCAGGTCCTGATGCATCTGTCCTCAGACCCCTTCTTCCACGATGCACATATTCAGGTTAGGAGAGAACTGCCTGTTTCACAGATGATTCCTACTTTGGTAGAAGGTGGGACAACTTTTGGTCAAGAAGAGCTCAGTCTGAGCTCCAGTGCCCAGTAAGCCATTAAGATCCCAGTATGTTTCCAGAAGGCACATTTTCCCCTATTTTTTTTTTCTGGGACTAAACATTAAGTAATGTTTCCTTAGCTGGCGTCAACAAGTTGCTGATCTGACTTCATTTACGCTGCAATTTAAGAAATCCTTGTGTCATCAGGGACTTTGCCAGGGTCAGTCCCACTGAGGACCATATGCATCATCCCCAAGGGATATATGTGCTATGGGTACATCAGGCCCCAGAAACCCCAGGACCCTTAGGAAACTGGCTTCAGAAACTGGAATGGAAGAGAGTAGGGTGTTCGGATTGTTTCACAAATTCAGAATCATAGGCGTTTTTCTTTATCAGTGACAAAGACCTAGGTTACAGGGTGTGTCTGTTTTAAATCCATTTTGAGAAAAACAAAAACAAAACCTTTATACCCACACAAATTCCTGCAGCCAAAGCCAGCAGCTGACACTTTCAACCTGTAGCCCATAAACCTGTTGACAGATACATCTATTTAAGAAGGTGGTTCACTACTCCCAGGAAGCTGAAGAAGGATTTATTGGCACTATTGCTAAATACAGTGGCTACATTTTTCATAGCAGGCTCTAAGGTATTGGCAGAGCCAGAGTCCAGAGTCTAGTGTGAACCCAGAAGACTGAAGTGGTGTGCCTCAAAGCCCCTTTAGAAGGGGGAGCAGGAGTGGTGCAGAATGATAATCTAAATAAATGGGGTTCTCAGAATGCATCTTATGGGACATGAATCTTTGGAGCTTTCATATTCTCTTTAATGAGATCTGGAAAATGTGTAAGCGTCATCCTGCCTGTTGAGGAAGAATAATACGCTAATACAACAAAATCATGAAAGTTCATTTTTAACTGTATATAAATAAGTATACACAGTTCTTAGTCCAGTGCCTGGTACACAGTAAGTGCTTAATAAATGCTAGTTGACTTGACACAGGTGTCATAAAGTTGTATTTGTTAGCATTGACCATTTTTTCCTTAGGTTAGAAAAATAACAACCATTGCTTCTGCCCATCTTTTTAATACCAGTCTTCTTCCAGTGGTGATGGAGGGCTTCCAGGCATGGATCCTCCAAACTTTGAAAGGCTGAAGTTGGGAACCACCAGAGGGCAATGGGAAAGAGCAATATGGCAGGGGTGAAACATACACGGAGGAGTCCTTCTGGTTCTGTTACTGCCCACACTTCTTTGCAGGGTTTTTAGCATAAATGTGTGGTACTTTGTCAAAGACTTTTTCTGCATCTAGTCAGATGATTTTGTGACTTTGGATGCTTTGGTTTTTATTATGATCAATTATGGGGCAGCTAGATGGCACAACGGATAGATCGCTGGACTTGGAATCAGGAAGACTCATCTTCCTGAGTTCAAATACACTTACTAACTGTGTGACCTTGGGTAAGTCACTTACATTGCCTCAGGTTGCTCATCTGTAAAACAGGCTAAAGATGGAAATGGCAAACCACTCCAGTGTCTCTGACAAGAAAACCTCAAATGAGTTTACAAAGAGTTAGGCATAACTAAACAACGATGTGATTATGTTGATTGTTTTCCTAATGCTGACATGTTCTTGTCTTCCTGGTATAAATTCCACTTGGTCATAATGAAAGATTTCTTTGATAAGTCACTGTAGTTTGTCTGACAGGATTTTTTTTAGAAAATTTTGCGTCAATATTAGTTAATGATATTGGCCTATAATTTTCTTTCCGCATTTCATCTTTTCTTCATTTAAGTGTTAAGACCATATTTATCTTATGAAAGGATTCAGTTAGGGTGTTTTCTTTCTCAGTTTTCTGAGAATAATTTATGAGCAAGGATACTTACTATTCTTTAATAATTTGATAGGATTCTGCAGTGAATCCATCAGAACAAGGAATCTCTCCCTCCCTTGGTTGTTCCTCCATAGCTAGTTCTATTTCCTTTTCTGTCATTGTGCTATTTAAGTTCTCCACCTGATCTTCGAGAGTTTGAGTATTTTATATTTTTGAAGGTATTTCATTATTCTTTTCTTAGTTTTGTTAGCATATAACTACATAATATGTTCTGATTCATCTTTTTATTTCTTCTGTTATGCTATGATTTCACTTAACTCATTTGCCATTATATTGATTTTGTTTTCTGCTTTCTTCTTTTTAATCAGATTAGCTAAAGGTTTATAAATTTTATTGGTTTTTTCAAAGAGTTATCTTTAATTTTCTTTATCACTTCTATGTTTGATGGTTTCAAATTTGTCTATTTCCTCTCTAATTTTGAATATCTCATCCTTTGTGCTCATTTTAGGTTTACTTATGACTTTCCAATTTTTTAAATACACATTTAGCTCATTAATCCTCTCTTTTCTATTTTGTTAAAGTATGTGTATAGGGATGTGATTCCATGCCCCACCCCCAGCCCCCCAGGACTGCTTTAGCTGTATCCTAGACATTCTGTGTGTTATTTCATCATTATGCTTTTCTTTTATGTAGTTATTCATTTGTTTCCCTGATTTTTTATTTGTCAGCTCATTATTTAAGATTCCATTATTAATTCTCCACTTAGTTCTGCATCTCCGTTAGAGGTCCCTGAACTGTTAATTTATTTTTTATTGTTCAATGGTATGTAAAGGACATATTAGCTATCTCTGCCTTTTAAAAAATATTTCCAATTTTACATTTGTTTTTGATATCTCTGTGCTCCAATATGTGATCAATTTTTTGTAAAAATTCCATGCTGTCTTCTCTTCTCTCTTTATTCCACATACAATCAAAACTTCCAAGTTTCCATTCTAGGCTGTCCCCTTGACATTGCCTTGTAAAACTTGCCCCATGAATTTCCCTTTTTTATTTTATCTCACTCCCAGAATGATGCCAAATATTATAGGTGTCAGAGAGGACACTGCCCCACCACCTCCAAATTATTCAGCTCACCGCTTATCCATGCCCTTCCCAGGCTCATTTTTTTTTTCAACCCATTTACATAAAAATCTCCTCCATAGGTCCATGCTCTCCTGTTCCCTCAGGTTCCACTGGCCACCAGGAGTTCCATCCCAAGGTAGAATGAATAGACTTTTCAAGCACTATGTGCCTTAGCCCACATTTAACACAAGGTCCTTTCAGAGACCACCTTTCTTCACAGGAGTATTCATCAGTGACATCCCCTCCCACACCAAAGTGAGTTTCTTTCCTGTTTATTTTTTAATCTTTCCTCCCTTTTCTCTATCTGCTCTCCTGTAGGATCTTCTCTTTCTGAGACTACAGAGGTCACCTTCCATTAATTGCTAGTCTCTGATTTGACCCTAGAACATCATACCTTCCTTTCTATCCCCTGTTCCACTTCCTCTCTTTATATATTCTCTCATGTTGTAACATATTACACACACACACACACACACACACACACACTCTGCTAACATTAATTTACCTGTAGACAGGATGTTGCCAGGTTCTGAGCACAGTACCTCAAAGATGCTAGGCACAACACTAAGCTCTTTATAAAAATTGCCTCATTAGATCTTCCCGACAATTCTGCAAGATAGGTCATATTGTGACCCCCATTCTACAGTAGAGGAAACGGAAGTTAAGGGACTTGCAGCTAGTAAGTGTCTGAGGCTGGGCTTGAACGCTGGATTTCCTGACTCCAAATCCAGGTTTCTCTCCAAGAGAGACACAATTATAAAATAGGGGAATTATAAGGTGGAAGCTGACAGAAGCAGAGAAACAAAGCAGAGGACAAAGAAGATAAAGTTGATAGCAGCTGCTATGAGCTGAGCCCATCTGTGACTAGGGATAGGCAGGTTCTGTTGGTGATATGCTGAGGGATCTGATTGAAGGAAAGCCCAGTTTCTGGGAGCTGATAGGAGAAAATAATGCTTTGCTATTTGAGAAACTGACTGGGGAAAGAAGTCTGGCTCTCTGGTGCCATCTACAATTTGAGATAGGGAAACCTTCCAAAGGCTTATCTTAATTGTCCTTTACTGCCTCCTATGAATCAAGAAGGGGGATTTCCTCAAAGTCCAGAGGGGACATATAAATGGCTGATCCCAAGCTTACAGAAACTGCAAGGAATATAATGCTACCACAGTGGTGAGCCCAGGCTTAAAGCTCCTCCTTATTAAAAATGCTTAAGACTACTTAAGGGATCGAGTTCTATATCAAGTTCTACAGACTAGAGTTGTGAGTGCTCTTATTCATGTGCCTCATTGCTAGGTTTCAGTAAGTTTGTGCCCACTTTCTCCTTTGGACATTGTGTACGTTGGGGAAAGAATGTGACCTAGATTTATGGAAGGACAGTCATGATTATTATCACTTTGTCTTTTGTCAGTAAATGTTCCATGATTTACAGTTGATAATACTATCTTGGCTGATTTGTTTAAATGGGAAACATACTCGTGGGGGCTCAAGAGCTATTATAGTACTGAATAATATGCAATTTTCCCCAGGACTCTGGCAGTCTGTTGCAGCTACATGGACAGCCTCTTTGGGCAACTGTCCTAACCTGTCAGCCTGGGTGCAGTTGAACTGAGTGAACTAGCCCCAGTTCAGGAACAAGGAGCCTAGAGAAAGGTGGGGTCATCTCCATACTCTATGCCATATACAGATTAGAGAATTAAGGCCTGGGAGTTTATAATATTTATTTATGCCTCCTTGTGTGCCATATCTGGACATACCCATTTGGACACATATAATCTATATGGGAAAACATAGCACACATCCCTTACTTATAAATATGAAAAGAGAAACAAATAGCTATGTATATTTTTGAAATATTCTCCACAATTCTCAATACATTAGATTTTCTTTTTTTATTACTTTATTTGTTTTCAGTGTTCTACAATCATTTCCATATATCTTAGATTTTTTCCCCCTCCCTCCCCACCTTTTTCCTACCTCCCCACTACCTTCCTCAGATGGCATACAATTTTATATAGGTTCTATACATACATTCCTATTAAATACATTTTCACCTTAGTCATGTGACATAGAAGAATTAAACTGAATAGGAGAAATCATAAAACAAACCAAAACAATACAAAGGAAAATGATCTGCTTCATTCTGTGATTGAATTCCATAGTTCTTCTCTAGATGTGGAAGGCATTTTGCCTTAAGAGACCATTGGGAATTTTTTAAGTCCTTGCATTGTAATGAAGTTCTAAGTCTACCAGAAAAATTCCTCGCATGCTGTGGTTGTTGCTCTGTACAAAATTCTCCTGGTTTTGCTCCTTTCACTCAGCATCAGTTCATATAAGTTTTTCCAGGCCTCTCTGAAGTCTTCCTATCATTTCTTATAGCACAGTAATATTCCATTACATTCATGTACCACAATTTATTCAGCCCAATTGATGAACCTTCCCTTGATTTTCAGTTTTTGGCCACCACAAAGTCAGTTGCTGTAAATATTTTTGTACATGTGAGACCCTTTCCCATGTTTATGATCTCTTGGGGATACAGTCCTACAAGCAGTATTGTAGGGTCAAAGGGTATGCACATTTTTGTAGCCCTTTGGGCATAGTTCCAAATTTCTTTCCAGAATGGCTGGATCAGCTCACAGCTCCACTAACAATGAATTAGTGTTCCAAATCTCCCACATCTTCAACATTTATCATCTTCCTGTTTTGTCATGTTAGCTAATCTGATAGGTATGATGTGGTGTCTCAGAGTTGTTTTGATTTGCATCTCTCTAATCAATAGTGAATTAGAACATTTTTTCATATGATTATAGGTAGCTTTAATTTCTTCTTCTGAAAACTGCCTGTTCATATCCTTTGACCATTTATCAATTGGGAAATGACTTGTATTCTTGTACATTTGACTGAGTTCTCTATATATTTTAGAAATGAGGCCTTTATCATAGACATTTGTTGCAAGAATTCTTGAATTCTTTTCCAGTATTCTGTTTCCCTCCTAATCTTGGTTGCATTGGGTTTGGTTGTGCAAAAACTTTCCAATTTAATGTAATCAAAATTATCCATTTTGCACTTCATATATATTAGATTTTCTTGAGGCATAAGTTATTTTCTGGTTTTAGACTGGGCACAATGGAAGGCTTCCTCACCTGTTCTAGAGTCCCAGGATAACATGTAATGGAGATCAGCCATCTTTTCTTACCTGAACCCAGTAAAAAATGGTAACAGTGTTCCCTAGGGAAAGCCATGTGTCATAAAAAGCATCAGAAAGTAGTAGGGAATGGGTAACCAAAGAATTGTTTTTTAATAGGTAAAAAAATAGAGATAAGAAGTTAAATGATTTCTTAAAGTAACAGCTAAACCTATATCTCCTGACATCCAGTCCAATGCTCCTTTCCTCACAATCCTCTTTACGGTAAGAAACATGCAGCCAGTGCCCACTCTGTGCAGAACACTAGACCTGGTGATGGAGGATGAGGTGTGGGGAAAGTCCAGGTTTCACTAAGATGGGCTTTTGGTTTTGTGGAGTTATAATCCTACTCCAAAGGAAAAAGGTTTTCAAATGCTGGGACCCTGAAAGAATTAGTGCAACTTCTTGAGTTTCTTCTGGTCACTTGCTCAAGGCTTCCAAAGCATGTTCCCAAAACATACATAAGAAGTCCCTCACTTCTTTTCAAGACCTCAGTGAAGTTTTTTCAGCTGGAGAGCCTTGAGTCATATATTACACAAACCCACTCTTGGAGGATAATAACACTTTTGCAAAGTGCAAACTAAGTAATTATAATGCTTTTGTTGTGGTAGTAGTTAGGGTGGCACATTGTGTGTGTATGTGTTTGTTTGTTTTTAATTAGAACTCATGATTTTATTAGCACAGGGAACTCTGCCAGTGGGAACTCCCTCCGCCTATGAAGACAGGCAAGAGAGATGTAAATTACTATCTTCAAGCACTGTCCTTGACTTGTCCCACCAGCATATGAGAGCGGCAGGCTTTGAATCCAGGTCTTCTCATCTTCAAAACTGGCATTCTCTCTGCTCTGACTCACCATGCTACTTCTTGCCAGGGAGTGGATGGCATTAAGTTACTCCTTCCAAACCTCCCAAGGCAGCTAGTGGGCTGCCAAGATTCCACTGGTTGAGTATTTTTGTGCAGCTGAAGTAGAGAGGAGCTCCTGAAGTGAAAAGAAGCCTACAGAGGAACCATAACAACTTTATATAAATAAGTATTTGTTTAATTAAATCCTATGCTAAGCGCCCCAGCTGCTCACTAGCAGTTATGGAGCTGACCACTGAGCTAACAGAGAACATGGACTTGGAGTCTTGCTCCCCTACTTAGCACCTGTTCAACATTTAACCCAATTCCTTTACCTCTCTGGGTTTATTAGATTTCATTATCTGTCACATCCATGGTCTTTAAAACTCTTTCCTCCTCCAGAACTTAGGGATATATGATTCCCATCTCATTGTTGGCTAACATGCCATTTTATCATAAGACTAGAATGGGCCACTGGATTAGTTTTTAAGAATACATTTTAATTTCTCTAAAAATTCTGAAGAATTTTTTCAAAAGTTTACATAATATCTTAAAAATAATCTTTAGAGGGAAATTTTTTTTCCTCTCTGATCCAAAAAGGATTATTTCTGAAACTATAAAATATAAAATCATTGTTCCTCAGTTTCTTCTTTTTGTGCCATTGAAAATTATTAATAGGATTAAGGGAAGAAAAACATCAAGAAAGAATAACACAATTGAAAAAGCAATAGGGTAAATGATTTGCAAGATGCAACTACAAAGAAATGAGACTGACTTTTACACAAATATTGCAGAATTTGAGGACAACAGATGGAGGTATAGTGGGAGTTCCCCACTGGTACCCATGAAATGGGAAAAGGCAGCTGGGTGGTGCAATGGATAGAATGTCAGACCTGGAGTTAGGAGGACTTGAGCTCAAATTTGTCTTCAGACATTTGCTGTGTGAACCTGGGCAAGTCATTTAACTCTGTTTGTCTCAGTTTCCTCATCTGTAAAATGAGCTGAAGAAGGAAATAGAAAACCACTCCAGCATTTCTGCCAAGAAAATCCCAGGTGGTGTCACAAAGAGTCATACATGACTGAAATGACTGAAAATGACAATAAGAAGACAGACTCTGATGTATGAATTAAGCACCCGCTGGAGGATTTATGGAAGACCCTGGATTAGATCAGGGGGAATGTTACCTGGAGGCAGCAAAGAGGGAGGGAGGCCCCACATTCATAACATCCTGGATCTCCTGTGGAGACTTTATCATTCAGCAGCATTCATCTCATTTAGGATTATCCCTCCAACAAGTCCCTAACCAGGAGCTGGACACTTCCTACAAGGGTCCCATTGTTTCTAAGAGTTTGGTTTTTGTCTTGGCCATCCATTTACAAGCTCCACTGGAGAATGAATGTCATTACTTTCTAGGAACTGCCATGTGCTGTTCTCCCTTTTAAGCTCCTCTATCTCAATGAACAAGATTTATTACGAGCTGAAAACATGCCAGGGATTGTACTAAGGGATAGGCATAGAAAGGAAAGCAAAAAACAACCCCTGCCATGCAGAAACTAAAATTCCAGAGAGAAAGATAACCAATGGTGGGTATACACAAGCTACGGATTGAAGAGATACGTAGAAAACTCCTTCAGTGTTGTTCCTCACTTTGGGAATGACTGGGTAACATTGTTGTTTAGCATGGCAACCATTTTGCCTTTTCCAAGAAGTGAAATTGGCCCTTTCATTTTTCTGACTCTTTTTGGTTCTTGTTAGAGGAAAGCCCTTTTACTCTAGCGCTCCCCAGGGACAATTGGAGTTAGATTTGTTAACATTGATGTAGTGTCCTCACTGAGGCACTGGTGAAAACATACTTAGGTCTTGAAGACATTGTGAAGATGGTCTTTGGAAGACATAAACAAGAATCCTGGGGGACAGGCTCCAATCTACTTGGTTTGAGAGAGAAAGAAGGCAATTCCATGGCTCAGAGGACAGAGCACTCTTTTTCTAGATAGAGATAGATACTCAACGGATAGAAACTCATCTTCCTGAGTTCAAATCTGACCTTAGACACTTAATAGCTGTGTGACCCTGGGGAAGTCACTTAACCTAGTTTGCTTCAGTTTCCTCATCTATAAAGTTGACTGGAGAAGGAAATGGCCAATCCCTCCAGTGTCTTTGCCGAGAAAATTCTAAAGGGAGTTGTGAATGACTGAAATCTGACTGAGGGAGAGAGATCATAGAAGTTTTGAAAGGGAACAGTTAAAATGGTCTGTCCAAGAAGTGTCTAACCCTTGATTAGGCTCTACTTCTGCTTGATTCACAGCCCTGTCTCCACTGGCCAGAAGAGCTAGGGTTCCCCTTCCTCTTTAAGGCTCTATAAAGCATTCATGGATGTGAGTATCTCTTTCTACTCCTCACAGTTATGTTTGCTGTCCCATTTTTATTTCCTTCTCAGTTTGGCCAAAGCCATGTTGCCACCATTCACTAGGTGCCAAATGTACAGAGTTTTGCCCAGTTGGCCATTTTCCTTAGAATGACTTGGCTTCTGTGCCAAATTCATTTCTCATCTGTGGATTCTAAAGTCACTAGAAGCAGTGCCTGGCAATGGTCCCGGCAGAAGGCATTTAGTGCAGTAAGCTCTGAAGAATGTCATTTCTCTACTCCCTTCTCCAAATGCTACGCATTTAACCTCCATCATCTGAACTATGGAATTATCCAGAGACAACCACAAAAGGGTCTTAGGGCTTTCATCCCTCCTTCTAATATTATATATCCAGAGAAGAGAATAGAGATCTTAAAACTCAGACCGATGTGCTTTTTGCTCTAGCCCTTTGGGTGATACAGGAGAAGGAATTCATAAGGGTTGTACTCACAAAGCTACTGAAGGTTGAAAGATGGCCACATCATGATGGCCACGCATGAGTAGATGCGTTGGTTACTACATTAGCTTCATTGATGACTCATGCTGAGCGTGATGAGTGTCCTCTGGGGGGAAGTCCCTGTGTCTTTACTTTCTCTTGTACCACTGGAGAAAAATGGAAGCAGATGCTCATGTCTTAGGCTTTCCCTTCCTGAAGGTGAGAGGCTATAGGTCTAAGGTCAAATAAATGAAAGAAACTAGCTAACCAACACAGATCCTCCATTGAGCAATGAAACAGATACATGAAAATTACCCTTTCTGCAGCCTAGGTTGGACTAGGTCATACCTCTAATTAAGGCAGTCCTTATGGTGATCTTTTGGTTGACACGAATGTCCTCATCTACTCATTGCTCTTTGTGTTGCTCAATTGTTTCAATTGTGTTGAACTCTTTGTAACACCATTTGGGGTTTTCTTGGCAAAGATACTGGAGTAGTTTGCCATTCTCTTATCTACCTCATTTTACTGATGAGGAAACTGAGACAAACAGGGTTAAGTGCCTTGCTGAGGTTAACACAGCTAGTAAGTATCTAAGGGCATATTTGAACTCAGGAAGGAGTCTTCCTGACTTCAGGTCGGGTGCTCTATCTACTGCACTACCTAGTAGTCCTTATTGATCTTTGGATTCTACTTATTTTCCAGTAGTTCCTTCCATGTTGAAAAGGCTTGGAGAGTAGTCCTGGTGACAGAGGATGACTCTTCCAAGAAAAAGTGATCCTAAGCCCAGAAATGTATCACTAACATGCTGACAACATGGCAAGGAAATCTTGGGTCATGACAATACATAAAACAAACCAAATTCAACCAAAATGCTCCCCAGTTGTGTGTAGTTTCCTTTGACTTTTACAGTGATGGTGGTGGAGAGTGGGGCAGAGTGGGGCTGCTGAAAATCACACCAATTTTAGTCCTGATAAACCAGATAAAATATCATTGGGAAATATTTGAAAAAATAAAGAAAAATACAATACAATAGAGATAATGTTGATTTGTGATTTTCTGAGTCAATAAGTGTCCCCAGGGATCTGTTACTATTTCAGTCTGACCCCATTGGGCTATAGAGTGGAAAGTCTTGGACAGCCTCCAAAGATCCAACGCCAGGCTGTCATGACAATGACAGGAAACTCATTGCCTGTCAGACTTTGCCAGGAGGGAAACCATTCCTTGGTTAAGAGAGGCAGAATGTCCCGAGTTAAAGAGGGAGTGTCCTGATCAGGCAGTATCTGCAGGACTGCCTTCTGGGCACTATGTTTTTAAAAGGGCATGGATAAGTGAGAATTATCCAGAAGAGAAAAATTAAGATGGTGAGAGTATAAAGTGCATACCCTGAAGGACAGAAGACAGTGTGCGTGTGTGTGAGTGTGTGTGTGTCTGGCAAGGATGGGGGTGATGGGAACTTATGATAGCAAATATTATTGGAAGAACTCTCCCATGGAAGAGGGAATGTGTTGGAGAGCCTGATTCAGGGCTGGTTCTGAGGATAGACAGGGCTTGCTCAATGATTGTGGACACATTGGTCTGGACCAGCAGTGCCTCTCCAGGTTATTTCAGTTCAAGTGGTCATTGTCCCTCCCTACAAGACTCTCTCCGCCTTCACAAGGGCTTTTCATGGCACCATTCCATCCCTTTTTTCCTGCTGCAGCTGAAGAATCCCCTCACTTGCAGACTGTTTGATCAACAAAGAGCTTCTTGAGTTCCTGGAGGGAACCCTTCCACTCTGTACACCAGGAAGTTATTGTCTCTGAAGCCAGAAAAGCTCAGCAGGCAGCCTGCCTCACTGGGCAGGGCACAGCAAATTCCCTCTTGTCCTGATCTGTGGGAATCTTGGCGGAGGGATCTGAGGCACCAAGATGCCATCCAGGGCCTGTGTCTTGGTCTCCAACCCTTGCCCACCTCTGCTGGGAGTCTGTAGTGCGTGCTTTATTCTCAGGGACCTGAGCCTATATATGCTGCAGCTTCTAGCTTCCACTGGCTGCCTCAAACACCCAAGGCAGCTTTGCTACAAGTTGCGTGTAAGTGGGGTGGGTAATAATCTCATGCCTCGTTGGAGCAGGGTTGAACAGGTGAGCTATAAGTTTGGCTTTGGCTGGGAGAATAATGATTACCCAGGGCAAGAGAAGAGAGCTCCAAGTGGTCCCGTGAGATGGTACAGTCTAAAAGACAGTCAGGATGGCTTCGGCCCCCTGGGCGCCAAGATACAAAGGGTGAAGGAGACCAGGTGAGCTTCTCAGAACTAAGAGCAGAGCACATCTGTGGGAGAATGGAAAGCCAAAAGGCAGGGACTGACCAGGATTTGGCACCACGTTTAACTTAACTGCCTCTCTGAGGCTTTTTTTTCATTGGAGAGGCTTTTATGTCCTGCCCACAAGTGGCACTATTACCCTACACCATGTGGGGAAAAGCCCACCTCACCACCTCATCACTGAGGTATCACTGAGGCATGTCCTGAAACGTCAGCAGGGAACCTGACTTCTGGATTTTACGTGCTGAATGTGAGTACCTGTCACATGGAGTTTAGAGCTGCCTGGCACAGAGGAGACACTTAATGAATGCTTATTAACTGACTGATTGGAAGAGAGTCTACTGCACTCCCCAGTGAGTCAGAGAGAACAGAGCAATTTGTAACCTCTTGGGAAGCTAAATGAGAAGGTTCCATTGAATGAATCGAGCAATCAATAGTGACTTCCTTGGCTTCGTGACTGGGCTGTCCTGCCTTCTTTGCTGGGTACTCAGAACACAGACATGAGCAGAAAGAAAGGCAGTCCCTGACCTCAAGGAGCTAATGGGGAAAGGACAATACAGAAAATGGAGATGAAAACTGGGTGGATAGGGAGAGAGTCCCTATGCAGGCTTATGATGGAGAATCAGGAACAGACCTGGAGGCCAGTGAAGGACTGGCGGGAACTCTCTAGTTAGAGGAGGGGAATCGGGGGGAGGTATCTTTCAGGGTGAGAAGGCTGCTGGGGAGGGCAGAACACAATATCCGGAAGGCTTTTGAGCCTCCTTTACCCCTATGCCCTTGTTTCTTTGGTTTGTCTCACCCAGAAGTGCACACGGTGGCTAACTGGTGGAAATGAGTCAACAGGGCATTTGAAGATCTATGCAAATAGCACAGACTCTCCTTTACTACCACCTGCCTCCTTACTTACCAGGGTTTTTGAGGCCCTGCGTATCTCTGATGCCTCTGGTGTGAACTCTGCCACTTGCTCCCTACCCCGCTAAGTGTGCATCATTCCGAGATGATGGGTAATGAGTAGAATGGAAATTCCTTGAGGGTTGTGAGTTTCATTTTTGTTATTTGCTCCCCCAGGACTGGCACCTAGTACATGATTAATGAATGTTTGTTGAACTGAATAACCAATGCTTCATTCCAAAACGATTCTGGCTAAGCAAGACTTCGTTGTATTTTTTATTCTAATTTCATCCCTTTGGGGATCCATGTGAGAACATCTTGACTGTTTGAAATGACTCATAATACCTGCCACAGAATCAGTCACATGAATGATTCCATGCCCAAATCAAAAGCCAGTCAAAATATGAGCATTTTACTTTCCATTCTTAGCTCACCATGGGGAAAACCCCAGGTCCCAAGAGGGCTGTCATTTCAGAATTGGTATTAAGGCAAAGCTGAACATGTGGAAATGGGGCATTGAAGTAAATGACTCTAAACATTCATTAAGCACCTACTATGTGTCAGGTACTCTGCTAGGAAGCACTAACAACAGAAAGTCAAAAATAATTACTCCTCAAGGAGATTTGTATTCATTCAGGGTATGGGTTGATGAGATAAAATCCATGTTGTATTTGAGCCAGAACTCTGGGATCCCTCCCATGGGAAGTATATTATTGAAAAGTAGGCCTTGTGCTCCTCTTTAGTCTTCACAGGCTACTGATTTCTAATTCTTTTAACTGATTCCTCCTATGGTATGAAGTTAATGCTAGATTAGACAAAGGCATCTGCTAAGTGTTAAGTCCCCTCCCTAGCTGCCCTCCTCTGCATACCCTCCAACTTATCAGTATCCTTCCCAAAATGTGGAAACCAGAAATGACCCCAATCCCATGAAGACAGTCTCTCTAGGGTAGAAGACAGTAGGACTGTGACCTCCTGTGCCTCTACTAGCAAATTGGGTATATCCATTTGTTGTCATAAAGTCATTTCCTCAATCATCTCCAGCTCTTTGTGAGCCCATTTGGGATTTTCTTGGCAAAAATACTAGAGTGGTTTGCCATTTCTTTCTTCAGTTTGTTTTATAGATGAGGAAATTGAGGCAAACAAAATTAAGTGACCTGCCCAGGGTCATACAGCTAGTAAGTGTCTGAAGCCAGATTTGAACTCCCAAATATGAGTCTTCCCAAATTCAAGTCCAGAGCTCTATGCACTATGGCGCCGCCTAGCTGTCCTAAGGTGTATCCATAATTGGGAGCTAATGGTTACAGTTGGTTCCAGCCACCAAGAAGTCACTTATTGGTTTGATTAGCTATAATGAAAAGTGAGCTTTGAAAAATTTTCAACCACTATTGATACAATATGTACAAAGCCTGGGTTGTATGGAACTCATTATAGGTGCTAATTTAGCAGAGGTGAGCTGGGATGTCTTGCCACAACACTCTGAAGAAGGTTTATTTTTCTGTTACTCTGGGGAAATGCCATGGTAAATTATTTTGGCTGGCATGGAGGTCAACACTATATTTCTATATCTATATCTATATCTATATCTATATCTATATCTATATCTATATCTATATCTATATCTATATCTATATCTATATCTATATCTACCTGTGGGGAGTTCCTGGGAAAGTAAAGCTTAGGGGATGCTTCATCAAGCAGAAATTCCAAGTCATTGTGAGATGCTGAGACAACAACCTTGTGAGTGAACTGGTCTCTGGAGTTTGGTTTAGAAGCGTCATTGTCATAAACCACAGCTCCGGGCTGACCCTGGAAGCTGTGACTTGTTACAGATTGAGGTGGCATGTGCTGGCCTGCTGTTCTCTTTATTAATGTGTAAAATAAATTGGGAAATGCTCGTTATGCCATGATTTAGACAGTGACATCCTAATTCCATTCAAATATTCAATAAGTTCCTACTAGGTATGATATCTACATACACACATGTATATACATGCATATATATGTATGAGTATATACAGACACACATGTATACATATACATATGTGAGTATATACATATGTGTATACATACATGTACACATATCTGTGTATACACATATATGTATATTTGTAGTATATTATGCTAGGGACTGGGCACAAAGTGACAAAATCAAGCAGTTCCTGACTTGAAGGGAGTTACATTCTTCATATAATCCACACCTACAAATAAATCAAAGTATTTACAATGTCATATAGCTACATGTATGCTCTTTCTGTATGTCATATATACCTGTTCTCTCCTTTTATTAAAATGTAAACGTGTTGTGCACAGAGATTGTTTCCTTCTTTACATTTGTATTGTATTATATTGTATTGCTTTGTATGGTATTGTATCCCCAGCATCTTTTCCAGCGTCTGACAGAGGTAACATTTAATAAACACTTGTTGGCTGATGGATTGATTAATACAAAAGAGCAAGAACAGTAGCAACACGAGACATCAGGAAATATCTCATTTAAGAAAAGGTAACCTTGAGGGAAGCATGAGTTTTTAAGAGATGAGGTGAGTGGAGAGCATGTTCTAGGCATAGGTCACAGCTCATGTAGAGGTGTGGGGTGGGAGATTGGCATGGTGTAGGATGAATGCAAGCAGAATTGATCTGGATTAGAATGTAGAGTGTAGGGAGTGATACTTTCATGGCTAAATAGGTAACTGACCAGGGATATTTGTGATGGTGCCTGAAGTCACTTTCCTCATAATAACCTTTTGAGGTAAGTTGTCCTCTTATTCTGATTCTGGTCTTGCAGGAGAAGAAAGAGAAGCTTAAGGCATACACATATGTAAAGTGATCCAGGGGAGGACTTCAACGCAGTCCCCCTGATTTCAGGTGCTACATCTCTCTACCTCTGCTCTGTGTCCTGTGGAGAAATTTGCTTTCAGTTTACAGTTGAATAAATAGTCCAATGAGGTTGGCCAAATCATCCATATGGAAAATGAAGTAGATCAAGAGTCTCAGTCTTCTGGATTGGGTTATGTCATCAGATGGCCAAGCTTTGGAGGTTAGCTTTCAATGTATGCATCTTGGACACACACAATAAGTTGAACCCAGAACTGGCAAAATAAAAGAAAGGGCAGGAACATTTGTAGAAACTGCCAAGTTCTTTAAATGACCCCAAGCTTTCCAAAGGCCTATCATTTTAGCATCAAAGTTCTTCCCCTGACTGGATAGCTGTTACTTCTGGAGCAATATGAGTTCTTAAGAATTGGCACTGAGGATAGCATGGAGGATAGTGTCAAGATCCATGATAGGCATAGACACACTGTGCAACTTTGCTACCAACAGAGAATCATTCAGGAGAACTGAAATGAAAGATGCCATTAAAAATGGGGGACCTAAAAGGAATATGGACTGCTCATTGGGTGAGAACAAGGAGGAATCAATGGATGCCCTCCATACCATCCATTGCCATGGGATAAGAAAGCAAAGAAAGAAGTCATGTTGGAGAGATGTGTGGAGATGGAGGTGAGTTCATAGATCAGAGTCTCAGAGAGGCAGGCAGAGAAGGGCCGCCATCTGCAAAATCTGCCATGCTGGAAGGAACACCTCCCCCTCCCCCCAAAAGAACACAGATCCCCCAGGGCTATGTGGTATATGTAGGCTTCTTATTAGAAGTTAATGCCCATGCTATGAAGTTTGGCAGGTTAATTTTAAAACTTTTGCCTGTCACCTGGAAAAACATCTAATTTAGAAAATCAATCCCAGTTGTCTATGCAGCTGATGCATCATATAATCTGACAAAAAATTCCATTAAAATAATTCTTAGAATCACTATATAGATATTAACAACTGGTTGAATTCAATGTGTCGTTATTTTTGTCAGCTATGTTTACGTTGAACACAAATGTTTCTCAATTGTTACAGCTTGTTATACATACACCAATTACCTAATTCAAAACAGATTAAGGATATTTATCAACCGAGTCCCATGGTTTCAAAGCAGATTTAAATGTTTCTCTGAACAGTCAAAGAGTACTTCGGAAATCAAAACAGATGCCTTGAAAGTTGTCTGTATCCAGATTGAGCAAACATGAAGACAGAAACCGAGGTGATTATGTATCTAGAGTCATCACCTTTTCTTGAGTCAGAGATGGAGGGTCCCATTCAGTTCTAAAAGTGATCCTCAAATGAGCTATTGACGAGCCTTGGTCATATGTGTGTTAACTTCTCTCTTATTTTCTTTATCTGATGCAATTAAAAATTCTTGACATTATTACCTAATGCCTGTGTGGAAGGGCCTCTCACATGGCGGATGCTATGTAATGTGAAGCTTCACCATTCACCAAGAGATATTTTCTCCTGGACCAAATGCAGGTGGATTCATTGGTAGCTAAAACACCCATCCACACATAAGTAGAGTCTACTGGAGGTAAAGGGGAAAAAGAGACATCTCTGTGTGTATTTTTTTTTGTGGACCCTAAATAGGAACTTCAAACTGCCTAGTTCTATAAAATCTTGAAATGTTTTAGAAGGTAACTATGCACTTGCACTCACAAATTCCACTCGTGAAGGTCCTAAAAGAGTCTACTGAGAACATCTGGGCACAGGGCTCTTCTCTGACTCCTGGCTTGTTTATTCATCTTTCTGAGGAGCTCAGAATATCTAATGTATATTGAAACATGCATACACCTGCACACACACAAGAATATATATGATCCACCCCAGGAACAAAATTGTTCAAATATAACATAATTCATCAGCTCTTCACACTCAAAAACCAATTTCTTAATGCCTGTAGAAGCTCTCAATTAAATAAGAAATCTTCCCCATAGCCTAGAGGGCATGTTCATGTATAGATATAACAAAGTTCAGGTAAAATTCAAGTACAAATTATTTTATTGTGCTGAAGTACTTGTATACTCTTCTTAGGCTTTGCACGTATTAGTTGATTAAGAGAGGAAATATCAGTAGATATCACTAGACATAGCATCAAAAAACTTAGATTTTGTTCCCTTCTCTTATAATTACTAACTGTGTGTGATTCTACGAATGTCACTTAATCATTCTAGGCCTAACTTTATCCATAAAATAAAGCTAAGAATACCAATGAGATAATACCAGATAAGTAGCTATTATTCATGAAAACGGGATGGATTTCGTCCTATCAAATATTTTTTTTAAAAATTAGGTCACTAGACAGGGTTTGCAAATATAGACATATATACGTATATTCATGAATAATTAACCTTCCTTTCTTCGGTGTCTTTCTTCCTTCCCTCATCTGTCTTCTATAAAGCTGCCAAACTACATGTGTATATGTGTATGTGTATAAACGTGGCATGTTAGTATGCTTTGTGTCTGTGTGTGTGAAAGAGAGGGAGACAGAGAGAGAGAGAGAGAGAGAGAGAGAGAGAGAGAGAGAGAGAGAGAGAGAGAGAGAGAATGCCAGATAGAAGAATTTGTATTTTATCTTGATCTCAATAGAGCCATGACAATTGTGTGCATCATAGGAGACATCATTGAACGTGCTTTTGGGGTATGATCTTTGTGGTGGATTGAATGAGGGAAGAAAGAGAGAAAGTGCTGGCAATATTTCAGACAAATATTGATAAATGCCTGAAGTGGGATCAGTCTGCAAGTGGAAGGAAGGGGACCAATAGGAAAGATGGAAACTGACTGGACATGGCACAAAGCAGCTGTGCGATAAAACCGAGGATGTGAGCCTGGGGAGCCTCTACAGACTCTAAAGGAGAAAAGGTGAGTTTGTAGGTGAGTGTGGAGTGTGGATTGGGGAGGAATTGGGAAGAATATAAATAGCGTCAAAGGCAGGATGAAAACTCAAGTCTCCATTACATTCAGATACCACAATTTGTTCAGCCGTTCCCTAATTGATGGGCATCCCCTAGATTTCCAATTCTTGGCCACCACAAAAAGAACTGCTATAAATATTTTTGTACATGTGGGACCCTTTCCCATGTTTACAATCTCTTGGGGATACAGTCCTAGAAGGAGTATTGCTGGGTCAAAGGGTACGCACATTTTTGTAGCCCTTTGGGCATAGTTCCAAATTACTCTCCAGAATGGTTAGATCAACTTGCAGCTCCACCAACAATGAATTAGAGTTCCAACTCTCTCACATCTTCTCAGACATTTATCATCATCCTGTTTTGTCATATTAGCCAATCTGATAGGTGTGATGTGATACCTCAGAGCTGTTTTGATCTGCATCTCTCTAACCAACAGTGATTTAGAGCATTTTATCACATGACTATAGATAGCTTTAATTTCTTCCTCTGAAAACTACCTGTTTATACCTTTTGATCATTTATCAATTGGCAAATGACTTGTATTCTTGTAAATTTAACTCAATTCTCTATATATTTTAGAAATGAGACCCTTATCGCAGATACTAGTTTTGGTTTGGTTTTTCTCATGGTTTCTCCCATTCTTTTTAATTCTCCTATATACAACATGATGAATGCAAAAATGTGTCTAATAAGAATGAATGTGTATGGTTGGTTGTTATCCATCATCTCTGAAGAGGACCAAAATGACATCACCACTGTAAGGTGAGATTTCAGTGTGTCTGACTGTGACTGATGAGATCAATACAAGCTTGGAATGCTCTACCACAGGTTGGGCACAGATAGTCCGTTTGAATATTTGGGGTGGATATCCCAAATTTGTGCATCCTGCGTTTACTTTATGCCATCTCAATTCTGCTTTACTTAAAGAGCACAGCACCTTTTCTTATGTGGGCATGCCATGCTGAGTGGTCCTCTCCCACGTTGCACAGTCGAATCCAAAGTTCTTGAGAGAGACCTTGAGAGTGTCCTTGTATCATTTCTTCTCACCACAATATGATCGCCTGCCCCATGCAAGTTCTCCATAAAAGTCTTTTTGGGAAGTGTACATTTTGCATTGTGTAGAACCCATGTAAAATTGTATGCCATCTCAGGGAGGGAATGAGGAGGAGAAGGAGAAAATCTAAGACTTATGGAAGTGATTATTGAAAACTGAAAACAAATAAATTAATTTATATAAAAAAAAACCTCCAGTCTCCCTGACACAAATGCCCTCCTTTTGCACTGTGCCGTGCTTGTTATGATGGGGATTTTTCTTTAGATATCAGAGATCTACGACAACGAGGAGAGAGCTATTGTCACTGTAACTCACCAATGAGAAGAGCCCATCATTCCACCACACCAGCCCTTCACTCACGCTTGGATGGAAGGATAAAAGCATTTAGGCAGCCCCTGCTATGTACCAGGTACTGCACTGAGCATCTTACAAGTATCTTCTTATTTGGTCCTCACAATGGGGGTTGGGGTGTGGAGGGGTAGGTGCTGTTATTATCGCTGTTTGAAATTAAGGAAACAGGCAAACAGGTGAAGTGACTTGGCCCGAGGGCACACAGCTCATGTCTGAGGCGGGATTTAAAGTCAGGTCTTCCTGACTCCAGAGTCAGGGTTCTCTCCACTGTCACCACTCGCTTCCTAGAAGCCTGCCCATATTTCCATGTGTTGAATATAGAGCATGCTCTTTATAACCTGCCAGGAAGCCTGTGATAACACTACTGTGCCTATGAAGTTGACAGAATACGTTTTTGGAGGATGGGGTTTAGAACTTAGTATTTGGATTTAGTAGGAAAGGCGCCTCTTTGGAGCTGGCATTGAGCCTTGGATGGAACCAATAATTCTAGTTAGAGGAGGTGGAGAGGCTGGTGCCCAGCAATGGGGGCGGGGGTGTGTGTGACTGGACAGATCGTGGTGCATCCACCACAGGAATGGAAGAGAGAACAGCTTTAGGGAAACCTGGGAAGACCGCAATGGAGGCTGCAGAGGCAGGTGAGATGGACTGTCATCCATCAAGGTCAACTCCTCCATGCTGAGGGCCCCACACTATGACTCACTGTAACCTCAGGCAATGGAGGGGGAAGTGGGCCTCCCACCTCTGCAGAGAAGTGACAGACGAGGGGTGCAATGAGACAGAAGTGGAGCCCAGGGGTGAAGGTACTCACTCTGACTGTGCTTGCTTGGTACAAGGGAAGTCTTTTCATTTTGCCAGGAGGAGTCCTGGGAGAGAAGGGCTGGGAAGTGACAGCAGGGAAAAAAGAAAAGAAGGGAGTGTGACTGAGGATTTAAAAAAATAGAGCAAAAGATGCTCTGATAAGGGGACACAGACTGGGAAGGCCCCCCTGGTGCTATCATGTTAAAGTGAATGTACATAAGAGAGATTTATGGCTTCCTAAACAGTTCCCCGTTTTTCTTGTTCTCTCTCTATTAAAATCATGTTTGTGGATATGTTTGAGGTTCTTAGCTTTAAATAAATTCATCTAAAAAAGTATGCCAGGCATGGGGGTAGCCTATGAAAATTGGGGGAAGCAGGATGAACTAGCAAGCATATGAAGGCCAGTTCAGCTGGAAAGGATAAAATTGGAACCTTTATGTTCAGCCCAGTCAGGAAGCCCTGGGGGGTAGAGCTGACCAACCCTTCAGAAATGAGAGGAACCGGATTCTTCCTCTTTGCCTATCTCTTGGAGGGGAAGTCTCTTTCTCTGATATTGATGGACATCAATCTGATATCACACTAAAGTTATTAATCACAACAGTTCAGAGCCATCCGTTTGAAAACCGTAAAAGCTTAGATAAAAGGAAAGTATGTAACATGCCTGTTTCTCCATGGACACTGGAGAAGGAGGGAATCTTTAAAAATTTCCCTCATTCTTTGAAGACTCATAATTAGCAGCTTTGCTAAGGATTCTTTGTTCCAGATGCCCACTGGGGCCTGGTGTGCCTCCGAATCTCATTTCATTCCACAATTCCTAAGTTGTTGGAGGCCTTCCACGGACAGGGAGCCCACTGCTACCCCAGGAAGCCTATGCTATCTGGGGACAGCTGTTGTTGATAGGAAGGTCTTCTTGAAACATGGCCTAAAGGCAGCTTTTGAGCCTCTATTCATCAATTTTGGTTCTGTCCATTGGGTCAAACAAACCTAATCTTTTTTTCATGAAACAGCCCTTTAAATATGTGAAAATAGGGCAGGTGCCTTCCCTGGGACTTTTAGTTTCCATAACTGATCTTCCTATGGCATGAACTTAAAGACCTTTTCCATCTACCTTTCCCCTAGATAGTCTTCTATTAGGGTCCTAATTACTGACCAATTATTAGCTAATTAGTGGCTAATTAATGTCCTTCCCAAGACAGGCCCCAAGCTGAGTGTACCCTCCTGATTTTCTCTACCCTGGATTTTCTTCTATTTCATGTCCTAATTACTGTCTAATTAATTAGCAAAAGTCATGAGAAGAGTATGTAACATGCTTGTTATTAAACAGGTACAGGAAGGAGGAAACTGGTGAATGAGTAGACTGTGGTTAATTAATGCCCTTCATAAAAGAGACCTCAAACTGAGTGCTTGAATCTTTCTGGCATGATAACAATGATATTGGTAGTAGTAGTAGTAGTAGTAGTAGTAGTAGTAGTAGTAGTAGTAGTAGTAGTAGTAGTAGTAGTGGAACAATGACTAGAATTTATGAAACATATTCAAGGCCCCAAAATAATTTCCATATGTTATTTCATTGGATTCTCTCAACAATCCTGGGAGGCAGTGCTATTATGAGCCCCATTTTACTGAAAAGTAAAGCTAGGATAAGAGAGGTTAGGGTCTTTCTGACTTCAAATATAGCACGAGTTGCCTGGTTAGAACCTGCCCAAACCAGAATCACTTTGACAGCATCATGGACCTTTAGAGTAGAGTTTTTTGAGGAGGCTATGGAAAAATATCTCAAATTTACAAATTATATGATGGATTATTTATTACCTATATGAAAATTATGTGTCTAAGAGGCATTTGAATCTGAAGCATGTCAGATTTAGCAGCACTATGAAGTAGAGGGCTTGGAGCTCTACATGCTTTGAAGGCAGCCTTCATATCCCAGGTAAGTTTATAATAAAAGTCCCCTCTGAGTTCGGGGCCAATCATTTCAGAATGGCTGGAAGTGGGAGTAGACTGTGTACATATTATTTATATATATATATATATATATATAATATTTATATAATTATATATAATATTTATTTATTAGCTATGATCAGGAAGAAAGTCATTTATTGAATAGGAAACACTTGTTGAGGGCCTACTATGAGCAAGTAACTGATAGGCATGATGGAGAAAGTAACCCTCATGGAGTCCATAGAATAGAAGAGTTAAGATGTACCTACATAAGTATAATGGGGGCAGCTAGGTGGCTCAGGTGTACAGAGGGCCTGAAGTGAGGAGCCCTTGAGCTCAAATCCAGCCTCATACATTTAGTAGCTGTATGACCTTGGGTAAGTCACTTCACCCTGTCTGCCTCAGTTTTCTCATCTGTAAAGTGAGCTGGAGAAGGAAATGGCAAACCACTCCAGTATCTTTGCCAAGGAAACCCCAAAAGGGGTCATGAAGGGTCAGACATGAGTGTAAAAGATTGAATAGCCACAAAATTGTGGTGGCAAGAAAACTGAACTTGGAGTTAGGAGAGGCCTGGGTTTGATTTCTGCCTCTGGACCTTCATGACTATGTCACATTAAACAAATCATTTCCGTTTTCTGGATCTCAGTTTCTTCATCCACCAAACGATACTAATAGAATCATAGTCCTAAACTCCACAGTACTGTAAAAATCAACATGATTTTGTTGAGACAGTGACTTGTAAACCTGAAGGCAATCCCTGCTCTTATTGGCCGTTTGAAGAGGTAACAAGAGATGGCAAAATCTGCTGACTTAAGTGAGGAAGAGGCAGCACCTACCTGATCTGCTGAGGCAGGCTCCAGGCAAGGAGAGGAGAAGATAAGATGGGGTGGGGGGTGAGGGAGGTGGGGGGGGGCGTGGATGAACCAGAAGAGAGGAAAGGGCAAGATAACCACTGAGTGGTCACCAGCACTGATTTTCATCTAAGCAACGATGCTGCACCAGTGGGCACACACTGGGTATTGGGCCGTGGCATCCTTAGCCCTCTCTCCCAACGCGGGGACTGTTTAAGCATGGAAGTGGAGGCAGCAATGAGGAGGGAAAGGAGAGAGATCATTTAATGGAAGTTCCCTAAGGGAAGGCCTCCTGGAGGCAGAGGAGCTGTCAGTGCAGTGGACAGGAAGCTGTCCAGCCTCAGACACTTATTGTCTGTGGGACCCTAGGAAAGGCGCTTGGCCCCTGTTTGCCTCACTTACAAAATCGGGATAATGATAACACCTACCTACCTCTTGCTACAACAACATGTGAAGTGCTTAGCATACTACCTGACACATAGTAGGTGTTATATAACCATTTTATCATTATTACTATTTCATGTTTGTCTTCCTGTCCCCAGCAACTACCACAGGGCATTGCATACACAAGGTGAATAATAAATATTTGACCAATTGACTCGTTTAGATTGGAATATAATTGGATTTTTGAAGAACACAGCCTTAAGTACTGATTGGAAAGTATCTGCCATCTGAAGATCATTTTGATGACAGCTTTGGCTCCTCCTTCCCACCATGTCTTTGTAACCCATAGTTTCTTCCAAAGTTCATTGCCAACGTCATCTCCTACATAAGTCCCACTTCCAGCTGATCATACTTCCCCTCCAAGATTAACTTACATTTACTTGGCATGTATTTTATGTGTACTTGGTTATGTTTTCATCTTGTTTCCTTCAATTGCATGTAAGCTCCTCAAAGGGGAATGACTTTTTATTTCTGCCTTTGTATTCTCAGTGTTAACCTCACTGCCTGGCACACAGTAGGTGCTCAAAAAATGCTGCTTGTGGATTAGTTGATATTTAATGAGTGCTTCTTAACTTGCTGATTGATTTGTTGGGCAAAGGCTTAGGATCAGTTGATGCACAAAGAGTCTGAGCTTCTCTATGAATAACATCTTAGGCAGTCACTAAAGAAAAACATTGCTTCTTAAGGAGGATGGCTGCTGCCATCACTTGGGCTTTTTGGTCATACCTATACACACGGAGGCTTCTCCTCATGCAGCAGTTCCATGATGATTGCCAAACTGAACTGAAGTCTCAAGCTAGTGGCTCCTTGTAGATGGGTTTTCCATGGATAGATTTCCCAATGGGTTTCCCATTGATCAAGAAAACATGTGGTGTGGTCTAGCTTCATTTTCTAAGGGTTAGCTTGGTGTGGACAGCCCATTGTTACCTGCAGAGTCCTCATGAGAAACAGAGAGGAGACAGAGGTTCAGCAAAGAAAGCTAAGTATTGTGTAATGGAAGGGGTTGGGACTGGGGGGAATCATCTAAACCTCATTAAATGAGCAAGAGAGAAAAATATGAGGAAGTGTCCAAGAGAAGGAAGTCATGGACTTATTAACTCCCAGCTAGTCATTTCCTGAGATGCTACAACAATTTTCTCCCACCAGGCTTTGCTGACCATGATAATAGGGGGCAAGGATGCCAGTAATCTTTTATAAGGACTTACACTTATGACGACCTTCCACCTGAATAGCAGGTCAGCTGTGCTTTGGCACTGACCAGGTGATGAAGGAAATCACATTTTAATTTTGACCTTCAGCTGCACCTTGCTGTCCCTCCTGTAATTTGAGGAAGCAAAAACATGTTTTTACATAATGCAAGTCAGTTCTTTGAATCACTGGAGCATCAATTGTATTTCCCAATGGAGCACTGCCCATCCCCTCTTTCATCTGTTGATGAGGATATTTTCTTTTTCTACTAACAAAGAAAAAGCAGATATAACAATGCCACATAATTCTGGCAATCTGCTCAGATTTCGTTTCCCTCCTTCCCCCGGTTTAAGAATGTTCATTTTGCACAGGATGCATTCCATCAGATAGATAGGCTCTCTGCTTTGTATCAATGGGACATCAGTCACTTTACCTCCACCTTCCATTAAAATTCCTTTTGAAAGAATTTTTTCTTCTTCTAATTAAGTATTTTGAAATATCTTTGTTTTCTGTGATCACTTCTTAAGTGTCTGTAGAGAGTGGAGGCATTATCCCTTGAATATGGATCCCATGAATGGGAGCCAGCCAGTCCTGAATGTTCTGAACTTCCAGTTAGAGGTGTCAACTAGGTCACCCACAACAGTGCCCAGGGCTGACCTGGATTGACCAAAATAATAAAAATACAACAAAAGATAGATAATGTTAGTATGCAGTTTTAAGTCAATATGCAGCTGTCAGAGATCCTTATAGTTTCTTGACTCCTTTGTATTTCAGTTTGACATTCACTGTGGAAGGGAATGCCCCAGAAAGACACACCTTTCTCCTCTGAGTAATGGGAATGGTTTTTGCACTGCATCCAATCTAGGTGAATTAGAATGGCTGGCCCATGGGCATCTCTTGGAATACCACATGGAAAATAGCTAGGGCATTTGGGCTTCACAAGGAAAGCTCAAAGGGGAGTGAAGGCCAAATCCAATGAGAATCCAAAAGCTTTAGACCTCCACCAACCTTTGAATCCCATGCTGGCTGGCCAAATTTAGTTAAATTTTAATTAAAGTGTAAATATTATTTCTCTTTGGCTGAAAAGGAGAATTAATCTAAACCTTTTAAAGCTGCCCAGATCTTTCTAAGCAATGTTTTTGTTAGATAGATATCTGTAGGGAACATAAAGGAAGCCCTGCCAAATCACTTTCTCTAATTCCTGCTTCTTGGTTGAAGTTTGCCTTCCTCAGGCAATGCTTGGATCTGCCATTTTTAATGAAAGGTGAGGGTGAGGTCACCAGAGTAAGAAATTTAGAAGGAGTTGAAGCCAAATGGTTTCCATAGCCACAGGCTAAAAATGAAAGCAGCAGCTTTCTTGGCCCTGCCCTGAGAAACCAGCAGCCTCTGAACCATGGGAGACATTTTACCCAGAGTTGGGATTGTGACAGTGACCCTCACCAGCCATTGCCTGTGAACAGGATTTAAGATGGCGGGATATGGGATAAGAAAGTATGGGAGCATCCTCTGGCAAAGGCAGCATGGCACCAGGGGAAAGCAGAGAGAAGAGATGGCTGATGAGCACAAATGGAATCTAGTGGAATGAACTAGCGTTGCTCTTGTCTGTAGGATTCTCCACCTCCTCAGGCAATGTGGGTTTTATTTCTTTTATGTAACAAAAGAAATTTGAGATGCATAGTTATTGAGAAGAATCTGGAATGGGAATTCCATCTGTGACTTAGTAGATAAATCCTAGGGACTTGTTTGAGGCATTCAGAAATGAAATAACTTTCCCAGGGTGTAGAGCTAATAAGTAATAAAGGCAGTATTTGAACTCAAGTTTTTCTCAGAGCTCATAACTCTAGCTATTAGGTCATAGTTTCACAGACTTAGAACTGAAATGAACCTCTGAGATTATCTAGTCAAATACCCTTATTTTACAGATGGACAAACCAAGGTTCAAAGAATTTGGGAGGCTCACCCAAGGTCACCAGACTGAGTGGAAGAACTGGGATTTGATCTAAGTCTTCTGACTTCAAACAAGGGTCATAATGCATAAGTAAAACAAGAAGAAAAAAGAGAAAATGGCTAAGCTGAACATTCCTCCTGGGAATGGGGGAAGGGGTAAAGATTTCAGAGAGCATTAGAAGGAAGAAAAGACAAGCAGGTACCCATTAAAAGAGTGAATGAAATTCAGTGATTCTGGGTATTTAAGAACAAATATGGGACCCATAATTATAATGCAATGTGACTCACTCTGTTTTTTCAGTCAAATGAAAAATAAAAATGAAATGGAAACATCATCCATGGAGAGTGGGGACTATATCTAGGAACAGTTCAATGAAACAGATAAACTGTGTTTGCCATGTTTAGATGTTAAAACCACACATTCTCAGGCTTTTGGTATGACTCAAATTCCTCTCAGTGTTGCTCAGGAATGGGAGGAAGGGAGGCTAGAATGTGGCGACTCATTTGTACAAAATCCATGATTACCATGAGTGAACATTGTACAAAAGCCATAGGCTAATCAGCTTTGGTTTAAAGTTTGATGTGCTCCTTGGTGTAGCGGCATCAACCATGGATACATGGTTAGCTATCTGCTTGTGTTATTTCATCCTATCTCAGCCAAAATAATTTCTAGGAACCTCAGACATGTACATCGATGCTAGGTTCCTGGAGCTAGCCCCTTCTGAGAATAGGCTGGAGAAAACACCTTTCCTGAAAGCAAATATACAAACCCATTTTGTGAACGTTTTTAGATCTGCACTGAAATTGCTTTTAACTCTGGTTTGACCTTCCATTTTCAATCTTGGCCTTGCTAAGAATTAGCCTATTATTGACCAAATACTCATGGCCTTCAAAAGTGGTATAGCATTCTTGTTAATTGATTTGAAAGGCACACTCTTGACTTTTGACTTTTTCATGGTGTTTGTGTTCTCTTTTTCGTTATGTAGGATCAGAGTCCAAGCCAGGACCTTTTATACCTAGAGTTAAGTTCAGAAATTGCATCTGAAGCAAATGATACAATTTGGAGCAAGACACAACCTCATGAGAAAGTGACACAGTACAGACACCCTGGGGCATTGGTGCAGGGCCACCAATGGAGAGGAGAGAACTACATGGGCTTTGGTGATAGAAAGCATGGTGGGGTAGGAGAGAAGTTGTAGGTACTTTCGCTGCCCTGGGGTCAAGTCCCATTAGCCCATCTTAGCTATGGTTTTGCAAAATTTCTTACATTACAGACTCCTAGAATCTCAGGGCCACAAGGGCCTCAGAGGCCATCTGGTGCAACTCATACTTGACAAAGAATCTCTTCTATAGAATTCCTGACGATTAGTCATCAGTTGTTTGCCAGAAAGCCTTCATTTAAAGGGAAACCAGTGCCTCTGTAGGCAGAACACTCCACTTTGGGATAATTCTAATTCTGAAAAAAATTGTCTCTTACATTGAACTTAATTCTATCTTTCTGAAACTTCTAACCAGCGCTCCTAACTCTGTCCCCTAGGGTCAACTAGTACAAATCCAATCCCTCCTTCCATGATTCTTTAGGGTCTATCACTTAGATCTAACAACACAGGTACATTTTATAGTGGCAGAGTGAAAATGCATATTTCTGAACCTAGAGACCATTTATTTTTCTTTCTATATAGACATTCTATCTCTTCTGCCAATGAACAGGCATTAGAGATGCTCAAGCTCTCCCCGAGAATTGTGTCTGCTACATGGGGCTGTCTCATTAACAGTCTTTGAAATTATAAAACAACTGTCAGCCTGAACTTTCACCTATATCTTGAACTAAACTGATTCTGAAAATAAAAAAAACTTGTGAAAGGTTTGAATCATGTTGTTTTCACAACATTTAAATTTTTTGCATACAAATGCATTTCTGACTGCAACTGACATGGAACTGAAAGTATTGAAATCCGGTGGGAAAGGATATTCTTGTACAGTTTCCAACTGATTTTGCCAGCTAAAGAGATCTGGGGAGTTGGTGTGAATTCTCATTGCTAATGCAATGGACATCTTAAAACTGTCACAGGAAGAGACAAAAGATAAGAAGACTTTTAGAAGTATCTAGAAGACTTTTTATGAACCTTTGCAGATCTTCCCAAGTAATTAAAGACAGAGGTTTTGTTAATGCTGTATAAATGTAGCACCTAGGCCTCCAGAAAGTTGCCCCAGATTTGAAACACTCTGTGAGTCATCAACCACTCAAAATTATAGTTTATGAACCCCCATTAGTGCACTTATTTTACAAAGCTTATCAGAAAGTACGTAATAGTTCAAAGCAGAAAACATTCTTAGAAATATATCCCTTCCAACTATGTACATATGACTAATTTCACTATGGATGAGGGTAGTATAGAAATGTAGAGAATTTATCTGGCCTGGTCATAGGAGAGGAGGGTGTATACACATGTGGCTAGTGTACACACATGCAATTTGGTGAGATTTGAACCTTCAATCCTTAATTTGATGATGATAATGAAAGCTAATATTTATATGGAACTTGAATAAATAATGTGTCGATAATACTTTGAGATTTGCAAAGCATTTACATATGTATGTACATATATGCATATATATACATTTTACACACACACACACACACACAAATATGTATATGTGTGTATAAAACAACTTCACCTGGTCCTCACAATAACCCTACAAGGTCAGTGCTATTATTATCCCTACTTTACAAAGGAGAAAACTAAGGCTGATGGTGATACCATTATACTGTGTTCTGTAGTTCTCCTTGTGGAGCAGCTAGGTGGTTCCACAGTGCACAGAGCACCAGTCCTGGAGTCAGGAAGACTCATCTTCATGAGTTCAAATTCAGCCTCAGACACATACTAGCTGTGCGACCCTGGGCAAATCACTTAGTCCTGTTTTGCCTCAGTTTTCTCAACTGTGACATGAGCTGAAGAAGGAACTGTCCAACTACTCCAGTATCTTTGCCAAGGAAACCTCAGGGAGTTGGACATGACTGAAACAGCTGTACAGTAACACCACAACAATTTCTCTCTACGAGTCACAACTTCGCTGCGCATCTCTGCGATTCTCTAGATACAGCTAGAATAGCGCTTTGCTACCATCCCTTGCTTTCAACTACTGAGTACTCTTGAGTTATTTGCTTTTCATTCCTACCATTTGCCAGAGGGCAATGACTAGGAAGCCTCTCTCTTGCCAAGGAGGGCACACCATCTTGTGGCCTGCTTGCATGAGGCCATGACAGTTGTGTCTAGGCACTAACCAGAAAGCACTTGGGATTAATTTGGTCAAGATTGTTCAATGTTCCAAATTCGATCAATAATGGGACTTGGGCTAGAAAAGTCCCTTCTTTCCTATCAGATCCATCTTTGTCAGTCTGGGTTCCTTTGAGCCACTTCAAGGATTCCACCCAATCAAACTACAAAGAAAATGTTTCTGTCAAAGATGATGAGGTTTCCTCCTATTCCTCATAATGCCCTTTGTTACCATGTAAGTAAAACTGGAAAAAGCACAGAAAGACTGGGGTGAGTGAGCAGGACTATTCACTCCTCATCTTTAGATCTTTCTCTTAAATTCCTGCCTTTTGCTAAGCTTCTCTGCCAACCACAGATTACTGGTCTTTATGTAGCTCCCTTGGAGATTACAAAATTATCCTGTTCTCCTTGCAGAAGGAATGACCATCTTTATGATGCTTGAAAGCTGTTGGTTTGATGTCAGATCCTATGTAAAGAGAAGGTTCAGTGATACGATCTGCTGTGAATCATCCTTGGAGAAGTGTGAATAGTACAGATGACAGCCTCCCCTTTGTTGGAGATGTTTGGACCAGTCCCCGAAAAGCAGAACTGCCAAACCTCTGTGAGGGGCTAAATTTGCCTGCCTCTGTTGGGAAAGGGGCATGTCCTTTGTTCTTCTACTCTGAACTAACATAGGATCCAATTTTCAGTTGGCACAATAAGGCTTTCTTCCCTCCCTCCCTCCCTCCCTTCCTTCCTTCCTTCCTTCCTTCCTTCCTTCCTTCCTTCCTTCCTTCCTTCCTTCCTTCCTTCCTTCCTTCCTTCCTTCTTTTCTTTCTTTCATAATCTTCTTTTGAGAACTCATGATGTAAAATTCTATCCACCTGGAGAGAAAGAGAACTAATGAACTCTGAGTGCAAACTGAAGCATCCTTTTTTTTGCTTTCTTTATTTTTTTTTTATTTCGTTTTGCTTGTGTTTTCTTTGGCAACATAGCTAGTGTGGAAATACGTTTTGCATAACTTCACATGTATAATCAATATCAAATTAGTTGCCTTCTGAAGGAGAGAGGAGGGGCAGGGGGGAGGGATAGAACTTAGAACTCAAAATTTTAGAAAAAGATTGTTAAAAATTTTAGATATAATTGGAAATATTTAATGAGATAAATAAAAATAATTTATTTTTTTCCTTCTGAAAATTTTGACTCTGTGAATATGAGCCAAGTTGTTCAAGGGTCCAGGGTTAGAAGCCCCCAATTTCTCTCCTCCCCCACAATTTTGATTATTTGCACAATGAACAATAAAACTAAGAGGGAAAACCTATGACTGTCCTGACTGCATCTGTCTTCTTGTGCTGGCAATTTTGGCCTTTGCCCTTGATGAGGAATGCCAAGGCAGCAGTAATGAGCATTGGGGCAGGAGTGTTCAGTCTCTGGGTGGTAGGGGGAATCAAAAATAAAGAGGGAAGACATCAGGGAGAAAAGATGCTTGCTGTGTATAATCTGGAACTCAGGGATGGAAAGTGAGGAGAACTATTTAGGACTGGATTTTTTCCAGTGCCTTTCCCCTCCATGACTTTGCCTTCCTCTTCCAGTCTTTTATGTAAAAGCTTCTCTTTTTTTCCTCAAAGTCTGGGAGTGACTTTGGAAGCCCCTACCCCACATATTTTTAGGTCTATATCATTGATGATGATTACCAAAGGGTTTTCCCATCTATCTTTCTACTCTATCATCAGCCCACAAGCTAGAAACAAACACTGGCTTTGGAGTCAGGTTTTGGGGTCTGAAGTTTAATGCCACTTAATGCCACTTAATCATTTGTATTCCCGAGACCCCATTTTGTTCCTCTGTAAGACTTAGGCTCAGTGCCCATTTTGAACCTTTCCAACTCTCAATCTGTGGTCATTGGCACAGCTACTGTTCCATCAGATTTGCCATGTTTTCTAGGGGCAGCATGGCATGGGGGAGGTGGCTTCCAAGTTGGGGAGAAAGACCTGGGTTTCATGATGTGACCTGGCACATAGTGAGTGAGTAACCCTGAAAACATCACCAAACCTCTTTGTGCCCTAGGCAGCTAAAGTTTGCCATTGCAGATTGCTGCTGTTATTAAAAGGTTGTCTCATTGAGAGCCACCCCTACCAATGATATATAATGTGTCCAGATTAAAAACAGATTAAAAAACAAAACCAAATGTGCTCTCTGCATGGAGTTTTCTGCTGTGATGGACACAGCAGCAGCACAAGACACAGACCCTCCCCTCCTGGAGCTTAGTGACCAGCGGAGGAGGCCAAGTGGACAGGCAGAAACCACCATGAGAAATAGAAGTCAAACTTCAATGATGCACTAGGTCACGTAGGACCTGTTGTTACAGATGCCATGGGCTCTAGGGTACAAGGAAGTTGGGGAGAATCAAGGGACACTAGAGCTAGGCCTCAGTGATGAAAAAGGCTTGAACATTTGAGGTCATTACTAAGGAAGGCAAGAGCATGAGATCTCAGCAAAGAGCACGGTTCAGCCTCATATTGGCTGCTTACTTTACAACTGAAGGTGTTTGATGCAAGGATCTTATCAGCCCACTTCGGTTCTAATGCCCTGGGGCTGCTGTAACGTCATTGATGATGTGGCTTATTGGTGACACTAGGCTGACCAGAAACGAGGGCCTCTCGCTGGGGAAGAAGAGTGAGGGAAGGAACTTAGGGAGACAGATCATAGGGGATGGTGGGGCCTGGAAGGTCAGGCAGAGAAAAATGAATTCTCATGGACCAGGGAGAAAGGAGCTGTTGAATATTTCTGGGCAGGGGGTGGAACAGAAGAAAAGCAGACCTTAACAAAGGCAAGCAAGGCAGTCATAGGTGGGATTCGATTGGGGGATGCAGAGCCTGGGCCAGGATGTGCAGTTGTGTGCGTGTGTCTATGTGTGTGTGTGTGTGTGTATGAATGTCTGTGTAAATGCATGTATGTATGCATGCATGTGCATGCATGAGAGATTTCCCCTAATGTTCCATGAAGTTCCATGAAGATGGTTACCCAATCTGGGCAAACCCTCCCACAGTCCCCATCCCCATCCAAAATGTTTGGACTCAGCAACTTCTAATGAACGTAGTGCTGACAATCACAAGATTGTTGAAGTGGCCAGAGCAGCTGCTGACAGGGACCCCAGACAGAAGGCTGACACTTTGGGTAGGAAACTGTCACTACCTCTGGGACCATCAGTGAAGGGCAGGGAGGTTCCTCTTCTTGATAGCAAGTCACACTCACAATAACCGGCACCTGCATAGGACTAGATGCTTTGCCAAGGATTTGCTCATCTCCCAGCCTTGCCAGACAGATCTTACAGGTTCTGCTGATTATTCCCATTTCACAGATGAAGCACAGAGGGCCTCAGTGACTTATCCATGATCACACAGCAGACACATGGCAGAGTTAGGCAGGCCTTGCTTGCTGACTCCAGCTCCACGGTCCTGTCTCCGATATACAATCCTGCTTCTTAGTATAATTCCCTGAAATACCTTACTAGAGAAATCTGGTTTTTCTGCAGAAGGAGGACTTCCCCATTCCATAGACCTTGATCTAAATGTTCCCCAAGGTGGAGTGTGGTTGGCTATGGGCTCTTTGCTTGCCTGTTTGCAGACCAGGGTTTATGCATGCCTTTGAATCTTCTGGCCCACTCTGCTGGGCTCAAAAACACTCATATCAAATCCCAGAATACACTATGTAGGAAAAAATAAAAATCACCCCCTTCCCACCCCAGCCCAAGTTCCAAGGACTGAAAACGGAAATCGTCTCATGATTTGATGATGGTTCAGATGCTGGGCCTGGCCTAGCCTCTACTTGTTGTCAAGGGAACTTAAGGCCTACTTCCTACCACACACCGGCTGTACAAAGCCAAAGCTAAACCCACAGGGAGTCACTTCTGTGCTCCTTAACTGAAGGCAGCCAGCTGACTGGGCCAGCATCTCTTAGGAGAGCATGAGGGCTTGTCAGGGAAAACAGCATCCAGTGGGAATGAAACACCCAGCTCTCTTGGGCCACCCAGGAGACCTCCTGGGGCAACCACCCTTTCTGCATGCCCAGCAATGGCAGCTCTGCCACAAAATAGGAACCAATGTGTGTTAGCCAAGGCAGACTCAACTCTGCCTGACTCAAGCACAAACAAGGGATTGACCATGGCCTGAAATCTTCAGGGGTCAACTTCAAAGCCAATGCAGGACCTTATAAAAGGGAGTCAACATCAGCTATTGACTCTCTGGCCAGCCTCCCTCAGCTTCTACTGCAGAGGACACTGGGATAGATTAACTATGTGGTCAGCTTCCCTTGACTTCTACTACAGGGAAAGTAAATAAGAAGGAGGATGGGACAGGATAGCCACACCAGGCTTAGGCCAGTGTTTCTTGGGTGGTATCCTAAGCACTCACCGCTCATGTGCTGGGTGAACAATGAAGGGTATTGCAATTGGTTACCTCCATGGAGCTGTGTCTAGTTTGACCCATGGAACACATTGGTGGATCCTCACACGATTCACCTTGGCTTTGATGACTTTATTTTGAAAGTCCCAAACTATTCAGAATAAGACCCGATTCACAGAGGAATGCTTTCAAATGCATATAAATCAATTATAAAATGTCAACACCAGAGTAAAGCTAGCTATAGATATCTATTCCATTGGTCCCTCCATCTCCACTTGTTCAGCCATCCATAAAGTTTAGTCTTAGTCTCTTAATCAGTCTCTCAGTGGCTAGTCCCCTCCCTTCCTGATCCTCCACCAACCTTTGAAATCATCTTAAAGCACAGTTTGACTCTCACTCCACAGCTCACTAAGCTTCAGTGACTCCTTTCTGCCCATAAACAAAATACCACCTGTCTGGCTTGGTATTTAAAGCCCTTTGCAGTCTGGCTCCAGCCCAAATTTCCAAAACGTTTTTCACGAATTTTTTTGTAACCAAACTGTTCCAGTAACAATGCCTGTCTCCACTGTCATGTCTTGGCCCAAGGCATCTGCCATCCCTTACCACCACCTCTGAGAACTCCGGATTTTCTTGTAAGAGGAACCAAAGTACCTCCTCGAGCATGAGTCCTTCCCCGACTCTGCTCTTCGGGCACTTTATTTCCTCCAAATGACTCTATAGCTACTTTATCATTTTAGCCCACCTCATCACTATATGCACAGTATGCCATGAGGAGAATGACAGATCTGGGAGAGTAAGGATTGCTTCACTGTTGCCTTTCTATCCCCAGCACCAAGCCTCCCACACAGTAGGTGCTTAATAAGCTTCTGTTGAATTGAATCAGTTCTTGACTCTCTGAACTCTGGCATCTGAATCCACCACTCTATTGAAAGTGAGATTATGGTCATTCACTTGTCTTCAGTTGTGTCCTACACTTTGTGACCCATTTGGGGTTTTCTTGGCAAAGATGCTGGAGGAGTTTGCCATTTCCTTCTCTAGTCCATTTAATCGATGAGGAAGCTGAGGCAAACAGGGTGAAGTGACTCACCCAGGGTCACACAGCTTGTGAGTGTCTGAGGCCAGATTTGAACTCATCTAGTCTCCCTAACTCTAGGTCTAGTGCTGTGTCCACTGCACCTGTCTGCCCATTTAGCAGATGAGACAAGTGAGATACCAATCATTCTAAGTGAACCCATGAGAACAGATTAAATCTCCAAGGGAGAGTGGGAAACAGGAGAGAGCCTGAGGAGACACCTGTGCATGGAGGGTCGCTCAGCAAGGGAGACCAAGAAGGGATGGAAAAGCAAATAGAATTTAAAAAAATAAAAACAAGAAATACAAGCATTGTAAGAAGGTTATTTTGGCAGCTGTGAAGGACAGATTGAAGAGAAGGAGGTTCTGAGCCAGGCTCATGGCTGTGTGAGGGGAGAAAAAGCAATAGATGATAGATGAGGCGGACATCCAGCTGGCACGTGCATCTCTGGACATGGGGCCAGGACAAAGCCAGGTTCAAATGCTACTTCTAAGCCCTCTTATCAATGTGACTGTGAGAACTTCTCTGCACCTCAATTTTCATAATCCATGAAATGGGGAGATTAACATCTGCAGTATCTACCTCACTTACCTTGTGGAGTTGTTCTGGGGAGAAAATGAGATCACGCTAGTGGATGCATTAATCCCTGGAGTTATATATATATATAAAGGTTACTCCTTATTATTGGGAGTAAAGAAAGCAAGCGAGCCTTTGTTAAGTACCTATTATGTTCCAGGCGCTGTGCTGAGGACTTTGAAATATTATCTAATTTGATCTTATTGGTAAATGATTAGATCTGGTGGTGAGTGAAAGGGAAGCGGCAAAGAGGAATGTGAACCTGGGAGATGGAGAGGAAGATGGTGCCTTTAGCAGAAGTGGAAGGCATGTGGTTAGGGCTAAAGATGAGGCTGTGAGTTTTGGACCACTTCAGTTTGAGAGAGAACTAGGCTTTCTAGGCAGAAAGAGGCAAGCCACAGGCAGATGGAGCTGAGAGCTGGCCAGAGGTTTGGCTCAATAAATGTTTGTCAAACTCTTGGACTCATAGAAAACTTGAATCAAATTATGTGGGAATTTTGAGCCCAATGGGAAGCAAACTATCCTAAAGGATGGAAATTTCTCTGCAAGAGGGCAGAGAGAGAGAAGTTAGTGCAGGCTTCTAAGAAGGTGATGGTTGTCTTTGACCTTGACGAGGATAGGGGATGATGTATGACGCTATCTGGAGCAGGTCCAGTGAATAGAGTGCTGGAGGACCCAAGTTCAAATTCTGCCTCAGTTACCAGTTTTGGGTCCTAGACAAGTGACTTACCCTCTCCTACCTAAGTGGGAAAACAATAGCACTGACCCCACAAGGTGGCTGTGAGGAGGAAATGAAATCATGTTCAGCACTTTGCATATCTTAAAGTCTTCTAGAAATGCTATTATATCATTAGATGTTTTAACATCCCCATTCCGTCATTTTTCAACAAGCTGCCTATAGTAAGAGAGATTCATTAAGCTGATGTCTCAGCCTCCATCTGCTCTCTCTGCACCAAGAAATGAGCAGATCTTTTTGGCTTGTGGCTCGGAAGCAGGTATTCCTTGAATCTTCCCTCAAGACTCATTTCCAACCACAAAAGTCATAACTTTTGTCGCATCTGTCCTGTGATACCTTCTCCTGTGGTTTGTCTGTTACCCAAGCTTAGCATCTCCAAATGCCTTTTACCCCCTCCCTGATCTCTGGCCCCACCTATCTCCTTCCCTCATGCTTCTTCCATGCCCTTGGCATCTTGGATGGACTGCTTCATCTGAAGTCAGAGGAACTGGGTTCAAATCCTTGCTGTGTGACCCTGGGCAATCATTTCCCTTCCCTTGACTTCAGCTTCCTCATCTGTAAAATTAGGGGATGGAATAGTTAACTTTAAGATCCCTCTGTCTTGTAAATGTGCGATGCCAAGTACTTCATGAAGTTGTCTCTGTAGGCACACCTCATGGCCAACTCCCTGTCTCCAAAGATGGCAGACCAGTGTGTTTTTTACACTTCTGCTTATCTAGAACTATTCTGTACTTTCAGTTAACTCTCACTTCTCCACAGTGATGGAGGGTAGCCAATGACTGGATCATATAAAATGACAGATGAGCCAAAATGCATTTATACTTGGCATTGAAATGTGTTTTTGTATTTGAGACTCTGGGTGTGCCTGATAGTGCTGGGAATTCACTTTCATCAAAATAATGAAATTACACTATGAGGACATGACTCAGGAGGAACTCAGACTGCCCAGACCCCTTTCCTTGCCCTCTGCTTTATCATTGCCTACTCCTGACTCTGTATTGGGAATGTCCCAGACAGCAAATTCTCCACAGAATGGCCTGTTCATGAACCTATCTTGAACAAGAGGAAGTAGGGGTTTGGATTTCAGAGGGCTTGCTTCCATGCAGGCTCCCTTTTGGCTGGTCTTGTGTTCAGCTCTGGGCATTACCTGACATAAAGGACTGCATCACATTGGACAGTGTCCAGAAGAACTCAGCCTGGATGATGAAGGACCATAAGATCTTGGTACCTGAGGACTGGGAACTTGGAGTATGTAGCCATGAGAAGACTGGCAAGGGACATGAAACATACCTTTGAGTATTTAAGGGCTGCCAGCAGGAAGAATTATATTTGTTTAGCTTGACCTCAGAGGATAGAACCAGGAGCAATAAGGGACATTTTTGAATATGCAAATATAAGTGTGATTATCAGAGAACACTTCTTACCAGTGAGAACTATCCCAGTGCGGAGAACAAGGAGGGTCCCCCTAAAGAGAAGTTTTCCATCCAAAACTCTGGGAGTCTTTATCATGGTGGCAGATTATAGATACCTTCTGGGGTCCCTTCCAGTTCTCAGATGCTGTGGTAGAATGGAAATTACCATGTAGGGATAGCATTCTTTCATACTGTGTGGGTTCCTTTCTTCTGAAGGAGTAAATCATTCTGTAAGGTTCCTGCTGATGACTGCTTCCTTATCACAGTCTGAAAAAGAAGGGGACAATGCCCTCCCCAGCTGACCGATGGCTGGGGGCACATACCCACACCTGCTGGGGTTTCCATCTATCCAGATTTAAAACTAAGATCATCCACCTTAGGCAACCACCATGATTCTGGCATCTGAAAGGCTCCTTCGACTTTTGGTCAGTCAATACTTCTTCCAGTAGTTGGATGTGCCCCATGGGTAAATGCCAAGCAACTGACTTGTATTACATTTTATGTCATTGTCAAGGACCTGGGATTTCATCAATGAAATACAGTTTCTCCATTGTAACAGATCACAACCTACATATCGCTTACAGTCTCAGTCTGCTCATTGAGGCTTAGAAGAGGCACAGAAAGTGTCAGAGATGGGGTTTATATGCAAATCTTGACTGTAATTGCTGTGCATTAACCACTATGCCAATCTCACTGCTTATGACTTCATTTCATCATGCTGAAATGGAGGCATCAATCTGAGGATGAAAGAATAAATGCTTCATTAAAAGGAGATGGTGTTCAACTGTGAAAATCTTAGTGGCTCTGAGTAACACAATGATCCTCCACAGCTTGAAAGGACTCATTATAAAATGCTCTCCTTCCCTCCCTCCCTTCTTCCTTTCCTCCCTCCCTTCCTTCCTTCCTTCCTTCCTTCCTTCCTTCCTTCCTTCCTTCCTTCCTTCCTTCCTTCCTTCCTTCCTTCCTTCCTCCCTCCCTCCCTCCCTCCTCCCTCCCTCCCTCCCTCCCTCCTTCCTTCCTCCCTCCCTCCCTCCCTCCCTCCTTCCTTCCTTCCTTCCTTCCTCCCTCCCTCCCTCCCTCCTTCCTTCCTTCCTCCCTTCCTTCCTTCCTTCCTTCCTTCCTTCCTTCCTTCCTTCCTTCCTCCCTCCCTCCCTCCCTCCCTTCCTCCTTCCTTCCTTCCTTCCTTCCTTCCTTCCTTCCTTCCTTCCTTCCTTTTTCCTCACTTCTAATATTATTGGAAAAAACTCTACTTTAATCTCTTTACATGTAATGGTAATTCTTGGTTTATATTACATAATCTTTATCATTTTATGGAAAGGTCCGTACAATCCTGTATTTTTCAGTTTGTCTGTTTTAACAGAAATGGGCACTGAATTCTGTCAAAAAAGCTTTTTTTCTGCATCTACTGCTATATTAAAAATTTTTTATTGATTTTGTTATCAATATGGTTAACTGTGTAGTTTTTTAAAAAATATTAATCCCTTTAATGTTGAATATTAAATGTACCTTCATTCCAGGTACATAGGTGATTTGGTCATAGTGTATAATCTCTGTGATATGTTATTTTACCTTCTGCTAGTATTTTATTTAAAAATTTCCATCAATGTTCTTTATATTTGTCTATAGTTTTCTTTTTCTGTTTTGATTCTCCTTGGTTTATAGATAAAGACTATATCTGTTTAAAAGAAGAAATTTGGTAGGGCCCCTCCTTTGCCAATTTTGCATATGATATTGGACTTGTTCTTTGAATGTTTCATAGAATTTACATGTGAATCCTTCTCATCATAGAGGGTCCTCCCGCCATTTGGAAGCTCATTTATGACTTCTTCAATTCCTTTCTCTGTAATTTGGTTGTTTAAATTCTCTACTTCTAATTCTTGTTAATTTGGGTAATCCTTATTTTTGTAAGTGTTCATTTATTTCACTTAACTTATTGGCATATAATTGGGCAAAATAGTTTCATTTTCTGTGAATTCTCCTTTTTAATTTTTGATACTAGTACTATGGTTTTGCTCTTTCTACTTTTTAATCAAATTAGCTAATGATTTATTTATTTTGTTGCTTATAAAAACTCTTCTGTTTTTCAGCAATATAATGATTCAAAACAATTCCAAAGGAGTAATGATGAAATACACTCTCCACCTCCAGAGAAAGAACTTCTATTAACTGAATACAGATTGAAGAGTGCTATTTTTCACTTGCTTTCATTTTTTCTTTTATTCAAGTCTTCTTGTACAAAATGACTAATATGGAAATGTTTTACATAAGTGCACATGTATAACCTATATCCGATTGTTTAACATCTAAGGGAGAGGAGAGTGGAGGAAAAGATAGAATTTGTAACCCAAAACTTTAGATAAAAATGCTAAAAAATTTTAAATCTATTTTATCTATTAATTCAATTTTTTTTTGTTAACCATTTCATTAATCTGTACTCTTGATTTTCAGGATTTCTATTCTGATGTATAATTGATTTTTTTTCTAGTATTAGTTGCATTTACAATTTATTGCTCTGCCTTTTTTTCTCTTTCTCTTTTGTTAATAAAAATTTTAGAGATACAAATATTCTCTTAAAGACTGCTTTGACTCTATCCCTCAAATTTTGTCTTATTGTTGTCATTATTTTAAATAAACTTATCCATTATTTCTATGTTTTTTCTGGACTCATAAATTCTTTACAATTATGTTATTTCATCTCCAGTTGATTTTTAATACCCTTTTCATCTTTCTTTTAATCTAGTTTTTATTATAATGTGGTCAGTTAAGAATGCATATATTATGTCCATATTTTTGCATTTGTCATGTTTTCATGATCTAAAATAAGTTTTTCTATAAAGAAACCATGTACATGTGAAAAATATCAATATTTATCATTCCTATTCAATAGTTGTCATAGATTTATCTTATCTATTTTTTCTAATATTATCATTTTGTTTATTTTTATACCAGAACATCCTAGGGGTAATAAAGTGATTTTAGTACTCTCATCATTATAGTTCTGTTGTCTATTTATCCTTGTAATGAATCTATTTATTTGTTTTTTGTTAAACATTTTGAAGCCATGCCATTTGATGGATGTATGTTGACGGTTGAAATAAATTCATCCCCTGTTACTTTTCAATAAATTCATCCCCTGCTACTTTTCAACAAAATGTAATTCCCCTATTAATCTCTTTTGAATAAAATCCATTTTTGCTTCTATCTTATCTAGAATCATAATTTCCACCCCTAATTTTTTTTCCTTTGGTTTTCAGTTGAGACACAATATATCTTCTAACTTTTTATGTCAACTCTGTGTGTCTTGATGTGTCTAGAGTGTTTCTTATAACCACTGTGTAAAACTCAAATAAAAATGGAGCCATTAAATAGTAACATGGATCCCTGTGGGTTGTATATTGACTTAGAAAACTCCATAATAACACTATGCTCCATTGTATTTGTATTTATTTTGTTCAATGTTTCCTAATTACATTATAATCTGTTTCAGGATGATCTCGGGAGTATTGGAGGTAGCAAAGAGTTCAGTGGGTTGGTGTTTGATAACTTTTGTGTTTGACTTTCTAAATCATTCTGCTTAACTCATTTTATTAATAAAATTTATTGATAAAATAATAATAAAATAAATGATAATAAAATAAAATTCATACCAATCCCTGTTCACCGTCAGGATAGTTAATAGTTTATTTCCATCTATCCCATTCTCTAGCCCTTTCTACACGTAAGACTTGTTCTGCTTATGACCAATATGACTTTGAGCCATTTCCCAGGTTGTTGTTTCCATATGGATCCCTGTTAGATTGATAAATTCCTGGACCGAACTTTGTGTGTGAGTGTGTCTGGGTGTGTTCTTCCTTCTTTTGATCAGTTGAGATGAAAGGAGAGTTTAGGGACCTCCTCCCACTCTCTGTATGTTGGTGCATAACTTTATTTGTACACCCTGACTATGTGTGTTAACAAGGTCTCCCATTTCCTTCCATTTTCACGTAACGTATCTTTTCCCCTTCTCTGTTTTCTTTTCTCTTTAAATCTTCAATATCAAATACCAAAAATATGTCTAGGCTTTCTGTTATACTTGACTACCTCTATGACCCCTTGTAACATTAGGATTTTGAAAGAATTACTTTTAATATTCCCCCACCATCAGAACACAAAATTGTATTGTTTTCCAGTCATGTTTGAATCTTTGTGACCCCATTTGGAATTTTGTTGGTAAAAATGTGAAAAGGGTTTACCATTTCTTCAGCTCGTTTTAAGATGAGGAAACTGAGGCAAACAGGGTTAGGAGACTTGCCCAGCATCACACAGCTAATAAGTGTCTGGGACTGGATTTGAAGTTGTCTTCCTGACTCCAGGCCCAGAACTGAGCCAAAAGTTCACTTTTATCAAATGTGCTACACTAAGAAAATCATGATTCTAGCTCTTCCTCCTCCCCGCCTCCCTCCCCACCAAAAAAATATTCCCTATGACTTTAGGAGAAAACCTTTGCTCTTTTTGTTAACCCAGTTTTTTTTTGTCATGCCTGATATGTAAATGAGAGCTTTCCAAAACAAACAGATTTCTGCAAAGAATGTTGTCTTCCTGTTATTTGGTTCAGAAACTTAAACTTCCCCAAATATTAGACATTTGTGGGAGTAGGAAAACAAAATACTTTCTGGTGGCTCATTTAGGGGCTTTCCTCCCCTATGGAACAGTGCGGTCTGTTTTGTTTGTTTGTTTTCTTTGAAATATTAAATGCTCAGAAGGGCTGAAGGCAAATTAGAAGTCATTCTCCTATTCTGGCACTGCTTTTAACTTGTATTTTACCCACCTTGTTTACCTTGGATTTATTTTGTTCACTTAATACTATTAGAGTCCTCTGAGGGATCTCAGTCATTCCCTTTGTTATGTGTTTGGGCGTCTCCCTGTGGCCCATGCTGCCCAGTGTTTATTATCCCAAGGATGCCTTCCCTCAAGGTTGGAGGATGAGTTCTGCCTCTAGGGAACCTCTGCCAGTGAAAGGGAGAAGCAGACCTGGTTAAAAGTGTTATGTTGTTGCCATTCTTTCAAGATCTCCTGTTTCCATTTCCCATCTGCTTTGCCCCTTCCAGGCAAAAATAAAAAAAAAAAAGTGGTTAAAGAAGGTAGCTGTGTTCTGAAGTCTCTGGTGAATGTTTATTAGAGGGAATGAGGTGAAGGCCAAACCATCTACTGGGACAGGACACATCCCATTCTTCTCCATTTTGCTTTTTCTCCTGGGGAAAATTCCTTTCAAAATTAAAACAAAACAGGGTCTCCTGACTTCTTTGAGGGTAAACTGAGTTTTGAGGAGACTCTATCAGTAGAACTTGCAGGAGGCTTACAATACCAACTAGAATATCCAGGAGTCATTCCACTGAAGGCTAGGGTGGATGCAAAGACAATTTGCTGCAACTGTCTTTAAGGTAAGGGTGGGTTTTAAGGAGGCAGAACTAAATTCCTACTTCTCTGCCTTGTTAATGACCTCTGACTGTCCACTCTCTAAGCAAACAGCATCTCTAGAGACATATTGAAAGCAGCACCAGAAGCATGAAGACCGATCCTGGCTCAGCTTCTGTACAGCCTCTTTCTGTTCCAATCTTGATGACAAAGTCAACTGATCTGGGCTGGACCTGGCACAGGTCAGCCCTTGGTAGCTTATCTTTATTACTGGAACTAATGAGACATCCATAGGTCACTCAGCAGTTAACAAAATAATACTTACTTATCCGTAGTAGAAGGGTATTTGACAAGGCCAGGCACTGAGGAAATCTCAAATGGATCAAGCTTTCTTTGTCAGAGTTGACCATGGTTTTTCAGCCAAGATTCAGAGAGGGGAATTAGAATCCCACTTGGCTTTCTCAACATAGATAACCACAAGTACCTTTGATATCCCTGAGCCAATCAGGCCTCAAGGATGTTTAGGAAGTCCTAGATGGACTCCAATTGGAGAAAGGGTCGAAAGTATTGTTCCCACCACAGAGTGTCATTGGGCTCAAGAACAAAAAGTGAAGTGAATATTGACAAGGTCTGCTTCTGGACTCTTTATGTCTGGACATATTTATTGTGGCAAATGTGTCATTGAAAAGTCTCTAAGAAATACTGATATTTCCAATCAATGTCTATACTTAGGACCATTTTCTATCTTTCAGAGTCTACAGATAGGTGAAGCTGTTATGATTTCATGGAGTGCCTTCCTACTTCTACCTTGTCCTGTGATTTAGTGTAAGTTCTGATGTTTGCCCTGAACAGCAGAGGAACAGAGAACATGGTTCTCATGGCTAACATCAAGATGGTACCACATCACTTGCCAGTACTTTCTTTACTGGGACAGAGGCAATTTCATTTTTGGATGATGTTGTTAGGTGTTTACCATGTTCAACACCTCCCCACGAACATGCATGGATATAGACAAAAACTGACCACAAGGCACATAGTGACACATAGTGACCGGCATGGAGTCAGGAAGCCTCATCTTCCTGAGTTCAAATCTGGCCTCAGACATTTACTAGCTGTGCGACCCTGGGCAAGTCACTTCACTCTGTTTGTCTCACTTTCCTCATCTGTAGATTTAGCTGGATAAGGAAATGGCAAACTGCACCAAGAACTCTGCCAAGAAATCCCCAAATGGGATCATTGAGAGTTGGACACAACTGAAATGATTGCATAACAACATAGACAAAAATCACATAAGAATGATTGATTCGTTACTAAACATTGTTTGCATTCATTTCCTGAGTTATTCTGAACTCATCCACACCCTTGTAACAACAGCTTGCATTTCAATAATTTGTATTTTCTGGAAAGAAAAGGTTTACTTTTTTTTTGAAGTTTTCTGTTCACATTTAATAAAAGAGAATCATGTTAACCATTTTGCAATTATGTAAATTTCATGGTACTGTCTGAAAACAATGGAGACATCAGAAACAACGAATAGACATCAAGTGAATTATATTAACCAAAACCTAATATGGCAGACTGGCTTCGGTTGTGACAGGGGATGTTTTCTTTAACCAACCAACCTTTCTTGGCTTACATTCCAGTAACCTCAAACCATGGAATGTTAGAGCCCTTACATTTTATAAATGAGGAAACAGAGACCCACAGAAGGGAACATGATTTGCCCAAGGCCCCTCCAGGCATTCTGTGTGATCCAGCTGATGTAGCAGCCTTCTGTATCAGTACCTCTGACACACCCTTTCATCCAGGCTCAGTCGTACCTACATTTTTTTCAGAAAGTTTCCCTACCAGATCTATCAAAGGTCCTGGAGATCTCCTTTTGTTTCTTTTATTATTTCTTAAGCCCCATCTTTGCTGTATGATGAAAATGGCCATTTTTTAAATTTAAAAATTATCCATATGTTTATTTATTAAACCCCTCAATAATGTATTTTCCACTATGTCACAGTAATACATTTTTGTTAGCCATGTATGATAACCTGTTTCTAGTCACAAAAAGTCTTTTCATTGCCCTTGGTCATCCAGCTATAGTTGTGAGCCTTCTGAGATCATGAGCTTTGATTGCAGCGGGCATTCTAGGAACTTTCAATTCAATTCAATAATGTATTAAGTTCCTACTATGTGTGAGTCACTGCACTAATCACTCAACTATAAAGAAAATATGATAAATGATCCATTTCCTCAAAAAACTTAAATTCTAAGAGCAAATACAACATTCAACTAGATAAATAAACAAAAGACAATTTGGGGAGGGGGACAGAGCAATTCAGTTCATCCAGTGGAATGTTGTAGGAATAAGCAGGGTAGAGCCAAGATGGTAGAGCAAAAGGAGGAACTTGCTAGAGTTCTCCCCCCAAACCCAGCCAAATACCTGTAAAAGTAACTCTAAACAAATTCTGGAGCTGCAGAACCCAGAGAAAGATGGAGGGAAGCAAATCTTCAGCCCAAGACAGCCTGGAAGGTTAACAGGAAACGTCTATCATGCAGGACTGGGAGCAGAGCACAGCCCAGTGTAGGCTGCACTGCACCAGCACAGATAGGATCTGAGCAGAACTCAGGGGACTGAATCACTGGAATTTGTGGTGGTTTCCAGATTTTGTGACCCACAAATGCCATGAACAAATTGGAAGGTCAGTGGAAAAAACCTGTAATATCTGTGTGATCTTGCCCCAGACCCAGGGGAGCAGATGGGATAGAGGAGCACATGGCAGCCACAACAGCAGGGGCAGAGGCAGCAGCTGTTTCTGGAGCTCTAGGCCCACAGATCATGGGGGGAATGAGTGGATGACAGTATACTCCCTCATCCCCACTAGAAGCAGAGAACTACCTTGACCAAGAGCTCAAAAGTCAAGTAACTGGCTGAGAAAATGAGTAAAAACAGGAAAAAAATCAGACTATAGAATCTTACTTTGGTGACAAGGAAGACCAAAATATACAAACAGAAGAAGACAACAAAGTCAAAGGTGCTACATCAAAAAGCTCCAAGAAAAATATGAATTGAGAAGCAGAGACAAGATGGTGGAGTAGAAGGATGCACCTCTAGAAGCTCTCTCCCCAAAGCCCATAAAATACCTGTAAAAAAAAGACTCTAAACAAATTCCAGAGGAGCAGAAGTCACAAAACGACTAAGCGAAAGAGATTTCCAGCCCAGAGCAGCCTGGAAAGCCAAAAAGAAAGGCCTATCACACTGGGCACAGAGTGGAGCATATCCTAGACTTGGCCACACCACAGCAAGGACAGGAATGAAGCAGGCTTCAAGGCACCACCAACAGTAGCTATGAGTCCCAGATTCCTCAACTCACAAATGCCAAAGACAGCTTCAAAAAGCTTCAAAGGAAAGCTCTTTCACCTGGGTTAGAAGGGAAGGCAGCAATGTAGCCCTGGCCCCAGGTGGAAGCAGCTTCCATTGTTGGAGCCCTGGCCTAAAGGCCCTGAAGGAATTGAGCAGCTGATCTGGATTTCAGCTGTGAGTGGCAGACCTGGGGTGAGGAGGAGTGCCGGCTGGCTTGGTGGAGTTGGTGGAGGCTCTGGAGAAGGAATCCTGCTCACAGACCAGAGCGCAGGTGAGGAGAGGAATAAACTCTTCTCCCTCAATTGTGCCACCTTAGATGAAATGAGAACTTACAGGTCCCCAGAATATACCCTCCTCTTGACAAAGAACTCAAAAGTCAAGTAACTGACTGGGAAAATGCCCAAAAAAGGGAAAAAGAATAAGACAATAGAAGGTTACTTTCTTGGAAAGGAGGTGTTTTCTTCCATTCTTTTGGATGAGGAAGAACAACACATACCATTAGAAGAAGACATAAAAGTCCAGGCTTCTGCATGAAAAACCTCCAAAATAAATATGTAATTGTCTCAGACCATAGAAGAGCTCAAAATGGATTTTCAAAATCAAGTAAGAGAGGTGGAGGAAAAATTGGGAAGAGAAATGAGAGCAATGCAAGAAAATCATGGAAAGCAAGTCAACAGTTTACGAAAGAGACCCAAAAAAATTCTGAAATAATTAATACCTTTGACAATAGACTAACTCAAATGGCAAAAGAGGCCCAAAAAACCAATGAAGAGACAGAACCAACAGAAGTAGCTAAATGGAAAAGGAGGTTCAAAAGCTCACTGAAGAAAATATTTCTTTAAAAATTAGAATGGAGCAGGTGGAAGTTAATGACTTTATGAGAAACCAAGAAATTACAAAACAAAACCAAAAGAATGAAAAAATAGAAGACAGTGTGAAATATCTCATTGGAAAGACAATTGACTTGGAAAATAGGTCAAGGTGAGACAATTTTAAAATTATGGGACTACCTGAAAGCTGTGATCAAAAAGAGAGCCTAGACATCATCTTTCACAAAATTATCAAGGAAAACTGCCCTGATACTCTAGAACAAGAGGGTAAAATAGATATTGAAAGAATCCAACAATTGTCTCATGAAAGAGATTCCAAAAGGAAAACTCCTAGGAATATTACAGCTAAATTCCAGAGCTCCCATGTCGAGGAGAAAATATTGCAAGCAGTGAGAAAGAAGCCTTTTGAGTATTGTGGAAACACAATTAGGATAACACAAGATCCAGCAGCTTCTACATTAAGGGACCAGAGGGCCTGGAACATATTCCAGAGGTCAAAGGAGCTAGGATTAAAAACAAGAATCACCTACCCAGCAAAACTGAATATAATACTTCAAAAGAAAAAAAAATGGTCATTCAATGAAATAGAGGACTTCCAAGCATTCTTGATGAAAAAGACCAGAGCTGAATAGAAAATTTGATTTTCAAATACAAGAATCAAAAGAAGCATGCAAAGGTAAACAGGAGAGAGAAATCATAAGGTGCTGTCTAAAGTTGAACTCTTTACATTACTACATAGAAAGATAATATTTGTGACTCTTGAGACTTTTCTCAGCATTAAGATAGTTGGAAGGATTATATATATAGGCAGAGGGCACAGGGTGGGTTTAATATGAAGGGATGATATCTAAAAAAATAAAATTAGGGATGAGAGAGGGACATATTTAGAGAAGGATAAAGGGAGAAATAGAATGGGCTAAATTATCTCTCACATAAAAGAGGCATGAAAAAGCTTTTTTCAATGGAGGAAAAGAAGGTGAAGGGGAGAGGGAAAGAATGAGCCTTACTCTAATTGGATTTGGCTTAAGGAGGGAATAATATGCACACTCAACTTGATATGAAAATCTATCTTACACTACAGGAAAGTAGGAGGGAAAGGGATGAGGGATATGCAGGGAATGGAGGGCAAATGCGGGGAGGAGGTAATTAGAAGTAAACACTTTTGAGGATGGATAAGGTCAAAAGAGAGAATCAAATAAATGAGAGGGCAGGATAGGATGGAGAGAAAATATAGTTAGTCTTTTACAACACGACTGTTATGGAAGTGCTTTGCATGACTACACATGTATAACCTATATCAAATTGCCTTCTCAATGGGGTGGGCAGGGAGGGAGGAAGGGAGAGAAGTTGTAACTCAAAATTTTAAAGAACAAGGTTAAAAATTGTTTTTCATACAACTGGGAAATAAGACATATAAGCAATGGGATATAGAAATCAATCTTGACCTACAAGAGAATAAAGGGGAAGGGGATAAGAGAAAGGAGGGTTATAATAGAAATGAGAGGATATTGGGGGAAGGGGCAATCAGAATTCATGGTGCCTCAGGGTAGGTGGAAGGGAGAGATGGGGAGAAAATTTGGAACTCAAAGTCTTGTGGAAGTGAATGCTTAAAACTAAAATTAAATAAATGAATAATAATAATAATAATAATACTAAAAAATCATTAGGTTTGTTCCTAGCTCTATAGAACAGAAGAAGGATTTAATGAGCACTTCCTGCTCATTGCCTAAAGCTGTTGTTTCCATATTGGAGGGCCTGATCTTGGGCCCTCCAATGCAGCGGCCCCTCCTCAGCCTACATTTGGAGCCACATCCATCTGAAACTAGAAACCTGTAAAACTTCCAGCTGCACTGGAAACCTATTTGCATTGACATAGGATGAGTCTTGATTAAAGAGGACATCTTTGCATAAACCCAACCAAAGACTCTTTAATCAAGGCACATTCTCTTTTTCTCTGAATGCCATAAACCATAGTTTAGAACATGTGTGCTGTTCCATGGAGGATGGGCCCTGGAGGAGCTGCTTAATCCTCAGTAGTGGAAAGGAAGAATGGAAACAGCATGATCATCTTGAAATGGTGAAATAACTAACCAAAGAAACCAGGGACTATGCACACAGCATCTTATTCAATTCCACTACTTTGGAGCCTTGCAGACTTTTGGGACATTGGATTCTTCTTCTCACTTTTTTAAGAGTCTTGTCTGCTTTGAATTAGAGCAGATAAACCTGCCAAGCTATCAATGGGAAAGAGGCTTCTAGAATATCCTTAATTGAAGTCAGGAAGAAGAAATTTGAATCCTGCCTTTGACATTTACTAGTTATGGCCTTGGACCAGTCACTTAACCTTTGCTTTTCTAAACTGTGGTTTGAAGCTTCTCTTCCATTAGAGTATAAGCTCTTTGAGAGCAGATGTGTGTGCATGTGTATGCATGTATGTGTGCATGTGTGTGTGTCTTTCTGTGTATCCTTAGGACTTAACACAGTGAGTGCCTCACACATAGTAAGTGCTTAATAAATGATTGTTGAATGGCTAATATGGAAATATGTTTTGCATGATTTTACATTTATAACTGATAAAATAATGCTCACTTTCTCCATGGGTGGGAGAAGGGCTTGAGGGAGGGAGAGAATTTGGAACTCAAAATTTAAAAAAAAATGTTAAAGAAGAACTATTTTTTAAAAATACTTGATGACGTGACTTTATGAACCTCTGTTTCCTCTCCTATATAATGGGGATATTTATAACTAGTTCCATAACTTTGCAGAATGGGACATTCTTGTATGATTTATAATCCACACTTTTGGAGGCAGTATATACACTAGTGGAATCAAGGATACATCATGGAGGCAGGGCAAAGTTGTGTAAAGTACACTGACTTTGGAGGAAGGGGATGCCTAGGATTTGAAAATCCTGCTTCTACTGGTCACTCACTACCTGTGTGACCCTGGGTCAGTCATTTACCTCTTTAAACCTGTTTCCTCATCTATAACATGAAAGAGGACAAGTAAATGACCATTGATGTGCCTTCTAGCCCTATATCATGATCCTCTGATCCATTTAAATACTTCCCTCAGAGAATGGAAGCGTGGCTCCAATGATTCTATGTCCCTGAAGTGCTTTATAAATGTATAGTCTATATAAATATCAGTCATTATTATTAAATAGCAAAGTGCTTTATGAGCATGACCTCTTTGTAACTCATAATAACCTTGTGTGGTAAATACTATTACCCAAGTTTTCTGGATGAGGAAACTGAGACAGCCTAAAGTCTTACCTAAGGTCATGTAACTAATACACATTGACTTAATTACTAAATCCCTCTCTACTCCTTTATACTTTATCTTCTAAGTTTTTAGGATATTGTGCTCTCCTGGTTCATTGAAGTCAGGAAGATGAATTCAAATCTTTTCTTTTTCCTCTGTCTTTCTATAAGCATTTTTTTCATGGTCCTTAGTCTCAAGTCTCTTTTTCCCTGTCAAACTATTACTTGTATATACAAAATCCTACTTCCTGGTTCTGCTGCAGAAGATGAGATATTTCCTAAGTCAAAGCTAAACATTGAAGATTGAAGACCCCATGAAGATGCCAAGCAAAGATATCAGAAGTTTGTTCTTGAACAGATTCTAGATGGAAAAAAGTGAAGACAGCATGATGGCATTGGAACCCCCATCAAATACCCTTCCCATATTTGGGTAATGGCTGGAATCCCAACTCCCTGCTTGGCATTTCCTTATTGATCACCTATCACACCACTAGACGTTGATGAAAGCATCTTGAACTGAATTCAATGGAGGGAACTTGAGGAAGCCAGGTCTCTTGGAAGCTTAGCCTGTTTGACACTGGCAAAAGATGAAATCCCTTGTTAAAAAAAGATGTGACAGCTGTTTACACAAGCAGATTCCAGCCATTTTAATTATTGCTTTTGGCAGGGTACAAGGAGTTTAATCTTTTCTAAATCCCACTGTAATGTCTGCTAGCTGCAGGGCTCGCTTACCCCGACAAAGATCTTCATCAACTCCCCATGTTTTGGGGGGGAAGGCACTGTGGGCGTCAATACTTGAGCCCTTTTCCCTAGTGGAAATGGTAAGATTGTTCTCATTTGCTAATTCAATTATCGACCAAAGCAATATGAGACACACGCAAAGCGAATTTCTTTGGCTGTATGGTTTCTTATTCAAGGGTCTTTGAGTCTTTGTCATGAAAATTCTCATTCATATTTCCTGATGTAGGTCGATGATTTCATCTTCCTTTCCACACAGTCTTTTTAGATTTGGAGATAAAGAGCCAAGGGCATAATTAATGTAAGCAAGGAAACCTCATCTAACCACAGAGAAAAGACTTGACATTGGCTGATCCTGCCCAGAAGTGACACCATCAGCTCTGATGAGTTTCCAAAGTCAGGGAGGTGAGCAAAAGTCACATCTTTTCAAAAGTTCTCAAATTTAGGACAAAAAGAAAGCACTTGACTTCTAAAAAGGAAGTTCTCTTCCCATCTTTAGTAACAACTGCTCATGTGTAATAGAATTCAGCTTGTATCCCTGTCCTTGAGAATCATTCTACTTAATATCTGTGTCTCAGAAGAAGGATGCTATTTCCACAGAAGACTGAAAACCTAAAGGAAAGAGACAGGAAAAAACTCAAGAGTCAATTATGTAATTTGCATTTTTAGAGGCTCCCTTATAAGACCTAAATAAAAAATGAGGCTTAGATTAGATTAGCCAAATACTTATTTAAAGACAGAAAACCAGAACTTTATTATAGTTTCAAAATAGTTGCATGCTTGCCTAAAGGTCAGCTGGAAGCCCTCCCTCACCCCAGTTATTGTGTATGTGTGTGTTTGTGTATGTACGTGTGCTCCTGTTTGTGTATACCTGTGTACACATACCTCTCTGTGGTTCAGTGGAATCTGCTTAGATTTTAGATCTCAGAACCATTGAGATAGTGAGAATGTAAGTTCTGTGAAGACAAGAACTCTTAAAATTTCTTAAAAAATTATTATTAGTAATAGTAGCAGTAGTAGCAGCAGCAGCAGGAGGAGGGGGAAGGGGAGAAGCAGTAGTAGAATAATTAACCTTTATATAGCACTTTAAGATTTGCAAAATGTTTTACAAATATAATCTCATTGGATCCTCACTCCAACCTTGGTGCTATGATTATGTCCATTTTACAGATGAGAGGCTGAGGCTGAAGTCAATTCTTTATAACTTGAAATCTTGTCTTTGGCCAACTCTTCCTTCTTTTCATCAAAATTATTTCATTCTTAAGAAATTCCCATCATCTTGGGGGCTGTTATTGTCTATGGTGATGGCACCAAAGATCACCTGAGCTCAAAGGAAAATCAGGGTTGATTTGGAATCATTGATTACTTTCAAGGAGTGGGAAGAGGGAGTAGCTATAGCCCATCAGATTTCCAGCTCTGTGTTCCTGGCTTTTCAGGAATTGATCTGACCTACTTTGTGAGAGGGCTGTGTTCCAGATTCCAGAAATGGCACTACTGAGCTGAGTTAACTGGTGCATCTGGTGGCGATTAAATATCTGCTACACACACATGGTACTAAGCTAGGACCCAGAAACACAAAGATTGATCACATTGTTCCTGTCCTCAGAGAGTTTACACTCTGAGATTGGAATGGCAGGGGAACAGGATAGGCTCCCAGATAACAGGATTGGAAACTAGGACTTGACAAGTGAATGGGAGTGGCAGATCAGAGCTAACTTAGATCAGAGAAGGGAACACTTGCAGAATCAGGGGAGACATCACGGAGGAGGTGAGATCTGAGCTGACACCTGAAAGATGCTAATATGAAGAGATTATGGGGAGGAGGAGACATGGGCCATGGCACAAAGGTAGTCATAGTGGCAGGATTGTCTTTCCCCCTGAAGCCTTAGCTCTTCCAGATTTCTCTTCTGCTGTCCAAGGTTGACTCCTCACTCTCCCACTCCCCATATAGCCAATCAATTGCCAAATATCATTTCTACCTTCACAACATGTCTCGCATTTGATCCTTTCTCTCCCTTCACAGAACAGCCTTCATCACCTCAGGCATGGTCTTCCTACCTCTAGTTTCTTGATGCTCTAGCCCATTCTGTACTCTGCTATCAAAGAAATTTTACTTAAGCATAGATATGATCATGTAATATTCCTATTCAGCCAACCCAAGTGGTTCCTTACTGGCTCTAGGATAGAATTTAAATTCTTTGGTTTAGCTTTTAAAACCCTCACCAACTAGCCACAATCTACCTTTCCAGACTCATCATGAACCCTCTTTCCCTGTGGTTCTGACAAACCAGAACTTTGTTCCTCACGAAGGTCACTCCATCTACACATCCCTTGTTATGGGTCATCCTCTACATCTCAGATGTACTTCCTCCTTATTTTTCCTTTGACACAACTCAAGTACCATCTTTTTCATAAAGTCTTTCCTAATGCCCCCAAGTGTGAGTGCCCTCCCTCCCAAAATGCTTTGTTGATCTTAGTATTTATTCATTTTAGATTTGCATTGTATGTATTTTTACATGTAGTTATAGCTTCCCTCATTAGAGTTTAGGTTCCTTGTGAATAAGGGGTTATTCTATTCTATAAACATGCATACATACATACATACATATATATATCACTTAGTAGAGTTCCTACTACATAGTAGGTATTATGTAAATACTTGTTGATTAATGGACTGATGGGTAAATTTGAGGAATACTGGATAATTTGACTAGATTTTGAAGAGTATGAAACAAGCCAGGAAAGTAAGTAAAGTTAGTAAGTAAAGATCCTAGAATTCTAGGATAAAGCATTTGGCTTTTATTCTGCTATCAGAGGGAGTCATTGAAGATTTTTGAGCAGGAAGTGATAAAGTCAAAACTCTGCATTGGGTAGTTTTCTCTGGCACTGCAGTATGAGTTGGATTGTATCAGAGACATGAGAGGTTAGAGAGACTATTGCAGCTCAAACTGGATGGATTTCTAATTAATTTCGAATGAACATTTTCTAATTAGAGAGTAGCAGCAAGTATTGAAAGGAGAGAAGGAATAGCTATTTCAAGGGTAGTCCGGCATGTCAGGATTCAAAGATAGGAGTCATTAAGGGAGACAGAGGCAAAAGAGAAGAACCAATCTGTTTAGTTAAAAATCATCATAGCAATCTTGCATCTATGGAGACAATTTTTAAGCTTATTTTAGGTTTTTCTTTTGTTTTTGGCTGAAATTATCAGGTTGTTTTGACATCCTGGAAACAGCTTGAGACTGAGCCAAGTAAAAGAATACCAAATCTGTGGGAATAAATGTCTTTAGAGTTTAAATTTCAATATTAGTTCTACGCGTGTTCCACTCACTCTCTCACATCTCCTTATTCACTTTTTCACTTTAGTTTTTAGAAGTGAACAGAAATTTTTCTATATGGCTAAGATTCTGGTGGGTTTTTTTTTTCAAAGCAGTGCATCAATAGACTCTCTTTGCTGCCCTATTTGAATTATTACTGTCATAAGATAATATGGTCAGCTAGGGGAAATAAGTGTTTTAACCAGATGACTTTCTTAGATAGAAATAAGATTAGATCAGTGGGCAAATGGCTCTGACATCCCATTTGATAATCTTAGATGACTTGACCTCCTTCATAGGAAAGTTGAATTGTTGGGTTCTCTTAATTTCCTTTGAAATAAAGTTTTGCATTATTCATAATGGCTCAGTTTCTCCCTTCTTACTTAAGATATAGAGCCAATCCAAGAATTCTTCATCAGAGGGTGAATCATACTTGGATCAGCTTTTAAAAGTTAACTTAAAGAGACACACACATACGTGGCTGTGAGTATTAAGAAGACGTATGTCATTACTCTCTTGAGAAAAAAGAAGACATCACTCCCTCTGGAGAATTAAAATTGCCAAGGACCCAATGGGTGATGGAGACACATGTGGTCAGTGAAAAGGCTTCAGTGCATCATTACCAATGGTGTTTGAGGCTATGGAGTGGCATAAAACCTATCACCGAGGATGTGTTTAATTAGAAAAAGGCTCAAGGGATGGGATGTACTGAGAGCCAAACACTGTAGGCATGCCCCTGCCATGGTGAGCTGAAGCTTTATGGAGGGTGCCCCAAAGAAGATAAGAACATAGGAAATGTAGAGTGTGTGATGTGATGGAATGATTGCCATATTTGTAGTCAGAAGACTCGGGTTGGAATTGAAGCTCTGCTAGGTCCCCCCTGTTTGCTCTCAGGAGAGTGTATCTACTCCAGGCCTCAGTTTCCTATATCTGTAAAATAAGGGAGCGGGGCCAAAGGATCAAAGAAAAATAGAATTGGACAGTTGGGAGGAATCTCAGCAGGTACAACCCATTCCTTAAGGGAATTCTCACTCTAACTCACCCAGCAAGCTTCTGACTTCCAGGGAAGGGGAGCCCAACCCTCTGGAAGAAGCCCTTTCCATCTTGTTAGGAATTTCTCCCTGACGTGAAACCCAAACTTGCCTTTTTTCATGTCCATCATTGCCCTTTGTTCTGTCCTTTGGGGCCAAGCACAAGTCTGATCTCTTTTCCATGTGTTAACCCTTCAGATACACAAAGACAGCCCTCATTTTCTCAATGAGCCTTCTCTTCTGCATGAGAAACTTCTATCATTCCCTCAACACATTGTCATGTGGCATGGACTCTAGGCCTTCCTCATCTTCCTTCCTCTTCTCTGATCCTGAAGATTCCAACTGCAACATCCTGTGTGGCTCTGAGCAACTCACCAAGCTTCCCTGAGCCCTGGACTTCCATCTGCAAAATGTAACATGTATGGCTCCCACCTTGCAGGGGAACTGTCAAACCAGCCTTTTGCCAGCTTCACAGTGCCATAGAAATGGGGTAGGGGAGAGTAAGTTATAGAAAGGAGAGATAGAGAAGGAATGCGCTTTAAATGCCCGAAGAAATGGATTTGTCATCAGAAGACCTGAGGTCTGATCCATGTAAATTGTGTGACCCTGGTATGCAAAATATCCTACAGTGCTCTAGGTTTGGTCTCTATGTCTTTGCACAGATGGCCCCATGCCTGGAATGTGTTCCCTCCTCATTTCTTCTTCTTAGAGTTGCCAGTATATTTCCACCCTCACTTCAAGAGCCATATTCTTCTGGAAACCTTTCCAGTCCCTCCCCCATGTCCACGGGTGCTGGCTACCCATCTGTGGGTTCATTGATGTCTTTGAATCTCCATAACCTAGCACTGTCCTTGATACATAGTAGACACCTCACAAATGTCTGGGATTTGCTTGATTGACTTTATCCAACCCAAACCTAAACACAGATTTTCCCCCAGAATTTATAATGATGAGGACCTGAAGTGAGGAGGAAGCCATCACTTCCTGACCTCCCCCATTTCCCTTCTAAATGTTTCAGCTGGAAGGGAGGTGCTCTTCACCTTGACATTCATTCTAAACTTCTCTCTGGGCCGCTTTTATCAATTGTTCCTGCTTCTGTCCTCTGAGGTCAAATGGGAAAAAAAGCCCTTCAAATCCACTTCTAAATGATAGCCTTTCAAATACTTGGAGTCAGCTATAACGTTCCTCTGAAGTCTTTTAGTCTACAGGCTAAACTTTCCCCATCACTTCAATTGATTCCCAGTTGTCATGAAATGATGACCCTTTGCTCTCTTAGCTGCCTCCCACTGGACACCCCCAGGCTGATCGGTGTGCTCTTCAAAATGTGCTACTCAAGACTGAACGCAATTAAGATGTTATTTGACCAAAGCAGACCCAATTGAGACAATTACCTGATTATACTTATAAGAAATACCTCCCTATGTAGTCCTGACCCACCCACTCACAGCAGTTGCTGTGGATTCAGAAATATTTCCCTGATGACTGAAAAGTGAGACCCTCAAGAGTTTCCACCTTCCAGTACCAAGAGCATCCCTTCCAATCTCACAGGAGAACCTTCACAAAGAGAATTTCTTTCTGTACTTGGGCTCTACACACTAAAAGCCAACCACACGTACAGAGTTGTTTGCCTTGATTCATCATTGATTAATTTCAGGCACACCACCTGTTCCATAATTGGCAAATGTGTTTGGGCAGAGAGTTGATCTGAGTTACAAATCAGTTCTGACATAAGCAGCAGATCTCTGTTGTGAGTCCAAGATTGGAGTCAGGATGGAATTCATCAACTTGGTCTTAAGTACATTTAAAGTCAACAGAGTTTGGTTTGGATACAGATATGCTTGGATGTGCATCAATATCCCCAAATCACTTTTTGTAGTGATACCACAAGGGATAGGGAAATAATAACAATGATAGCTCTCATTTGCACAGTGTCCCCAAAGTTTTGGGCCATGCAGAGGGCTTTAAGATTTATGAAGCGCTTTCTTCACTCTATTTCACTGAGGTAGGCAGTGCAAATTTCATCGTACCTTTTTATAGATGTGGAAAGAGAAATTTTGAGAAGTTACCTTCTCATTCCTGCTGAACTGACTTCCCCTTTACAATTTTAATCCATGAGATTCTGACTACTCTTCCTCTGAACTTTTTAGAATCTCCTCTCTCCAAATCTCCAGATCTGTGTCAGACTATGTGAGATCCCTCATCGTCTGTGACAGACTCCAAGATGAGGTGGTCCATTCACTCCCAAGCTTCTAGCTTTTCTTCTACAGGAATCTGTTTATACTTGCTAAGAATCCAATACAGAATGGAAATCAATCTCCTTGGCTGCCTACCCTTGGTTCTGTGGATAGCCCCCTCCTTCTAGATATTCTCTTCTGCCGATGGTTTTGTGATTCTGAACTATCACGACTCTTTTCCTAATGTTTTAGCAGTAAGTGTCTGAAACTCGGGTTTCCTGATGCCAAGGGGAGCATTCTTTTCATTACAACTTTTGAGAATGATTCACATTGGAGAAATATTTTCTTATCATTGTCTTGTTGTGCACAAGGAATATTGCTTGTGTTTGTAAATGAGGAAATGGATGCTCAGAGAGGTCAATTGGCCTGCCCATTGTCACCCCAATAGTAGATACTTGAGGTAGAATTCAAAGTTGGGTCTTCCAAACAAAAAGTCCACCATTCTATCCACCACTCCAAGCTGTCTCTAACTATAAAATGACAATGCTCAAGGAATTCACCTAGTACTCATCTACCCCAACCCCCACATTTTATAGATGCAGAAATTGATGTGCAGAGAGGGTCAGTGAACTACCTGCCCAAGGTTACAGAGCAAAGAAGAGGCCGAGTCAGATCTAGAAACCAACTTTCCTCACATGTGTCAAATGTCTTTACCATCTAGCACCATGCTGTCCCTAAGTCCGGAAGAGAAATCTAAAAATAGTTCCTGAAGGAAAAAATTCCCTTATATCAGTTTGTTTGCTTGTCTTTTGACTCTGTTCCCTAAAAATAAATGATGATGATAATGATGATGAAGATAAGTTGCCGCTGTCTGAGGATTCCAATTATTTGGCATTCAGTTGGTTGAAGTTTGACTACTTTAAATCTTGGTTTTACAAAAGATGAAATACATGGTCGCCATTTGGAAAGATAAGTACAGATTTTTGTTTCTTAAGATGCTAAAACAATTTTCAATATTTTTTTTAAATGGGAACTTTGTCACAGTAGAAATAAGATAAATGCTAATCACTTCTGCTTGTCACTGCTAGATTAATCTTTCTAAAATGCACTCCCTCATTCACAGGTCTATCATAGCTCCTTATTGTCTATTACATCAAGTCTAAATTCCTCTTGTTGGCCTTCAAGGCTCTCTGCAATCCTAGACCATTTTTATCTATCCACCCTTACTTTGCATCACTTCAGAATGTGTGTCCTCATTGTTACCCGCACATACCATCAGATTTCTCATCTCTGTATTTTTGTTCATGCTGTACTCCAGGCCTGAAATGGCCTTCCTTTTCTCTGTATTTCTCCAACATCCTTCCCTGTCAGGGCTTCCCAGACTACCCCATCCCTTGCCATTTTTTCTCTGGCTGTTTCTAGCCAGAGCAGTGCCTGGTGTCTAACTTGTTTTTACTGTGTCTTGGTGACCGATGTGGTTAGTAGGGATCTTCCTATTCTCCATCCCCCCTTCCCCTGTCCTACCACTTCCTCCCACATCACAGTTTAAAAATGATAGAACTGAGGCTAAAACAGGCTAAGAAGCTTGCCTCATATAAAAAACTGAGGGAATCACCAGATAGTTCATCATTCACACCCAATTCAATATCAAACCATTCTTTTGCATTGGAATTGTGTTCTTTAATTTAAAATATCTGATGAATTAGATATTCATCTTTGCCTTTTTAATATCACATGGATGCATTTTTGCAGAAAAGGACATTCAAACACAGACATCTTTCCACATCTTCATTTTTATTTTCTCAGAAGGCAGTCACTGGCTCTACTTTTCGACAGATTTCCAGCTCTGCTTTTCTTCTCTTTTCTGGCTGTACTTTGAAGCCCACTCTTCACTGGTCTTTCACTTTTTCAGACAGCCTGACTGGTAACCTTTCTGGCAGGGAAGTGGGGTATGGGTCAGCTTCCCAGAATGACAGTCTTAGCTGGACAGTGTGTCACTAATTTGGGGAAGGGCTCCCTAACTTTAGGAAGGAAGACATTTTTCAAAATGTAGAAACAACAGGAGAAAGGGCAGGATTCCAAAGCAATGGAAAGAAGATTTGGGCCCAGTTTACATTTCAGCACCTGGGTGATACACAAGCTGACACTGGACGTTTAGTCTTCAGTGACCTGAAGCTCTGTGTGACTTCTGAAGGAAGGAAATGCTCAGCCCAGTGGATCCAGAATAGGCCGACCTTGAAATGACATTGAAACAGATTCATCCTCTCCTGCCTTTTTCAGTAAACAATAGGGAATTTGTGAAAAAGGGGAAGTTGATGGGATGGAGAGGCTGAGCATCATTCCTATATATCCTGCAAACGACCAGTGTGAAAATATACCCAATGGTAGGAATAAACAGTGAATTTAGGAGCCAAAAAAAGACTGTACTAGTCGTTTACTCTTACCTTATCAGAATATGTGTGTATATGTATAAACAGATTTCTGTATGTATGTAGACATATATGTATGTATAGACAGATTGTGCAAATATTCACGCACATATATAAACATTTATGGAAGACAGTTCTGTGTGCACATACATATACACACATGCATGTTGCATGTGTACATGCATGTAAATTATACATATTCATGCATATAAGTATACATATCTGCCTACATGTATATAGATATATCATGCTTGTATTATGCATACACATATCAGTCCTTATATACATGTATGTTCATAAATTTCTTCGCTCTCTTGTCAGTCATATTTTGTAACAAAGAATTAAAAATAGAAAAGGCAAAGCAAAATTAATTGTGCAAAACTAAGTAATATATCTCCATGTTCCCTATCCAAAGTTCTCTAGCTCTGGGAAGAAAGAAGGGAGGTACATTTTCTCCATACTTTTCCAGGGCCAAGCTTCTTGGTCAACATCCTTATCAACCCATCAATCAATCAATCAAAAAGAAACTTTATTAAAGGCTTACAAATATATGCACGTATATAGACATATGTATGGATTTAGATATGTAAATAGATATCTATGTAAGTATCCACATATGGGTAACCTCTGTCCCAAAGCCTATTGGCATGGGGCTCCTCCTTTATTGGTGGAGATGAATGCCCTGTCCAATGGGAGGGGTGAGGTAGAGCTGGTGAGAGTGAGAGAGCTCCAGCCTCCTTCCGTCTGTTTTGAGTCCTCTTCAAGCAAGGAGTCCTCTTTGGGTACTTGTGGCTTCCAGGTTCAACATGGAAGACAGAGGCAGCTACCCCCACTTCCAGTTACTGGAGAAGAGTCCAGGAAGACATGAGAGAAGTGGGTGGTCTCCACTACTTCTCTTCTCTCAGCTTGCTACTGAATAGACTCTGCAGAGACTTGCTACTGTAGAGGATTTTCCTTGGGTGAGGTCTGGCTCTCTCTCTTGTGGGTGAGCTTCATTGTCTCCCCCAATGGGAGAGATCTTTTACTCCATTTTCTGGCTTGTGTTCTTCCATTCGTACATTTCCTGATTTTTGTTTTGCTACCAATTTGGATAAATGAATTTTCTTTGAAAAAATGTTATATGTTATATGTTCATGGTGAAACTGGTATTCGGTGGAAAAGTTGCCAAACCCTTGGATATGAAGGTGCTGTCCTCATTCCCCGAACAGTGACAAAGCTGGATATCTGATCATGTCTCGTAGACTAACAATATTTAAGGGAGCGGATGGCCCCCACCAATGGGCCGTGGCACAGGGCCTGCCCATACACACATGGATACTTACATAGATGCATATAAAACAGACTACATTGCAGATGAGAAAATGGAGGTACAAGGTGTTGGAACAATCTAACCAAGCCACACTATTAGTTAACTGAGCAGGCAGTAGAATAGATTATGAGAATTGATTGTTACAACTGTAATTTTGAGGCTACTAAGAGGTTTAGTGAGTAGAACCCTGTTCCTGGAGTCAGGAAGCTCTAAGTTCAAATCTGGCCTTAAATATTTGCTAGCTGTGTGACCCCTGGCAAGTCACTTAACTTCTGTTTGCATCAGTTTCCTCAACTGTAAAATGGGAATGACAGCAGCACTTACCTCCCAGCATTGTTATGAGGATTAGATGAGATAGTATTTCTAAAGTGCTAGCACAATGCTGAAGATAGCACATAGTAAGCCTTATATAAGAGCTCTTCCCTTCCTTTCCTCATGGACATGTGAATCATATTACTATGAGTTTTAATAAAAATTAAAAAGACATTTAAAGAATGTCAGTCAGTTTGAATTGGGCACTGGGGAATGTTCAGTCCTAAGGGGGTAGAGAAAAAGAGGCTCCTGAAACTCTGCCCTCTGATCAACCTCTACTCCACCATGGGGTTGTTGGATCTGTAGCATGTTGCAATAATCTGTAGTTGTCCAAGTCCAGGGTCAAGGGACAAAGCGTCATTCAATGGATGCTGCTACAGCTAGAAGACTATGAGGAGCTTATGAGTATCCGAGGCAAGTTTTGGCCCAGTTATATCAAAGGTGCATCTGTTTGGGCTGATTATCTGACTTGGACCTCTCCTACTGTCTGAACTTCAGATTTCTCCTATATGTGAGCTATCCTCTTGCCTTAGCCATGGTTTAGAGTTTTATCTTCCCAACCCTATGTTCCCCTCATTGCTTAGTGTGATAGGACACATAACTGCCTGTCTCACAGCCAGTGGTGACACCATACAGCTTCTAATGTTTCCAGTTGATTACAGTGGCCAGATGGAAGTTCAGGGTCATCCTTCTGTCCTTTGGGCCATTCCTAAAGTCCTGTAGTCATGCCAGAAACAGTGTAACTTGACCCCAGTACCTTAGTGATCATCTACCCTAACTTCCTAATGTTATAGAGAAGGACACTAATGTCAGCAGGAGTTGGGTCCAGCCAAGGGCATCCAAGGAGCTGAGATGGCATCAGAGCCCAGGTCCTCTTGCACCAATTCCAATGGTCTTTTCATTATACCACAGGGCATCTATAACACAATGGTGCCACGTCCTAACTTCCTAACTTGGTTATACCCTCATGATGTCCTTCAAGGAAATTGGGGTTATACTTGTTTATGACAATGAAAAATGTCTATTTGATTTTTTTGGTCATTCTGTTTTAATAAACAATTTTGGAGCTTGTCTAATACTTCTGAGGCTTTCTGTTTTTTTTCCACAAATCGTATACATCTGGCACCAAAACACAGCCAGTTTCCAGGGTTGGAGGCCTTCGTGTTTGCCAGACATATGGAAGTTGGAAACTTGAAGAGGGCATTTGGGGTTAAGTTGTTCTTGCTTGATTTTGTGTTATGTTTGCTATAAATACAGGAGTTTGAGATTGGATTTCATGTTGAATTCTCCTGACTTATGAATTATAATTTGTTATGAACTGCGTACCTACTCCATCTCTTTTTGAGAAAAATAACAGGGAGGGCTGGGATCACAGAGTAGCAGAGTACAAGAGGCTGAAGGGACCTCAAAGACCAGTTAGTTCAGGATTCCCTATCACCCCCAGTAAATGATTGTCCAGCCTCCCCTTAAAGCTCTGGAGTGAGGGGGTGCCCTGTCCCCTCCCCCACTCCTGGAGGCCACTTGCATCAAGCTGAAACTGATTGCTTTGTAATTTCTACCCACTTTTCCTTCTACCATCTATAACAAAGCCAAGCAGATTTGGTCCCTCATCCATATGGCAGTATTTCAAGTACGTCTGATCAAAGGATTTTAGATGTGAAGCTATAAGGGGCTTCTGAAGACAGCTTCTTCAGAGAGGTCAGGACTCAGGAGGTTCACCCCAGAGGCTCCCAGTTGCAGTGCTCAGGAAAGGAATTTAATTGCAAATTAATTAATTGTGACCCTGGCAAGATTGTTACTTTTAAAAAGTTTCCCTTCAAAATAGATACGATGAAAACTCTCATATTTCTGTGTCAACTTTGAGGAAGAAAATTGTTTGACCAAATATACTTGAGGAATGACATAATCAAGACATTAAAATTGATAGAATCACAAAGTCAGTATGCTGTAACAGACAGAAGACATTTAATCAGAAAGGTATATATTTGAAACTTATCTCTAACAAATACCAGCTGCTGGGTGATGACCACAGGCAAGTCTGCTGAAACTTTTAGAGTTGCAGGGAAGTATGGAAGGCTAGAAAATACTCATATATTGAAGCACTGTCTTGATGGAGAGTGTTTCCACACTGGGAGTGATAAACCCTGATAAAGCCCAGACTCTCAGATTTAAAGAGGTCTCAGGAGATATCTGGTCCAATCCGTATGGCAATAAGAATCCCCTTTCCAACATGACCAATAAATGGTCATTCAATCTTTGAAGAAAGCTAGGTGGTATTGCAGTGGAGAGAATACCAGGCCTAGATTAAAGAAGACTTGAATTCAAATCTAATCATGGATACTTAATAGCTATAAAACCTAAGGTAAGTCACTTAACTGCTCTTTGCCTCAGTTTCCCCATCTGTAAAATGAGAAAAATAATAGTACTTAGTTCAGAGTTGTCATGAGGATCAGATGAGTTATTATTTATAAAGCAACCTGAAAATCTTAAAGTACTACATATATGTAAGCTAGCTATTTTTATTGCAACTGTCCATAAGTCTCTAAATTAAAAAAATCAATTTTGTATTGTGTCTGCCGATATCTATCGTCAAGATTATTGAATAAAAACATTAAAAAAAAACAGAAAAATTTCTGCTCATAGGTTTTATTTACTGTTTCCTGGAATAATACCAACAATAGTAAATAAATTAAAATTATATTATCTGAAATGAGAAGCATTGGGTTCCAGAGAGAGCTCCAGGCATGGAGTAGGAAAAAGTTGAGTTCCAATCCTGCCACTTACACTTGTGTGTCCATGGGCAAGCTCCTGAAATTTAGCATCATGCAGCTCTAACTCTGAATTATAGATGGTCTGCCATCTGTCTTAGTGAAAAGGGCACCTGCCAACAACAAATCACAGATGCTTGATGTAGTTCCTTGGGATGTAAAAAAGATCTTTCCCCATTTTGCCTTCCATTTCATCATAATTGATATCAGTCTATGTCTGATTGGTCTTGATGTAAAGCCTGTCAACTTGGAGAAACAGGATTTCCAGGGGACAATGGGTTTGTACACAAGACAAACTAAACCACTGCCCCAAACTCAGGCAAAGGGTTCCATTTTGGGAAAAAGAAAAGCAATGACTCACTTAGTGTATCACTTAAGAGATTCTATTTGGAGAATATAAATGTGTTTGGAAAGCATTGTCCTTGAGAGTCCAAGGGTTGCTGAAAGGAAAGATATTACTTTAGCCATACTGGCAGGGGAAAAACAAAACCCAAAGGACAGAAAAAGAACAAACAGAACAAAAGGACTGGGGGCAAATGGTTACATTTTTGGCTTATTCTTCATATTAAAGCAGGCCTGGTTTTCGTTGGCCTATGACCCCTTCCTGAGCCAAGTTCTGAGCATTCACTGATGGCTCTTTGAAAGTTTGTTTGTTAACGCTCATTCTGAATTGACTCTAAGCAAACTCAGCCCAGAGGCCTCTGGGTACGCAAACAAAATAAAACACACAGTCCTAGAAGATGCTTTCACCAAGCAGCCCATCTTCCCACCCAGTGAGATTCTCCCTGCCAATCAAAGCAAGAACATGGCAGGACGTTGTACTCAAGGTAACAATCCCAGCCTTTGTCACTTCAGGGAAATAAAGGGACTTTCCAAGATCTAGAGCCTTCTTTGGAAGGTTGCCCACCCTGTCTGAATCCTAGGATAATGTAGCAGCCTCACTCCACATTATCTCCCAACAGTTACTGAACATAAAATTACTGCTCTCTGACTCAAACAATTTCTTTCCTACAGTGAATCCAGAGACCCTTGTATTTTTCAGTGGTTATTCTTAAATTGCTTTCTCCCCCACTTAAAAATGGATTTTCTTTTCTTCAGTCATAGTCCAAAGCTATTTCCAGAGAATTTCCTTGGAAAACCGCTTACCATCCCTCAGATTCTAGGAATCTAACCTTTAAACTATGGCACTCTAACCATGGAACTCCTACAGACAAGGATGTCAGATGTCTATTTCCCAGGTGACACTTTCAGGATTCTCCACCACACTATAAATTATATTGGAAGGTTCCCCTTACTTGTTTGAGTGCACAAAACTTGGAGGGGCTGGGAATTCAATACAATTTAAAATATTTCAGTAGTTCTGATATTGTACACTCAATATGGGAAGTTATTTTGAATTCTGATCCTTTCCATCTCTAGACTGAAGATTTAATGATGATCTTGAAAGATTAGAGGCAAGTCGAAAAATGGACAATGCAAGTTTGGTACTTAGGAGGATAAGAGCTTTTGTAATTTGGATTTCCTTCCCTCCCTCCTTCCTTCCTTCCTTCCTTCCTTCCTTCCTTCCTTCCTTCCTTCCTTCCTTCCTTCCTTCCTTCCTTCCTTCCTTCCTTCCTTCCTTCCTTCCTTTTCTTTCTTATTAAGCCCTCCCTTCATGATGTTTGTACTCTAGTAGGGAAAACAAGGCAGACAATAGAACAACTCCTCCATTCACTAATGGTTCCGTAATGTCAGTGCTGTGAGTCTCACTTTCAAAGCCCTGATTCCCAAACCCACCATTCCTACTGATACAGCTCATTTCTTGTCCATCCTCTCCCCCAATAAACCCTTTATAAAAGATCTATTTAACATGCTGAAGACCTTTCTTTAGTGCATAGGTTCTCAACATGGGGTTTATCAACTTCTTTAAAAGAAAAATATTTTGACATTTATTTCAATATAATTTTTCTGTCATTTTATATATTTTGTTTTATGCATTTAAAAGTAATATTCTGAGAAAGAGTCCATAAGCTTCACCAGACAGACTGCCAAAAAGATCCATGGAATAAAAGGCTAAGAACCCCTGCTATGTTTCATTTAGCATTTTGGGGGGGGGGCAATGCAGTACTTGGACTGGTCATATGTCATCCCTCACTATCACTCTATGATGGATCCACATATCTTTCAACTCATAGACTTCTCTGATGCTTTCTAATAAGCTACATTGTTTAAAAAAATGAAAAAAAAAGAACAGAAAGAAAACAAGAAGGAAATACAAACAAGCAGGATATTTTGAAAGTTTTATGTTCAATTTATTATCTACTTAAAAGGGAAACCAAACTGTACATAACAGAGGTTCCTTGATTCACAAGAAATATTCTTTTTCTTTTCTACTCTATATGAAAATATTCATTTTTGTTTTGTTTGACATTACATCCAGAATAAAACAAATAAAACTGTTTTAAATGTTTAAGCTATTTGTCTTATGCAAATTTCCCTTAGTCTGTGTCGCTCTGCTGACCCCACCCTACAACCAAAAGCAGTGAGTACAAGAGCAGGTTGTGGACCAACCTTAACCCTGACAAGGTCAAGATCTCTATCTTGTGTTTCTTTGATATTTCCCACAGTCCTGCAGACAAGGAAAGCCCTTGATGCATACTTGTTATTGTTTGGGGAGCTATTCAAGGACTATTTAGATCCAAGAATGAGTGGGACTGAAATGAGGAAATTTCCTGGATGAAACTGATCCTGACCCTCAGTCCTTCACACTAGGACCTGGCCACCATTTCCCAACAAGGTGCCAAGCAGCGGAGGTGCTGGTAGTGGCTTGACAAGGGTTGCTTTGGCATATAACCCTAGAAATCATTCTTAAGTATTTCCCCTGCCCCACCTGCTAATTAGAGATTCATCAGCATTGATTATCAGCTTCTCCAAAAATGCAAATATCCCTGAGAGAAACATCCATCCTGCCCTTCCCCCAAGTGAAATACAAAAAATATACATAACAATCTAATGGGGCAAGATTCTAACAACTGGGGATTAGGATAGTTTTCTGGTAGAAAATGGAAGATGAGGCAACCATGAGGGTGTCTAGGGGTTCTGTGAGGTGGGATTAAGTTAGTGTTAGAGTTGGCATTCAAGGCATGGGATACAGCCTGAGACAGAGATGAGAGATTGAATATTAGGTATTAGAAACAGCAAGCAAGTAAGAACATAACTGTGAGAACCCTTGCCAGGTGGGTTGAAGACAGTTTGTGAAGGGTTTTAAATGCCAAAGAAGTTTGGTTTGTATCCTTGAGACAATAGAGAGTCAATTTGGTTTCTTCAACAGGAAATTTTCTGATTTGATCTTTGTTTTAGAAATATCCATTTGGCAACTGTGCCTGGGACAGGGATGGAGAATAATGATGTGAAGGTGATTGCAATAATGCAAATATAAGGTGATTGGTGAGAAGAAAATGGATGGAAGAGAGTGTATGGAGCTAAGAATGGTCATATTGGCACCTTACATAATATACCTTAATGCATGGTTGACTTGAATTGCCATGGGTAGCAGCATGACCTCTGTGACCCATCTGGTGATGGGTTATCTAAGCTAGTATTCAGACACCAGTGTCTATTACTAAGCCTAGAAGCAGAGGTTTGCCTGCTTGTCAAGATGGGTCTTATGACCTGAAAAATATTCTGGAAAGGCAACTGAGAAGAGCCACTAAGGCCCTGAGTCCCATGCCCACTCCACCCACTCAGCCTCTCAGAGAGCAGGAGAGCAATTCAACATTCGAGGAGAAATGGTGTCCCGGTGTTGGAAGAGAAGTGATGCCCCAGCATTCAGGGTACATGACTTTCTGACTGCTAACAAGGGATACTTTGATCACCCAACACGGTGTACTATCAATGTGATATTCACACTACACATGGATCTTTGTCTCCAGCCAAGAGCACCTGCCGAAAACAATGTGGGAAAAATCTTAGATTGTCAGCACTTTCAGAGAAAACTTTAAAGAAAACGTTGAGGGTGTGACCTTCCCCCTATCCCTGCACTGGTATATCCACACTTCCATGCTGGCTCTGAGGGAGGTAATCTCTACTACTGCCTGACTCGAGCAAAGTCACTTCTCTGAAGGCTCTCCTGTTAGACACTTACCCAGTTACTCAGTCCTGGTGAAGCAAGGCACTGATGTAGCTGTTCTCTGTGTCTCCAGAGAGGACAGCTTTTTCTCAGTTACGAACATCTGTTTAATGTGAGTGTTACTGTTTTTCACTAAGTCCGACAACATTGACAGTGTAAATAGGACATTTAAAATGTTTTCGTGGATGTGACAGACTTAGGACAGCTTGGGATGCAGGTCAGTCACAATGTGGACAGACAGGGACTGAAATAATCTTGGAGGATGATTGTATGCCACGTCCCCCCTCAACAGAGCAGACAACAGGTAAAAGGGTCATAAATTTAATCTTTCAAAGACTCTCAGTTCACTGACTTCTGAAGCAGACATTTTCTGCTGCTCAAATGAGAGAATCACTTATTTGTGAAGTTTCCAGTTGGGATCATGTAGTTTGCCAGTGAAAGGAATAGATATGGAGTGCTGAACAGCATGCCATCCTAACTCTCCTGCGTACACACATGCACTCATACACATATACACACACTTCCTTTACAAGAACACCAATAGAAATGCCAAATGTTTCTTAAAACAAATAAACATGCCTCACTAAATTAGAACTGTGGGAACTCAGGGTGGTATCCATGACCCTCGAGCAAGGTGAATCTCTACTCTGCCTCCTATCTTGCTGAAATGGAGGAACTGAGGAGGAAGGAAAGGGGGTTGTTTATTTCCATTGTGCTTGGAAAAGAATTAGAATTCAGGGTTCCAAATACCAAGGGAAATGACTTCCTTAGAAGTATGACTAAAGGGAAGAAGATGCTGAAACAGTCAAAAAGAGAATTCCATTGTCAGGTGCCCCGTGGCAAACAATGAGATGATTAAAAATGACCATGTTAGAAAAAAGAAATCTTGACTGCTGTCCCAGATGCTGCTATAGAAGTCCCGTTCATTAATTTTGAGGTTTTAAGAATTGACTGAGCATTGGTTCATGAGAGCATGCATCCTTTTAAATGTTTGCTCTCTGGCAGGCTTAATAGTGACCTAACTTTAATTCCCAAGTGCCTGGAGATATTCCTTCAGTTACAAAGAGTCCAAAAATAGTAGCACCTGTGCATTCCTGTCATCTCTCTTTGGAGTAGTACCTGACGTTTTGAGGGTCTGGCCTTTGTTCTCATAAGAGTTGAATGATAGAGGATGCCTGCCCAGGCCTCATGGACCCTCACTTCTTCTCCCCCATGCACACACACACATCAGCTCTGTATGAGGCTTACTTTACTATGAACAACTTTCAATTAAAGGGTAATACACCATTAAATAGATGTTAATGATTCAGTGCCATACAAGGGGATTCCCACCTAGATGGCCACTGGTAAATAACTTCTGAAGGTGGGATTTCAGGGAGGGCAGAAAAGTCCATGAAAAACAAATCAGATAGAAAGGGGTAAATTATCTCATATAAAAGAGGCAAGAAAAAAGGTTTTACAATGGAGGGGAAGGGGGAAAATGAGAATGAGTGCACCTTACTATCATCCAATATGGCTTAAGGAAGGAATAATATGCACACTCAATTGGGTGTCTTACCCTACAGGAAAGTAGGGGGGTGGGAATAAGAGGGGGGATGACAGAAGGGAGGGCGGATTGGGGGAAGGGGTAGTCAGAAGCAAATGCTTTAGAGAAGAGACAGGGTCAAAGGAGAAAATAGAAAAATTGGCGGGGGGGTGGGATACGATGAAAGGAAATACAGTTAGTCTTTCACAACATGACTATTATGGATGTGTTTTTCATAAGTACACATGTAAAACCGCCTTCTCAGTGGTGGTTGGTAAGGAGAGAAGAAGGGAAAGAATTTGGAACTCATAGTTTTAAAAGCAAATGTGAAAAAACTGTTTTTACATACAACTGGAAAATAGAATGGGGTATAGAAATCTACCTTGCCCTTCAAGAAGGTAAAGGGGAAGGGGATAAGAGGGGTGCTAAAAGGGAGGATAGGCTGGGGGAGGGGTAATCAGAATGCATGCCATCTCAGGGTGGGGGGAGGAGAAAGATAACGGAAAAAATTTGGAACGCAAAATCCTGTAGAAACGATTGTTGCAAACTAAAATAAATCAATAAATAAAGTAGATCTTAAAAATATATAAAATAAAAAATGAAGGCATTGAGCTAAATTACTCATTAAATATTAATTTGAATTAACGTAAAAATAAGTGTGAATTAAAAGACCTGTTGTAGCTCTAAAATTACAGGACTATGAGTTCAGTAAAAAGAATGTCTAGCAAAGCCTATCTGAAGCTAGCATTCAAGCTACAGATTTGCACAATCTGGGACCTCTTGACCTTTGAAGCTTTAATTAATAATGTGCCCCTCAATTTGTACTCCAGTCAAGAAGTGCCACCCCCTCCACCTCATTCACACCCTGCCCTGGCTTACCAAACTCGATCAGTTTGTTTCCATTATCCTCTATGCCCAGAAGGTCCTACATTTAAAGCCTAATCCAAATTGTCACATCCTCCATTAAGTCTTCCCTGATCCCACTAAGGACAGTCAGTTACTCCTTGGGGATTCATAGAGCATTTCATTTTGCATCTCTCTTGACACTTGAAATGTAATATTGGCATTATGGTTATCTGCATATGTGTTAAAGGTCACACTGGAATTGTAAACTCCCTGAGGGCAAGGACAATGTCATTTAAACTTTGTAAATCTCTTAGGGCACAGTGCCTGGCACTTTTTTGTTTAATAAATGCTTATTGAATTGAAAAAAAAATTTCTCTATAGCTTTATCTAAAGGGACTTCATTCCTAAGGAATGGCTTGATCAAGTTACTGTATTAGGACATGTCCTTCTAATGATCTTGGTGCCCACATCCTTCTAAGTCTGGTAGCTATAACTCTTCTTCCTCCCAGTCCTATACAATCAGTCCTGTCTGTGAGCATGGGTGCTATAGAGATAAATAGTCTGACATCCAAAGGTGTCTAAATCAGCATGGAGTTCAGCCAGTAGTGGGTGCTATCCAGTGTTCCAGACTTTGTACTCCTACCCTTGAGCTCCAGTCCCGTGGTGACTGGGACCCTGATCCTGTGATCTTTTCATTTTCTGCATCTGACTCCTGGCTTCAATTTCACTGATTTCATGGAGTTAGAGTTCTGATATTATTCTCATAGCTCCCTGAAAGTGATTACCTGCCCATCTGAATGTCATGAGGTTCCAACCTGAGACTACTCCCATCAGTCCATGATGAATCCGTCATGCTTGGCTATTTCTGAGGTACAGAACACAGTATTGAGGTCAGCAGGTATTCAAACCTCTGGCTGGGGACTCCAATCCAATATATCCTATTACAAAATGAACATTTTGGATTACCTAGTCACGAGTATGCTTTCATTTTTGCTTTTGTTAGTGACAGCATAGTAGCAATCTGATCAAGGTACTGAATTAAACATACTTTCATTCTCTTTCCCTCCCTCTCCCCACCAACCAGGTCCCAGAAAGTGCTGGTGTCAGTTCCTTAATTACCTACCTTCTATCTCCTTGGCACAGAGTGTCAGCACGGTAACCTAGGCCATTGAGTGGAACATTGTGGCTTCTTCTGGACTCTGGAGGCATGTACTAGAGAGATTGCTGGGGCTATTTTAAGAACAGAACAAGATTCTCCCAAGTGCTCAGACACAGTAGGTGAAAAACGTAATGTGCTGTTCATTTGAAGCGGTCATTTAGAATCAACCTATCCTGAATCTATCCCTCATATCTAGCCTACAAGAAACCTCCAAGTCCTCAGCTCATACAGTTGCCATTTGTCTTTTCCTCTGTCCCAGGCTAGCTGTATCCTCTTCAAGCCCTTTTGTCATCTTTTCCAAGACTTTCCCCAGGACATCCTAAGACTCACCATTGTCTGAGGGTTGGCATTCCCAAAGAGTGCATGGAATTTATTCATATGATTTCCTATACTACCCCAACCTGAACTGGCACTTAGAATCTTGGGTAAAGTACTGAACTCTACCACCAACCTCTAATGCCTCAGGGTGGCAGAATTCACCTGTGCTCTCCTCATCAGTATGACCTCTTATCCTGTTTTTGGACACCTGTTCCTACTTGCTCATACTCATGACCGTGTATTTATGATTAGTTCTTCAGCTTCCAGTGACCCTTTGGCCTCCTATTCCTGACCTTCCTCAGTCAGAAGCAGTTTTCCATTATCCCAGCCCCGGATGTCAATCAATCACCAAAGTATTTCTTAAATGCCTATTATAGCAAGTGCCAAGTATTTGATTAGGTATGTTATAGCACTTCCCTATTTCTAGCCAAATGGTTTACAGCCCAGAAATCTAAGCTTCACATTTTCTTTTTTTTTTAATTTTAATTTTTGGCTTTTCCTTCTCGAAGTTTTAAGTCCCCAAGTCACACTGGTTCCAGAGGGATGAAGGCAACATTCAGGTAGTAATCATGAGGAATACTATGGACTGGAACTGACAATGTCATTTTCTTACCTTCTATGTTCATCGTGGTACAAGGAGCTGTAGTTTCTTCCTTTGTTGGCCTTGGTTTTCAGGAGGAAAAGTCCAAGTTTCTTTATTAACTGTACTGTTACTTTCAGAAACAGTTACTGTTACTTAACCAAAGCTCCCTGGTCAGCTGCCACTGGTCCAGTCACAACTTCTTGTTGAGAAAAACTGTCTATGAGAGAACAGAATGAACACATTAAACCCAACTCAGTGAAGCATGTAAACAGATGTATTAATGAACACCCAGCCACAGAATATTGGTGATAAAAAAAAATCTATTTCACAAGAATAAGAGACCTTAATTTGTCAGTAAAAGATCTGGGATTTTCAGACTTATACTGCAATAAAAAGGGTATGATGTCCAAAAGTTATTGCCTTGTGATGATCTCCCTTGTTCACATCACACAGTAATAATAATGGCTAATACTTATATAGTACTCACCATGTGCTGGATACTGTGCTAAGAATGTTACAAAATATTATCTCATTTGATCCTACCAACAACTCTGGGAGGTAGGTGCTGCTGAGAAGTTAAGTGACTTGCCCAGGGTCATACAGTTAATAAGTGTCTGAGGCCTGATTTGGCCTCAGGTCTTCCTCACCCCAGGCGTCGAGCTCTGTGCACTATGACATCCCTAGCTGCACACATTTATTTTTGGGTTGATGCAATTTAAGAAGGGCATTAATAAATAGGAGGATACCCGGAGGAAGGGAACCAAGCTGGTTTAGCCTGAAGCAGGTTTTAGCTGAAGAGGGGGAGGAAAAGTGTCAGGATAGTTATTTTCAAATACATGTGTATAGGTGCTCACATGAACAATGAGCTAGAATTTTGTTTGGCCTCAGTGGACGGAATGAGAACCAAGGAGTGGATAAAGACTATAGAGAATCTACTTTGGCCTCGACAGAAGCATCCACACCCTAAGAATGAGAGATATCAGAAAGTACATGAGTTGCCTCCAGAGATGCTGGCATCTTCCTCACTGAGGGACTTCCAGTCCTGGCTAGAGGACAATTTGTGGAGCATTGATGAGGCTTTGACTGGACTCTGGTCTGTGATGACCCTTTGCACCCTGAGATTTTCTAATTGCAGGAAGGTTGAAGAGGCTGGTTAAAGCAACAGAATGTGATATGTTAACTGGCCACAGGCTGCTAGCTTTTGCATCCTTTATATAACTAGTCAGGAGAAAGAAAAAGAGGTGATTTGTTTCTGTCTTGGAAACACCTGAACTGCGCTTTTATTTTAACCTTAATTTTCTTCTGGATAGTCTCTATGCTGTGAATCGTGGAATGCTACAGTCACTGAAGAAGTAGCAGGTCCCCCAGGGGAAATGCATAAGAGCATGGTAGGTTTGAGCAGATGACAGTCTATCACCAATGGAGAACCAGACACCAGAAGTGAGGTTAAAGGTACTGTCAAGGAGATGTTCATTTAGGGAAGGAGAGGCATGAGCCATAAATCAGATGGACAGCCAGTGCATTTCATTGCTACCCATGTAAAATTCAGAGATCTATAGGACCATCCAGCAAATGGAGTGAATCTCACACTGAAGATTTATGGGAGGGTATAGGCAAGAGTGTGCACAAGATAAGAAGGTGTCAATGGCTTAGAAGCCGTACTCTTGGAAAGAATATTCACACTGATGAGATTCAATTCAGCAAGCAATTATTAAATGCCTACTACATACAAAACTCATATGACTTTCCTACTCTCTGTATTCATTGCTATGGCCAAAAGATTTCATCTGTCATTTTGGTCACTACTTCAGGTCACCCCCATTATCTTCCTCTTCTCCACCCTCTACCTCTGCAATTAGGACATTTAATTTGCTGTTAAGGTGGAATTCCATGGATATACAAAAGGGGAAATCTCGGATGCTCATCCTTCTCCCTGCCATCCTTAAGATATAAGGATAATTCTTTGTTCTGTAGAGAGTCAGAGGGAGGGCCCTTCTTTTTTCCCTTCCAACCCTCCATCAAGCTGGCCCTTGAACACATGGGATACTAGGCAAGCCTATGTCTAGGATGAGGCCACCTCTTATTTGGGTTTATGAGATCACACAATAGACATCTTCCTTCCCTTCCTGCCCTTCTCCCACCCTTGGCCAGAACCCAAGCAGATGGGTGTGGTCACTCCTGTGGTAATTGTAACCAATTGCAGCAGTAGCTATCAATGATTGATTGCCAGACAGAGTTGCCCATAAAGAAAGAAAATACTGGAAATGAGTCTACTGGGCTTTGATTGCTTTGGACTCAGTGGAGATGATATTTAAGTAGCTAATGAATAGCCCCTGTTGCCAATATTCCAGATTCAGTGCCTTGAATATTCATTTCTCAGATGATTATAATCATTTTATAATTCTTTGTTGCAAAGCATTTCCCTTTCTATGTGGGAATAACGCTTCCCATTTCAAACCTGATACTCTAGGGACCTTTTATCTCCCTCTCCTCAAATTTGAGAAACCTTTAGGCAGTATTCAAAAGTAGGATTGTTCTTGGGGGGTGCAGAGTCAAGATGTCAGAGTAGAAGGACAGACCTGTAGAAGATCTCCTCAACAACTCATAAAATATCTATAAAAAATGACTCTAAACAAATTCGAGAGTAGCAGAAGCCACATAATGACAGAGTTAAATAGATTTCCAGTGCAAGACATCCTGGAATGACAACAGGAAAGGTCTATTGCACCAGTCTCATAACATAGCATAGCCTGTGGAGCACAGCACAGACTACACTGTGCAGCACCAGCAGAAACAGGACTGGAGCAGGCCTCAGGACACAGAATCCTGGCCACAGCTGCATTTCCCAGATTGTTCAACCCACAAACACAAAAGATAGCTTCAAAGGTCAGTGAGAAAGTGCTTTCACTTGGGTGAGAAGGAAACTCAGTCTGGCCCCAGTGGCAAAAGCAATTGGAGCAGCAGCGCCCATTTTTGTAGCCCTCAGCCTAAAGACCCTGGGGGAATTGAGTGGCTGATCTGGATCTCAGCCCTGGAATGAGGAGGAGCACTGGCAGTGGAGCTGGTGGAGGCTCTGGAGAGGGAACCCTAGTGGCAGATCCTAAGTAGAACAGAGTACTTGTGGTTGCTCATAGACAAGCACACAGGCCAGGAGAGGAGTAAACTCCTCTCTCATGATTGTGCCACCTTGGAGAACTTGAGAACTTAAAGGCTCCCAGAGTATACCCTCCTCTTGACAAAGGACTCAAAATTCAAATAACTGACTGGGAAAATTCCCAGAAAAGGGAAAAAAAGTGAGACTACAGAAGGTTACTTTCTTAGTGAATAGGTATTTTCTTCCATCCTTTTGGATGAGGAAGAACAATGCAGACCATCATAGGAAAACCTAAAAGTCAAGACTTCTGCATCCAAAACCTCCAAAAAATATTCAGTGATCTCAGACCATGGAAGAGCTCAAAAACAATTGTGAAAATTAAGTAAAAGAGGTGGAGGAAAAATTGGGAAGAGAAATGAGAGCAATGCAAAAAAATCATGAAAAGCGAGTCAACAGCTTGGTAAATGAGACCTAAAAAAATGCTGAAGAAAATAACATCTTTAAAAGTAGACTAACTCAAATGGTAAAAGAGGCCCAAAAAGCCAATGAGGAGAAGAATGCTTTAAAAAGCAGAATTAGCCAAATGGAAAAGGAGGTTCAAAAGCTCACTGAAGAAAATAATTATTTAAAAATTAGAAATTGAGCAGATGGAAACTAATGACTTTCTGAGGAAACAAGAAATTACAAAACAAAACCAAAAGAATGAAAAAATATCTCACTAGAAAAACGACTGACCTGGAAAACAGATCCAGGAGAGACAATTTAAAAATTATGGGACTACTTGAAAGCCATAATGAAAAAAAGAGCCTAGACATCACCTTTCATGAAATTATCAAGGAAAACTGTCCTGATATTCTAGAACCAGAGGGTAAAACAAATATTGAAAGCATACACTAATCACCTCCTGAAAGAGTTCTGAAAAGAGAAATTCCTAGGAATATCATAGCCAGATTCCAGAGTTACCAGGTCAAGTAGAAAATATTGCAAACGGCCAGAAAGTAACAATTCTAATACTGTGTATCAAAATACAATCAAGATAACACAAGATCTAGCTGCTTCTACATTAAGGGACTGAAGGGAGTGGAATATGATATTCCAGAAGTCAAAGGAACTAGGATTAAAAGGAGGAATCACCTACCTAGCAAAACTGAGTATAATACTTCAGGGGAAAAAATGGTCATTCAATGAAATGGAAGACTTTCAAGCATTCTTGATGAAAAGACCAGAGCTGAATGAAGAGAAGCATGAAAAGGTAAACAGGAAAGAAAAATCATGAGGGACTTACTAAAGTTGAACTGTTTACACTCCTACATGGAAATGTAACATGTAATTCTTGAAACTTTTCTCAGTATTTGGGTAGTTGGAGGGATTATACACACACACACACACACACACACACACACACACACACACACATAGACAGAGGTCACAGGGTAAGTTGAGGGCTAAGTTGAATATGAAGGGATGATATCTAAGAAATAAAATTAAAGGGTGAGAGAGGAATATATTGGGAGGAGAGAGGAAGAAATGGAATGGGGCAAATTATCTCTCATAAAAGAGGCAAGAAAAACCTTTTACAATGCAGGTGAAAAGTGGGGAGGTGAGAGGGAAAAAGTGAAACATACTCTCATCATTTTTGGCTTAAGGAGGGAATAACGTATACACTCAATTTAGTATGAAAATTTATCTTACCCTACAGGAAAGTAGGGGAGAAGGGGATAATTGGGGTGTGGGGAGATGATAGAAGGAAGGGCAAATGGGAGGAGGGAGTAATTAGAAGTAAACACTTTTGGGGTGGAATAAGGTCAAAAGAGACAATAGAATAAATGGGGGGCAGGATAGGATGGAGGGAAATATAGTTAGTCTTACACAACTTGACTATTATGGAAGTCTTTTGAAAAACTACACATATGTAGCCTATATCAAATTTCCTGCCTTCTCAATGGGGATGGATGGGGAGCGAGAAAGGTATAAAAAAATCATTCTTCAGGAACCTAAGGTTGGATTGGAATTAGAGCACTGGGAGGATCATTCCCTATTGAGAGAAGAAATTTCAGGGCAATGAAGCTGAGGAAAACCCAGGTAAAGGAATTGACAATGTTCACCGGCCCCAGAGATCTCAGCCTAGCAATGCCTGTATATGCTGGATATTTATTCATTGCTGGTGCCTGGAGATGAATTATTGAAGAAGATGTTCACATCAATGAGGTTGTTGTTTAGTCATTTCAGTCATATCTGACTCTTCCTGACCCAGTTTGGTTTTTTTTTTTTAGCAAAAACACTGGAGTGCTTTGACATTACCTTCTCCAGCTTACTTTACAGATGAGGAAAATGAGGCAAATATGGTTAAGTGACTTGCTCAGGGTCACATAGCTACTAAGTGTGTCTGAGACTGGATTTGAACTCAGGAAGAAGAGTCTTCCTGATTCTAGGCCTAGTGCTCTATCTACTGTGCCATCTAGCTGATCAGTAAGGTCGTAGATCTTTTAAAGTATTCAATCATTTTTTCAGAAACACTGAAAAGAATGATTAGAATTTGCTGGGAAAATTCTTTTCCAACATAGTAACAAAGAATCATATTTATTCATTGACTTAAGATTTGCAAAGCACTTTCCATATGTAATTGAGGCTTTGATGGAGGTGCAGAACCTACCAGTAGGCTTGACTGAGGCAACCTTTCCACACAGAGGAAACTAGGCAGTTAGCTTCTTGGAGAATCATGATGATGCAGAAAGGAATGTGTTGGAGAGACTTGGGAGCAAGTGTGAACATTTTGTAATTGGTTCTAGGTAGCTTACCATATGGTCGAAGAGAGAATGATTAAAAGCAGAAGCAAACTTCACCTATGACCGCTGTGATTTGTTCTGCATCTGGGAGAACTTGATGATTTGCTGATACCATCTAGCGATATATCATGTGGTAAAGGGGAAGTTCTGAGTGACCCCTGAGGCCATATTGCCTCAAGGAATATGCCAAGGTCCTTGATCTTCTCCTTTTCCTTTTCCATTCTACATGAAGGATGTAGAGTCACCAACTCTAAGCTCTAGGGATCTAGGAGTCAAAATCCAGAGAAGGCTTGTGACATCAATGTCCCAAAGAGGAAGGAGTCAATTTTGGGATTCCAACATCAGAGAAAGACTCACAGGGCAGTTATTCTGTCTGGATATGAACTTGTGGCACCCAATGCTATGGAAAAACTAAGCTAAGTTTTGAGCCTAATCACTAATAGACAGACGTGGTATAGGGGAGTATATGCTTTGACATATTAGGGGAAATATTGCTAGCTTGTTCTTACTATTTCTTTGAAGTAAATATCCCTTTGTAAAAACTAATCGATGCTAAGTGTGTGGAACTAGGATACTACTCATAGGCCCTTAATAAAGGAGAGAACACAGTCAGTAGGACTTATGTTGATGGCAATAGAGAAGGGTCAGCTTGGTCTCTTAGGGAATCCCCTCTCCTCCTAAGGGGCCAATGGAGTAAGTGAGCTCTGGGAGAGAGGGTCATAGCACACATGTGCACATGTTATGTTGTTGGAGGCTGAAAACAATCTTGTGAAAGAAATAATGCAGGTATGATTATCTCTATTTTATGACTGGGAAAACTGAGTCTCAGAGACCCTCAGTGATGAGTCTGAGATAGGATTCAAACTTACGTCTTCTGCATTCTAATTTTAGGTCATGCTCATGATATCACTCTGCCTTTCTGCCATGGAAAATAGAACACTTGGTGTGCCTTCATTTTATCTTTTAGCAAAGCTTCTAGCAGTCACTAGCCCCTGCCCAGACCTATACAGATTGATCCCAAAGAACCAGTGTATTGATTACAACGCCCACGGCTCCATTTCAGAGCCCAGCTGGTTTCTACCAGAAATTGCTGAGAAACTTGGCAATTAAGTCATAATGTCACCCTACCCCCTTCCTTCAGAAGTCTTGGGTTTCAGAATTTAACCAGAAAAAGAAAGGAAAAACAATGGAATCAAAAGGATCTTTTGGATCCAACTTTCATTCCTTCATTTTATTTAATTTAAGGTAAATGTATTTTACTGGAGTTTTCCAGTAAAAATCACTTTGTTTGCTAAAATAACATATGTTGCTATTTTCCTAATTAATATTAGGAAAATATTCTTTAATGAAGAGTTAGTCCATGAAAATTGACAAACTTAAGACGATTATTAAGAAACTTACAGATTTTGTCCCATGAAAGTATTAAGCATTTGTATTAAGAATATTGTTATAGGATTATTTAATAACTTGCTATCTGTGGTTTCTCTTATCCTTACCTAGACTAGAGGGAAGGAAAAAAATCAAGATGGAGGCACTACTAGGGCTCAGACAGGATATGCTATGGAGCAGTGGCAATGGTCATCAGAACAACTCAACTCAGTCATAGTCCCATAGACCCTTCATAAATCTTCTTAGTAATTCTGAGATTAGGAGATTATTGGATGGCAGAATTGAGGCGGGGGAGAGGAAAGGAGAATGTTTCACTTCCCAGCAGGATACTGATACCTAAGCCAACTTTCCAAAACTATCAGGAAACTGGCTTATCTCAACAAACTGGTGGGATTGGTTTTGTGCTAATTTATTTTAACCCTCACAGTGCTGAGCAGATTAATCTTTTAATGAAAGAGTGAATGAGTGAGTGAATGAATGAATAACACCATTGGTTTCACAAATAAGATTTTAGAGTTGACTAAACAGTCTAATTTCCAAGCTTATGTTATTCCAATTATATCTTTAGCATATCCTGTACCTTGACCTTAATACAGTGAGGTCATTTTTGAGGTCATTTTGGTCCCCCTCAAAAACAAAAGACAACCACCTATGACCTTTTCTATGTGTCATCTCCTCCTTTAGAGTATGAGCTTCTAGATTGGTTGGTTGTTGTGCTTTGTTTTCGAAGAGGACCAAAATGACATTACCATTGTAAAGTGAAATCTCAGTTTGTCTAACTGTGGCTGACCAGACCAATATGAGCTCAGAAGGCTTGACCACAGATCCAGCACAGATAGTACATTTGCACATTTGGAATGGAGATGGCTCTAGATTTATGTATCTCATTTTTCCTTTGTGCTACTGAGATTCTGCTTTTCTTATAGAAAGAGAGTGCCTTTGGTGCAGGCACTTCGTGCTGGGCAGTCCTGTACCTGTATCTCTTCTTTCTCACGATTGATACCAAAGTTCATACCAAAGACCCAAGATCTCCCAGTGAATCCTGGGTCATCTCCACTCATCCTGATGAATATCTGGTCACTGGATTCAGATGGCTCTGGAGAAGTGAGGCTGGTGACCTGCACAGCCCTCCCTCGCTCAAAACAAAGTCAAGCGCAGGTCATGTCATCATTTCTCTGATGGCATGGCCTTCCTTGGCAATGAAGGATGAACACAAACAATTAGCATATACAATCAGTCTTCACGTTCCTAGAAAATGGTACAAAAGTCAAAAATATGAAATGTTGATACATTGAGCCTATAGGAAATAGAGAGTTAGGTTCCCATGACTATAAAAAATTGTAATGTTTCAATAGAGACTGATGAAAATATATTTTTTAAAAAATAGGTCTTGCAGAATACCTTTCTGCATACAATTCTTACAACACTCTGATAATAATGCACTTAAAAAAACCATAGTCACTATGAAATAACTTATAAAATGCAGTACACAAAATAAAATTGCTAAAATGCAAAACATTTTTTCTCACTAGTATTCCCTGGAATTCTGTATACTTTTGTACTAACATCTCAGTAAAAACCAAAAACATTAATTTCAGACAATATTCACTTTCACAACATGAAATCTACAGTATTGTGAATACTTTGTCGATTTATTGATACCAAACTCACAGTTGACAGTGTCTGCAGATTTTCTGGCAAATATTTTATATAGCATACTTTTTTTTTTCTCATCAAGCCACATCACTTAGCTGACTTTGCACACTGGGGCTTAGAACCCAAAGGATTTATGCTATATTTTGGGGTATAACTGCAACACAAAATTTGAGTTGTTAAAGCAAACAATGAAAATATTCATTGAAAGCACAGGGAGCTCTTTACAACAGTGAGGTGAAGAAGATCAGTGAAGTACCTAATAGGATACCAGTCACACCACAAGTTGCATTTGAGGCCCCTCTTCTCCACTGTACATACACATGAATGCGTATGGCTGCCAATATAGAAGAGAAAATGATGTTACTATATAAATCACTCAAATGCTTGAAGTTATGAAAGTTAAATTGTGAATGTTGGGGATTGATTGCAAATGCACATATGTATGCACATATATTTACAGGTATAATATATGCATAAATTCCTACATACATGGTCTTCCCAAAATTCTTAGTGAAATTTTAAGCTATTCAAATTTTAAATTGTTCAAAGGATTTTAGGACATCTTGTGTAGTGTGTGTGTGTGTGTGTGTGTGTGTGTGTACATGGGGGTATGGGCATGCATGAGTGCATGTGCATATGTTTATTTGACTGTGTACATGTATATGCATGTACGTACATATTTTGTACCTATTATAAATCTACTTTGGATTTACAATCATCAGAAAACTGCAGCATGTTTACCAAGGTGATAGAGAAAAAGATTTCTACTGGCACACTGGAGATGACCACCACTGGGGTTCTAAGTAAAAAGAACTAGAATTCATTTTCACTATTGTCCCTCCTCCCTTTCTCTCCCCCTCTCCTATGCCAGTAGACCCTCTCTCTATTGTTCATTCTTCTCTGTCTAAATTCTCTATCATAGTGTTCCATCCTGTGTGTCAGATCATCTTTGGATACAAAGGAAAACATTTTGTTGTGATTTGATTACAATTGTTTGTCATGATGTAAAGGACATAAGATGGTTCTGGTAATCTGAACTTCAGAGATTACTATGAAGAAGTAAGTCAGTAGGTTAAGAGTCTTTTGTTATAAAATCTCCCTTCAGTCTTGAGAAGCCATGGATTGCCATTGAAAACTTAAGTGAATGTTTTACAGAGGGGAAAGTCAGAAGGAAAACCAACTCTCTTTCTCACCCTTCCTTCTTGCTTTCTGTGGTAGAAAAATAAACTTCAACTGTGTACATAGAAATGTTCTCTTTTATTTTGTCTTTTTATATTTAAGTGCAAAATTTTTTTTAAATAGCATTATATGACCAAGATTAATGCAAATGTATTACTGAAGTGTTGTATATTTGAAATCCATTAAAATAACTTTTAATTCATGTACAGAAGCAAAGAATGATACATCTCTTTACATCATGAAAGCAAGATGACATTTGAATCTTGTGGCCAAAGAATGACAGATAAATAAACAGAAGGAAGAAACCTTGCTTGAGCAAACACTAATGGATTGATTTAACCTTGATACCCTATCCTGCTTGCCTCTTAGACGTGGTTTATTGGGTAAAAATAGGCGAGACTAATGAAGACATTACCAAATGTTATGACTTTGACAAACTCAGGCCTGTATGTAGGGCAAGTGTCATTGCTAGTTGGCCCAATCCATTGGTAAATTATGGGGTAATATGAGGGAAAGGGGGAAACAGAATTAGTGAACAATACAGTGACCTCATGACTTTTTAAAAAGAAGTTTTTCAAGTTGGCTCAAAATGTCAACTATACATATAACTATCTAGAATCTCATCTGCATTCTCTCATTATTTACAAACTCAAACAATTGATAAGAGATGTGAGGCATTGGGTTTGCTATGTAAAAGAAGTCTAGCACATAAGCCTAGCCTATCCTCTAACATCCATTTCTTCTTGAACAACTGTCCTATCTAATTAAACAAGGCATGGGATGGTGACATATAAAACACTATCAGATGTGGAGACTGGGTCAGCTTGAACACAAGTTTTTATTATTTTATATATTCCATTTTTCTTATTGAAGCCAATATAACATTTTATAAGGATACAGTGTGGCATAGCAGATAGAGTACTACCCTAAGAATCAGGAATAATCAGCATTCAAACATAACTCTAGGGCTCAATTATCTCTACAATCCTGGGCAAATCATTGAATGGCACCAAGCTTTAATTGTCTCATGTGTAACTTTTCAGTGCCCCCCCCCAGATCATAAAGTGTGAACTGATTGGTTATTGATGAATTGCCAATCTGAATCTGAAGAAGTTGTTTTTACTGCAAGTTACCTACAGTGACATAATATGAGTACAGAGAAGCAAATAAACAATCAAATAAGGGAAAACAAAAAAACAAAAAAGCAACCAGATAAATACATAAATGAATACAAAAGGAAAAATATGAATGAGAAAAGCAATGTGTCAGAAGGTGTAACTTATTTCCCCAAAGTACAATGCTAACAAATATTAGTTTCAGAATTTTAACATAAATCTCTCTACCAATACCCTGCTCTTTTACTAGTGTCGAACACTTTTGCCATCCAATAGTCATTGAATGAGAGAGTACTTTTATCAGTTCTTAAAAGAAAGCCCTCCTGGACCATTACTTAGTGTGATCACCAGAATGTGACTGGCTGCCTGGAGATTCTATACGCTAATCATTTGCATGATTTGATAGGCAACTGGCCAAATCCCTTTTTGTCTCCCAGGTCAACCCTTCCAATTCCAACCTACCCTACAATGCTCAGCTCAATGGCATATCCCTCTTTTCCTCCACCTTTTGAGTTCCACTTGGGAGTTTTGAGAAAAGACCCTCAGAATCAGTGAAGAAGGAACTGTAGCATAATGGCAGTCTTAGATTGATATTCTAGTGAATGAGGCATAAAATTAGTAAAAATTTGGAATAGAGGATAAATTCTAAAGTCTTTGCTTCAACTGAAGTCCTTTATTTTAAGCCTGTGCAAATTTTTATGTTTCAAGTGCATTTCTTATAAATGACATATTATTGCTTTCTGCTTTTAATTTACTCCACTATGTTCTTCCATTTTGTGGGTGAGTTCATACCATTAACATTCACAATCATGATCATTACTTATGGAATTTCTCTCTTTTATCTTCTCATATCGTTCCTCCCATTTACTTTTTGTCCCCTGTTTATTAAGAAGAGAATGGAAAGAGAGAAAGAACATGCTCAGCACCAATTCTCTAGATTTAGCGTAATCTGTTTCTATTCTCCTTCCACCATGAGAAAAGATACAGTTAGAGGCTATCCTTTGTTTATCATCATCAGCACAGTCATCTTAATGATCCATGCATATAAATGGTAAGCCATAACCATAAAAATCTGTTCAGGAAGAAAGCCAGTTAAATGATCTTTCTTTCCAAATGTCCTGTACCTGCCATGAGCAGAACACCAGAGTTTAAAGGTTCCTCTTCATAGACTGACTGTGTTTTCCAAATAAACAAACAGCATGTTTATAGGGAGGGTTGACAATAATTTGGTTTATCTGTTGAGTTTCTGAAAATTGTTTATTTTGTAAATCTTTGGTTACTTTTTTGCCTCCATCTGTTTCATGAACTTCGACATCGAAGCTACTCTGAGCCAATGAGATGCATTGTTTTTGGCACTATGAAGCCAAAACAAACAGTGTCAGATTAAGGGGTCATGGGAAGTGTGGTGGGTAAATGAAGTTGGGTTAGACCAAAGACTTGGCATGGTTCTTTCTGGTGTGTCATCATTTCCATAATAAAAAAGAATGAAGAATCTACACTTTACAGAGCATGTAGGTTAACATTCAAGAGAAGTTTTCCTAAAACCCAGTTAGTATGGCAAAAAAAAACATAGGGGGCACATATACCCAGGTTCAAAGTAAATGTTTTGTTTCCAGTGTGGACTCTTTCAAGGGAAACAAGCTTATTCATTTGGACTTCTGAAAACTTAGCACAACAAAGATCCTGAGCTATGGCAAGCATTCATCATAACACAATGGCAATGTGGGACAGGGAAGAGGGTTAAGAAAACCTGGGTTCTGGTTGTACTTCTGACACATGCTAGATGAATATCTGTTTACTGGATTCAGATGACTCTGGAGGAGGTGAGGCTGGTGACCTGCACAGCCCTCCCTCACTCAAAACGAAGTCAAGTGCAAGTCATGTCATCATTTCTCTGATGGTATGGTCTTCTTGGCAACAAAGGATGAACACACACACACACACACACAGTTGTATGATTAGAGGCAAGTCACTTAATTTCCCATAACCTCCAACTCTCTCTGACTACAAGCAACAGATAAGCTGCTTTATCCATTCAAAAGGTTTCCACACTGGTAGTTCCCTTCACAATGAGAGAGCTCCTTCATTTTGTTTATTCTCCCATCACACACACACACACTCATATAGACACACAGACTTACAATAACACACACACAATGAACACTCTAAAAAGAGTCATTTCACTGGAAGATGCTAAATGGTATTACTTTTCAATATATTATTTTTTAATTTAAATTATTTTTTATTTAATTTTAATTTCACCCAATAATGGAGTAGTAGAATGGTCAATTTTAGCTTCCTTTAATCTTGAAGATTACGAACTGAGGTCTTAAACAGTATCATTGCTTCCAAATAGACGTCATGGATAGTAATGTCAGAGTGGACATGCTAGTCAGTTCTGCTAGACATTTTTGAATTTACAAAGTTTATTGACTCAGGCACTAACTCCTTTTGCAGATCCCAGTTCCTGGCCCTGAGGACTTTTCAGCCATGGCACATTATGTGTAAGGTGACAGTCATTCCTATAAAAATGTGATTTTGTTGTCCAACTGTATTAGACGCCATAAATACCTCCACACAGACTGAGGATGACATTAAGGTGTCAGCACTGGTAGTCTGAAATCACTAGACAGCCAAGCCCTGGTGAATGGAGAATTCAGTTCAGCTAAGGAGGAAATCAGGACGACAAAACTTTGTTAGTTCCCAGAGCATAACAAAATCACTCGGAATGCAGTAATACCCACCCTAACTTCTTCTTACTGTCATGTTTTCAACTTCACTATTCAATGACACTTCCCAAAGGGAATACATTTCTGATTTAATCATGTAAGTCAGGGAGAAAATGAGATACAGTCAACGTGTATTTCTTTTATAATGAAATTCTGCATGTACCCCCCCATGTAATTATAGAACCCTCAACTCTATGGGTCACAATGCCCAAAGCAATGCTTTTGTTCTCAAGCCTGTTTCTTGGCTTATTTGGAGAGGGATGAAGATTGGGTCTGATATTTTGGTACAGGGTTATTTTCTTGCTGATTTCACATTTTGAAGGATTATGTCAGACATAATGAGGAGCTTAGAATGGAAACTCCTTGAGGCCAAGACACTACTTCATTATTGTCTTCTGTCTCTGGAATCTGGCACATTCTTGTTGGTTGGTTGAATGGCATACTGCAGAATAGAAAACTGTGCTTTTAAAATTCAGCCCATTGACTAAGGCAGAAGGACAGCTCCCTGTGGGGGTGTTCTTCATTTAGGCATTAGTTAGGTCACTGACTAACTTGATTCAAAGTCCCAAAGGGTCAGGGCACTTTACCTGATGATGCCAAGGAGCTATGGCTTTAAAAGAAATCCTGCCTGGGCCCTGCCCTTCAGCTGTGCCCCTGAGAAAACAAATTGAATTTCCTGACTCCAAATGGCAAACCGGGCTATTACATACTTTGTAATTTCAAAGAGCATCTGTCATCGCACAAAGACAAATATATTTCTCAAAGAAACATCTGGTGCTTTTTGAAATAAGCCTCAGGCCTCTGCGCAATGAATGAAAAATGTGCTATAGATAGAGTGTTATTTCATGTTGCCTTTCATTTAATCAACTGAGTGTGGAATGTTTGTATTGAATTAACCATCACAAAAATACTGGCCTTCTCCAAGTGGTTGGAGAACCTTGGGTTTTCTTGGGGGATGGGGGCCAGGAGGGAGGAGCTGGAAAGAAAAAGGTATGTTGCAGTACAATAATAAATAAGGACCACTGGAATGTGCTAGCTTTCAGTTCTCTGCTGAACTCCTTCTTTACCTGGATAATATTTTAGGGGGATTTCAGATGTGCAGCACTCCCACCACTGGTGGCAGCTAGTGATTGACCCTGGGCAAATGCTTTATCAAACCAGGATTATGGTGAATTCCCATTTCTAGTGTTTTAAGGTTTCCCAGACATTTCCCTCACAAAAGGCTTGTAGAGTGGATAGCATTGACTTATCATCCCATTTTACAAAGCACAAAACTTTAAGGCACAGGTGTAACCAGGTCCAAGAGATTCAGAGAAGTTGAATTGCCCAAGATCACACAACTAATGAATGACAGACAGTTTCTCCCATATCAAACTATCATTTACATCCTTCCAGATAATCCAGGTGCTGTTTGCATTAGCACTTACACACTTTCAAAGGCAAAATATGGATTTATAGTATTGCCCATAGGGATACTACTCTGAATTGTTTCATGGGATGGAAAAGAACTGAGAAAATAGAAAATAGGAGGAAGAGATTGGGTCAGGTTGCATGAAAAAGATGCAGGCAGTACTTCTGATAGACTTTTTCAGGTACTTCCTGATATGAAGACCAGTGTTGAAAGGCTCAGACCCTCCCAGAAAGAAACTATCATTTCTTTCTTTCTTTCTTTCTTTCTTTCTTTCTTTCTTTCTTTCTTTCTTTCTTTCTTTCTTTCTTTCTTTCTTTCTTTCTTTCTTTCTTTCTTTCTTTCTTTCTTTCTTTTTCTTTCTTTCTTTTTCTTTCTTTCTTTCTTTCTTTCTTTTTCTTTCTTTCTTTCTTTTTCTTTCTTTCTTTCTTTCTTTCTTTCTTTCTTTCTTTCTTTCTTTCTTTCTTTCTTTCTTTCTTTCTTCCTTCCTTCCTTCCTTTCTTTCTTTCTTTCTCTCTCTTTCTTTCTTTTTTTATACCAATTTTCAACTTCTTTATTTAAAGTTTTAAGTTCCAAAATAAATCCCTCCCCTTTTCCTTCCCTTCCCCCCTCCCTGAGATGGCAAACAATCAGATATAGGTTGTATATTTCCATGTTAGTCATTTTGTATGAGAATATTTGAATAAAAGAAAAGAATGAGGGAAAGAAAGTGAAAAGTAGCTTGCTTCAGTCTATATTCAAGCATATCAGTTCTTTCTCTGGAGGTGGGATACATACTTCATTAGTCCTTTGAGATTGTCTTGGATCATTGCGTTGCTGAGAAGAGCTAAGTCATTCACAGTTCTTCATCGAACAATACTGCTATTGCAGTGTACAATGTTCTTCTGGTTCTGTTCACTTCACTTTGCATCAGGTCATGCATTTCCTTTCCAGGAAAAAATCATCATTTCTTAAGAATGGAAATTGCTACTGACCCAAGAAGCAATGGGAAAGAAGAGGAACAGTAGGTAAAAATAGGCAACAACTTTTCATAGCAACACCTTCCTCCCAAAAAAAGTGGAAAGGGAGGAGAATCACCTTTAGGGGAATGACTGAACTAATTGTAGTATATGAATTTAATGGAATATATATTGTGGCATAAGAAATGATGCAGTGGACAGTGGCAGAGGAATCTGGGAGGACCTCCATGACCCAGTGTGAAGCAAAGCGAGCAGAGTTTTAAGAATATGCATACAACAACAGTATTTTAGAGGAAAAAAACTTTGAAAGAATTTAGAACGTTGATTAATATATTAATAAACTTCATGTTTAGAGGACTGGAGATGAATCATACTACCCACCTCCTGCCAGAGCATAGGAATTTAGGTTAACATATGGAAAAATAACAAAGATAACAGAGAAGGCCAAATTTACATAACATTTTAAGATTTGCAAAGCTCTTTAAAAATATTATTTCATGCTATTCCCACAATTCCTGGGAGGTAGACATCATTAGTACCTCTTTTTAGGGGTGCTTAATAATTGTGTATGGTGCTGAGGTGACTTGTTTACAAGAACTGGAATTAAGTATGCTATCAGGGGCAGGCAGGACTGGAAGCAAGTGTATGATGGTCATAGGGAAAGAGGGAAGAGGTAGCTAATGAGCAGCTTGTATATGAATGGCCAAAAAGAAGCAGAAGACTGATGCTGCCCCGTACCGGGAGGACAACAATGGTTCTAGAATCCCCAAGGATCAGCAAATCCTCCCTCTGATTCTTAGGACCTGTGTGACCTTGGGTGACCCAGTTCACTTCCCTGGGCCTTAGTTTCCTCACCTGCAAAATAAAGGTGTTGGAAAATGGTTTTTGAGATTCCTTTTAGCTCTAGACCTGTGATCCTATGCATTTTCTAGAGGAAAACCCCCCTGCACATTGAGTGAACGCTTTGACAAGGAATTTCATAGCAAGACATGAACAAGAGTAGTTTCTAATGGGAAGGCTTAGATGAGCCATCAGGTTAGAAGACCATGGACCCATCGGAGTACTGGGTCTATGGACCTTCGGCACAGAGCCTCCAGGGGCCCATGCGATGGTCCGGAATTCTCTGTATAAAAACCTACATTAACCCTCCCCCCCCACAATGTGTAGGAAACTTTTGTGACCTCAACTCCCTGCCTAAGCCTGCATCCTTCCCAGAGAGACAAGAATGCTCCACCCCTTGAATTGCTCCAAAAGGCCCTTAATTACTTATTTCCTCTATATATTCTTCCACCTCCAAACCCCATGTGCCCTGTTTTTCCAGTCTGTTGTTATGTTTGCATCCTTGGGTACTCCTTACAGTATTTTCCCTTCCTTTATTTTCTACGCTTGATGGGCCTTCATCAGTTTTATAGTTCTATGTGCATTTAGAAACTTTATATAAGGTGCAGGCAGTACTGTGGTTGGCAAAAGCAGAGGTCTACTGGCCACTCACAGTCCCTTCCAGCCTTTGAGTGAGGGGCTGAATCCCTCTGAACATCTCCTAAACCCTCTTCTCTTTGAAATGCTCTGGGGCCCCTGTGAATGCAATTGCTGAAAGATGTTCTACCTCCAGTAAGACTAAAGAGGATGCAAGCTTATGCAGACATCGTGGGATCAGTGTGGAACATCCCACTTGGGGTATTCTGAAGGGAGTCAATCCCCTAAGCCTGTCATTTTCTAAAAGGTTCCTTCTTTGGGATCATGGAAAACTTTTGGGGTTAACATCATTGTTACAAGAGAGTTTTGCCCATGGCAAGAGCTGGTAAATATTTATTGCCTTGAAAAGGCAGCTTCATTCTGTTAACCAGGGCTGGACCTATTCTGTGAAAAAAGTAACTGCTTCATTAAGGAGTATTGCAAGTCCCACTTGGGTCACAACAATCCCTGGATAACTTGTTTGCCTGGGGGCCAAAAAAGTAATTCTTAGGAACTGAGTAGAGTGTTGTGCAGGGGAGGGTGAATGTAGGAAAACTTGAGTGTGAACAGATAGGAGGCAGCATAAAGGAACTGGGACAAAGGTAGGGTGTAACTATGGAGTTCTGTCCAGAGAGAAGAGCTCAGAGGAGGCTTAGTGGTGCTTGTCCCCTTGGAGGACAGAAAGCATGTCTTAGAGGAGAGGGGAGGCAAGACTGGCACAGATAGGATGGGTATGAAAGAACTCCAGAGATGAGGACAAAGGGAGAAAAAAGTCAGACTTGTAAGTATTCTCTCTTCTGACCTACATTAGATTCTAGAGACATCAGTGATGTTTCTACCCCATCAGACTGTTTCTACCCCATCCCTGTGGGCAGGACTATCTTTTACCTCTTTTTGTATCTCCAGTGCTTAGAACAGTGCCTGGCACATAGTATGTGCTTAATAAATATTTATTGATTGATTATCATTTATTTGCCATCTTTTGTCACAAAGCTATTCCACTTGAGGTAAACAAAGGGTTGGAGATCATCTATTCCTACGAGCAGTTTCTGGGGGATGCAGCCTGATTTCAGATGGCACAGACAGTTGGGCCAAAATCTAGAATGGAAGCTTATGTTCTCCTCTAAAGGTGAAACAGGAAAGCTTCCCAGTGCTCAGTCTGAGCTGGCCTTGAGAACCTAGAACAACATAATACTCCAAGGAAGCAGGAATATGTCCAACCCAGACTTTCACTCCAGCCGTGCTGAAGAGCCCAGGTCTAACATCAATTCCAAAGTCATGCCTGAGTGAGCGAACAAACAAAAAGAATCCCACTGTAAAAGGCTATATTATAGCAACAGAGGCTCTCAAGATGCAAACCCAGAAGGAGCAAATGATTCTAGCAAATCTACATAGAAAGTTTCAAGGAAAAAGAGCTTAGATACAAATTCAATTCAGTTCTTGAAAAACATAATAAGGACTTTTAAAAATGATATTTTCTTTTTTTTTTTATAAATGGAATGAGAGCACTGGAGGGGGAAAATTGGAAAAGAAATGAGAGCTAGAAAGAGTTGGACAGGGAATTAAAATTTAGCACAAGAAGTACAAAATCTTGACCAAGTAAACTCCCTGAAAATTAGAGAAAATAAGCTGGCAGTTGACAAAATATTATTTGGGGGACACAGCTATGAAACCTTCAAAAATGGTATTGTCAGTATTCTTCTCCCTGATAATACCCCCTCAATATTATTTTGCACCCTTATGCACAGGTCAGCCAGCTCTAAGGAGGCTATCCAAAATCACAGTATGAAAACCTCCCTTTAGAGCATATGCTCCCCTCCAGCAGGAACACCCCTTTCCATTGGAACATATCTTTCCCCCCAGCAGTAGTATACCTTCCTGCTGGACCTTCTGCTTTCTGCTGAATGGACCTGTGTCTCTGTGCTACCCAGTGAAGTGCCACCCTTACACGAGTTACGTTCTATGGCAGTGTATATGCCTGAGTTGTATGTCAGGCCTCCTTTTCCTCTTCCCCCACCCCATTACTTATGTTAAGCTTTGCATTGAACTGACTCCTATTGTCTTACATATTATTCCCATCACTCACTCTCATTAAGAGTTGTTTTCCTTTATGGTGAATACATCTTTCCTTAAACATCAACTCGGTACCTGGACAAGGACTTAACCTACTGACAGCCACACATACAGTGGAGGAGTTTGACATGCAAACCCATTTGTAGAGTGAATCCATTTGTAGAAAGCAAGGGTCAATAGTGAACTGTATGTGCTTCCAAGAGGGACTCCTTCATGCCAAAGTATCTGATTATATGTAAATATGTGCATGCATGTTTGTTGTATCTATGTACATATATTCCTTTGGATTTGGTGAGTACAGAAATTTGTTTTGTTTCATGATACATTTGTAACAGGGATTTTGTTTTTCTTTCATCCTCAGTTGGAAGGGGAGGAAAAGGAGGTATATTTTGGTTAATTAAAATAATGAAGAAGTATACGTCTGCTTCGAGAGGGTCCAAACCTGTTCATCATTGAAAACTGCCTCCATGATACAGTTCATGTAATTCACTTGGAATTATCCAAATCAAGAGTTCCTGCCCTTCTTCATCATAGAAAATCACTTTCTCAATTCTTGATTCCCTGGGAACCTCACCTGCTTCAGATGCCAGAGAAGAATGAAAAAAGGATGGCTCTCTCATCCTCAAAGACGAACAACCAGATATCAGTTGCTAACCATGATCTGTCCAAGGAGTAATTTCCAGGGGAAGCCTCATACAATTGCCTTGTCTACTCAACCTCCAGGGTCAAAGGAATTCATGTAGTTAGTCCCAGCATGTGTCTAGGTCAGAGATACTTTTTTTCTTTGAGTAAATCTGTAATCATTTATTCTTCATAAGTTTAAATTCAAGTTCAAATGTAGTTCAGAAAATCAAATTATGTAAACAAGTTAACAAAGTAACTTAATTTCCTTCGTATCATCTCCATGATGTAAACGTATCAAAATGAGATGAGCCATAGGTGGAATAAGCCAAGCTAATCAAATTGACTGAGGAATGTCTTCCTCAAACTGATGAAAATAAACTATGGAAAAATGGTGATGGTAATCCTGCAGGGCTTTACGCTTGACCCAGGTGCTAGGAAGGGTTGGCTCAAGAGACACGCACTTACAGTCCTCTGAGCAGAGCATAAAGCATGAGATCAACCCCCTGGTTGCTTTGGCTACATGATAACAGGAAACCACTTAGACTTTTCTCTTTTAAAACAATGTATCAGTCATTTGTTACTTGCTTGTACCACTCAGCAGACAAAAGGATTGACTGTGGGGTGGAACATGTAGGGTCTACTGTGGGCATGGGAATCTTTTCCTCCATCCCAGTTTCAGTCTCTTCTCTGCTAAATGAGAGGGTTGGACAATAAGTATCTTTTGAGGCCCCTCCAAGTTCTAATATGCCATTTTCAATTATCAGTGAAAATTAACATAGTTTTAAAAATGATTCTAAAACATAATTTAAGAGTCAGTAGTACTTAACAAAATCTGTAGTTAAATGGAAAATATTTAAAAGGAAATAAAATCAATCATATATACCATTCTTTAAAATTAGATAGAACCTTGACAAATACCGAATTACACAAAGTATTTATATATACTATTGGATATTAAGGATGTGCTCTCTCTCTCTCCTTTCTCTGTCTCCATATGTATGTGTGTGTGTGCGTGTGTGTAGTTATTGTAAACATTTATTAAGAACCTACTATGTACCAAGTACTGTGTTAAATGATAGGCATAAAAAAAGAGGCAGAAAAAACCTAGTCCCTGCTTTCAAAGATCTTACAATCTAATAGGGGAGCTAACATGCAAACAAATATATAGAAAGCCAGCTATATACAGGACATATGGGAAATGATTAACAGAGGGAAGACAATGGAGTTAAGAGGGATAGGAGAGGGCTTCCAGTAAAAGATGGTATTTTAGTTGGACTTCAAGGAAGCCAGGGAAATCAGTGGTCAGAAAGGAGGAGGGTGAGCACTCTAGGCATGGGGGACAGCCAGAAAAAATGCCCAGAGCAGAGAGAGATGGAGTATCTTGTTTGTGGAACAGCTAGGAGGCCCACATCATTGGACTGAATAGGGGGTGATGCGGAGTAAGGTGTGAGAAGACTGGAAAAGTGGGATGGGGCAGGTTATGAGGATCTTTGAATTCTAAACAGAAGGTTTTTATTTTTGAATCTAGGTTTCATCATGGACTCCCCCTCATTTCTCTCTCTCTCTCTCTCTCTCTCTCTCTCTCTCTCTCTCTCTCTCTCTCTCTCTCTCTCTCTCTCTCACACACACACACACACACACACACACACACACACACACACGCACACCTCAGTAAAATACAGTGACTCCCTATCACCTCTAGGATCAAATGCAAAATTCTCTGCTGGGTGTTGAAAGTCCTTCAAAACCTAGCCTTGCCCTCAACTTTCTAGTCTTAGAATTTATCCTCTTCTACTTATTCTTCAATCAGTGATATGGCCCTCTTTGCTATTCTTCAACAAGATCCTCCATTTCCCAACTCTGGCACTTGCCTCTACCTGGAATGGTCTCCCTCCTCATCCCTACTCTCTGGTTTCCTTCAAGTCCTAACCAAAACTTCAACTTCTCCAAGAAGTCCTTCTCCAAACTCCTTAATCATAGCACCTTTACTCTGTTGATTATTTCCAATGAATCTTATATATAACTTGTTTATATGTAGTGTTTTGTACATTATCTCCTCCATTTGAGGGTGAGTTCCTTGAGGACAGGGATGTCTTTTTCTTTTTTTTGTATCCCTTAGCACATGCTTGACACATTGTGGGTACTTAATTAGTGTTCAATGATTGACCATCAATGCTCCAGACAGCTCTCTAAGACCCTAGAGAACATGCCAACTTGCATTGGCATAGGAAATTTTATCATGTGGGAATTCCCTATAACAATCATGAGTCCAAGCCCTAACTCTTTCTATAACAATGTGTTAACTTTAGTAACATTATTTATTGAGTCCATGGAATGTAAAAACTGAAAAAAAAATCAAATGTTAAGAGAAAATAATCTTTGAAACAATCCAGACATTTATTGCTTAAGACAACTAATTCCCTTTGATGAGATCATCCATTCTGATCTGGAAGGACACTAGAACCCATGTGAATAACAGCTAGACTGATCGACTCCTGAGACCAGCTCAGATGCTTCCAAATCTAATCAGAGTACAATCTCAGCCCACTCAGATCCTTCTTCACTTGACAACTGGAAAGCGCAGGTCCACCCAAAGCTGAATTTTGTATCCAGCTGTTCAACATATTTGAAAATAAATGCAGTGAGGAACAATGGCCCAAGAAGACCCTCCCTGGCCCCAGTGACTGTGGAAAAAAAGAGTTTCAACAAAGTAAAATCCATGAGCACCCTGACATGGGGAATATTGTGTCAACCAGCCAACCAGGCAGCAGCTGTTTACTTCCAAATATGGGGTGGGGTGGAGTTTGTGCTCTCCAGTAAGGATTTATGCTTCTGAAGAATGAGGAAAGTCTCTTTATATGTGCTCCAGGCAAGCTTCACTTTTGCCCATGCTGTCCCTCTATACCCTCCCTACTTTGCAAGGAGAGAATTCGATTTCCTGGTGCAAGTTTCTGTGGGTATAGGATTCAACTCATATCGCTTATTCAGGCAGGTTTGGAAGAGAACCTGCATTCAAGTGATGAAAAAATTGAAAAAAATCTGATTGATGAGTGTAGGTGCCCACTTGTTTGGAGAACTCACATAACACAAATTTTCACTTATAGAAAGAAGCTTATGTCACTCAAGCCAAATCACTGCCTTCTCTAGGGATTCATTGAGTTTTCTAAGGAATTCAACTACCAATAACTATAAAGAATCATATAGAACTTTAAAAGTTACACAAGAACAAAGAATCAAAGCTGGATGGAACCACAGAAATTATTAAATGCCTCCTCTATATGAGACATTGTGATAGGTCTTGGTGATACAAAGACAAAAACCCAATGGTTCCTGCCCTAAAGGATCATTCAGGCCATGGGGATGGGGGCTCAAGAAAGGAGAGAAAATGTCTACATAAATGTGCAGATGACTTACAAAATGTATACCAGATGATCTTGGGAGGGGGGCGCCCAAGGACCTGAGTGAGGGAAGGGGACCCAAAGAGCACTTCATGTAGACAGTTGTGCTTAAACTAAGTCTTGAAGGAAGGATTTTACAAAGGGCACCTTTGGGAGGAATTGTTTGGCCCACCTTCCAGTCCTCCAGTCAGAGGGACAGAGGGTTCTAATGAGTTGTGAGTACCAAACCTGATGAAGTTGTGTAGAGATGATGCATTGCTGGCATGTGGTACAGCAAGTCAAAGTCTCAGGGACAGGAGATGAAATGTCATATATGTCATATACAGCAGGAAGACCAGTTTGTCTGGACCTTCAAACACAGGAAGGGGGATAATATGTAAACTAGGTTAGGACCAAGTTGTAAAGGTTTAAAATGCCAAACTGTGGTTCTTATATGTGATCCTAGAAGTAATAGTGAGCCAGTGGAGCTTATTGACTAAGGTAGTTTATGTGATCAGATTTGCACCTTAAGAAAACTACTTTTGCAATGGTGTAGTGGGTGGATGAAAGAAGCAAACAATTGAAGCAGGAAGGCTGAGAAGGTATTACAACAGGCAGATGAGAGATGATAAGGATTTAAACTAATATGGTGGCTATATGAGTAAAAAAATATATAAATGGGGGACAAGAGTTGGTATAAAGGTTAAAAAAGAAAGATTTTGTAAGTTCACAGTTGTATGAGGTGAGAAATATTGAGAAGTCAATAATAATAATAAGATTATAGACCTAGGAAACTAGAAATATTTAGAACAGGATAAGAGAAAAAGAGTTTGAGATGTCTGTGGGACCTCCATCTTGAAATACCCAATAGGCAATTCATGATGAGATTCTGGAGCTCAGGAAAGATACTGGGGCTAGATAGATGGATAGAGATATATAGATAGATGCATAGGTACAAAGTTATAATTATGGAGAGGGAGAGGGAGAGAAAGATCCTTGGGATTTCATGAAATCACCAAAAGAAAGTGTACAGAGAGAAAAGTGGTCCCACTGCGGAGTTATGAAGAATTATGCAGTTAGGGAGCATAATATGGATATTACATCAGCAAAGAAGACTGAGAAGTACAGACAGGTGGGGAGAGAAATGAAAAGAAAACCTAGAGAAGAGACAGTGTCTAGGAAGAGAGTGTGGTTTTCAGTATCAAAGGCCATATTAGTTCTTTTGTACAAGAAGACTCAAATGAAAGGAAAAGACTGAAAGTGAAAAAATAGTGTGTGTCAGTCTGTATTCAAATAATTTGAGGAGAATCTTTCTGATTGGCCAGGGAAACTTCCAGTCCTATGGTGATCTCAAAAGGCCAGCAACCTCATGAAGTTTTGAAAACTAGTCACAGGAAAGGGATTATCTTTGTTTTTCTTAGTGTTAGAGAGCCAGACTAGAAGCAATTAGAGGGAGTTGCAGAAAGAGAAACTTACAGACGACTAAGGGAAAACTTCCTAACAATTAATGCTGTTTTAAAATCAATGGGAGAGCTCAGAATTGTAGATCAGGGTTGGAAAAGACCTTAAAAACTAGCTAGTCCAGTCTCCTCATTTTACAGATGGGGAAAGTGAGGCTGAAAAACATAAAATAGGTCAAGCGCAAACATCAGTTACCCAAGCCCTCTGAGTCCACGTGTAGTCCCCTTCCTGCACCATTTTCTCTCACTGCAGATCTCTGAGGAGGGTTAGATGCTCACTTCTCAGGAATAGGGGTGGGGGTGGAGTCAATCCATCATTAAGTACCTATTGGTGCTTGACATTGTGTTAGGGCTTGGGATCCGAAGACAAAAACAACCCTTGGACTGGACTCCTCCAGTCCAACTTCCTAACTAAAGTTTCTCATCTTCAGAAATCTCATAATCCCACAAGATTTCATCAGGTTTGGTATTCACAAATCATTAGAACTCTCTGTCTCTCTGACTGGAGGGCTGGAGGGTGGAGCAAACAATTCCTCCCAAAGCTTCCTTTCAAGGAGGACTACTAAGACAGTAAGCTCTTCGTTTGTCACCAGCTCACACTCCTCGGACTGGATTCTATCACCCTCCCTGCACCAGGTACCTTCTCCCCCAAACACTTTTCAATTCCTTTTGTGGATGGTTTTTGCCCATTTGATTCTGAAGTTCCTTCAGGGCAAACATGATCTCCTGCTCTTTCATCAGGGAAAGCTTCTAGCCTTTGGGAGGCATCAGTCCAAGGCCTGCATGGATTTCCTTTTCTTCACTGCTGGGAACCTTTTCACTATAGCAACTTTCCAGCCTTCTACTTGCCTCCTGGTAGAATCACATCCAAAGAATAGCCCAGTGTCAACACTTGTCCCTAGAGTGGTTTCTCTTTAAACAATACCTCTGGGCACTATGTTTGCAAAATGTAGCCAGGAATTAAAGGGGGAAAAAGTCTTCAGGATTGTCAAAAAATGAGTTTCTCTTGCAAAATGGCATTAATTTTGCATTTTTTCCCTATTATAAAAGAACATACACTTTTGCAGAGCTAACAAAATGGCGGTATAGTGGATAGAGGGTCAGAGTGCTGGAAGTGGAGTCAGGAAGACCAAATTTCATAATTCACCAGGTGTTTTCTGTCTCCAAGTTCCTTATTCCTCACCTAACACAACTAATAATAAGAGCGGTAAGGTTTAAAAAATAATTTCACATGTATTATCTCATTTGATTTCCAAACAACCTTATAATTTAGGTGCTATTATTATCCCTAGTTTACAGATAAGGAAACTGAGGTTGCAAGGTGAGTCATTTGACCTCATCACTTCCACTGTTACTGTCAGTCTTGTGTTTAACTGAAGGAAAAAGAACCATCTGGGAAAAAACCAGAAATGTGTGCTCTTCCTTATCTCTTTCTTGAGACTGTCTGGGCTATTTATCTCATCTCTAAAAACAAATGATGTTACTGGAAATATTGGTGCACTCTTTATTACCTAATCAAACCAGCACTGGTAAGATCTGGCAAAGAGATGAAACTGAGGAATGACTAATCGCTTTGTTTCACTTCCCCTCAGAAAACAAAAACATTGGGGAGGAGACACCATCCATTCACAGGACAATACTCAGTGTCTAGGACTGGCTGGCTGCATGGTGTGCCAAGAGAACCACCCATTTAATGCTCAGTGTGAATTAGTACCACCTACCTCTGATTTGATGCTTCCCAAAAGATATTTGGTAGCAATATTATGTGAGGACATTTGAATGGATAATTGAGCTTTCAACATGTTATTTTAATAGAGTTTTTTAAAAAATAATGTTTGCATTCTTTAAGACTGAAAATAAATTTATACCTTTCTATCTCTAAAGACCAAATATGCATAGATATATAGAATATTTATCTATGTCTATACTATCTATCTGCCTATCTATCTATTTATATCTATCATCTATCTATCTATCTATCTATCTATCTATCTATCTATCTATCTATCTATCTATCTATCTATCTACTAGCTCTTCTTTTGTGCAAAGAACTGGTAACTAAGTAGATGACCTTCAACTGGGTAGTGACTGAACAAACTGTGATATCGAAAAGTAATAAGACTACTTTTCCCCACAAGAAATGATGAAAATGACATTCAGAAAAAGCCAGGAAGACTCAACTCAACTCCAACAGAATGATAAAAGCCAAGCCAGAAGGACAATATACTGTAGTTACAGCAATGTAAACAGACAAACAAAAAACACTTCAAGTAAATTGAACTTGATCTAATTGCAGTGGCCACCCTTGGCTCTAGAGATGAACTAAGGAGATCAGTGACCTTCCTTGTGGCCCAGAGGAAGGAGACTAGGGGACAGGAAATTTCATCATTGTTGCATATTGTCTCTATCAGTTTCTTTTCATTTATCATTCTCCCTCTTCCCCCACCCTTCTTACAAGAGAGGGGTCAATAAACAAGTAGGGAGGAGTAGAAGGGTTCTGTAAAGAAATTACTAGTATGCAAAAGTGAAAAAAATCAATAAATCTCACTTTAAGTCAATGTACAAATAAATTTATAGCTCAAAGATGAACTGAATAATGCTTATGTTAGACTAGTTAGAGAATCCTCACTAATCCTTAATAAGAAGAACTGACATTTTTACTTGCATTCTACTTGCATAACCTTCTTTGAACCTGTGAGATAACTACTTACAGGGTATAGAAATCTATCTTGCTCTACAAGAAAAGAGAAGATGGGGATAAGAGAAGGGAGCAGTGTGATAGAAGGGAGGTCAGATTGGGGAAAGGGGTATTCAGAATGCATGGTTTCTTGGGGTGGGGGAGGGGAGAGATGGGGAGAAAATTTGGAACTCAAAATTTTGTGGAACTGAATGTTGAAAATTAAAAATAAATAAACATAAAAAAGAGGTAAGTACTTACATATAACTATCCTCAGTTGACAACTTTGGAAACTGAGGTTAATGGATTGTCCATTATCACATAACTAGTTTATATCTGAGGCAGAATTGGAACTGAGGGTTTCTAGTGCTAGGCTCATTCTGTCAACTGCCATCGTAATGAGAATTTGACACTGTCAAACCTCTGAGAAAGAGGACTGGACAACCTCTGAGAAAGAGGACTGGACTTTGACTTTCGTAGTTTTCTGTACACCTGACTGAATCTCACTCCTGTACATGGTAGGTGGGACTGAATGCACCTGTGAATTTATTGATACAGAGAACTCAAAGATGTTCTCAGAGAAGCCTACCCACTTTCAAGGCAACTAACACCTGCTCTGTCATTTATAATCTTTGTGCACTGCCTGGGGGCACTTTCCCAGGGTAACAGCCAGCATGTGTCAGAGTGAGGATGTGACAACTCATCTTCCTGACTCCAGGGCTGGCTCTTCTCCATTCCTCCATGATTCCTCTTAGACTTTTTAGTACCTTTGGAGAGGGGAGAGGGAAGAAACAGAGGCAGCTTCCATGAATACAAGTCTTCAAAAAAAATACTTTGATTTATGTTTGGTTATTTATCTCTCACTACTTTTTTCTAATCTAGTCCCCCTTCTTGCTGCCAGGTAGTTAAAGGTGAGAAGATGCAGACCTTTTAATCAAAGCTAAAGCATAATCTATCCTACAGGATCCCCTAAGTGAAATATGACAGTTCAAATGGGAGAGGGATTAGGTAGTTTGGGGAGCTTCATTCTGGGAGAGCTGAGGTGGGGAGGGGAGGCCATGGAGAAGTCATTGAATTATGTTTATGTGGAGAATGGAGATGTTTGTCTGGGTCTTTACAAGGGATTGCCGTCGCACATGCCTGGAATGCCCTTCTTCCTTACCTACATGCTTAAGAATCCCTAGCTTCTTTAATGCTCAGCTCAAACACCATCTAAGGAAAGCTCTCTGGATGCTTAGGTCTCTCTTCAAATAATATCAAGGTTATTCAGTATACATACTATACATGCACATGTTCTCTCTCCCAGTAGAATGAAAGTACCTTGAAGGTAGGGATTCTTGTATTTTTGTCTTTTTTTTCTCAGCACCTAGCATGTGTTTGATAAATATATATTGACTTAACAAATGGGCACATTGGAGAAAAGTTGATCAGCTAAAGAAATTGGAATCACATTTAGATGTTATCATAAATAATGTGCTAAGAATAAGCGTTCAGAGGTCCTTCAATCAATATAGTGCTGAGGATGTGCCAACAGAGTTTGGGGACAGTGACCATGAAGCACTGGGGAATGGCTGACATTTAATGAGATCACAGTTTTGGCAACCAACTTACAGACAACAAGCTGAAAAAGTTTCCTTGATTGAATAACCCCAAGTTGATGATGACCTAAGGCCTATAATTACTCATTGTGTAAGTGATATTTGGATTTTTCCTCAGAATGGAATTTATGTCCTAAGTTACATCGTTTCATACCAAACATCAAATGGCTTCTGAGAAGAGAAGGGGAGAGAGGACTGAGCAGACGGCCAAGTTAGTACATGCAGAGGCAGAGCTGAGCTAAAAAAACAAAACCAATTCTTACACAACTGATCACCAAGCATGTGTAAGCAAAGTCTATAAACTGTCTTTAATTGGCATCAGGGCAGTGGAAAGAGAACCTTTCATCAAAGGAGCCTGTATCATCACAAAGTTCCATGGAACCATGGAAACCAGTCATTTATACCCAGAACAGAGGTCTGAAAGGCCTGAATATAAAGTGAATGGTCCTCAATGAAAATGAAAATGGAATGAGCGAACTATGAGTCCTGGGAAGACTGTTGACATTGAGTCACCAGGAAGTGTATCAGTGCACCAAGACTCACATGTGAAACTTTTATTCAGCTTGGGAAAGTACAAGACTTTACTCAAAAAAACTCAAAACTTTGAGAGTAAAGCATACCTATGATATCCAATTTCTAAAGCAATAATATAAACACATAGTATCAGGGAATTCAGGTAAAACATGAATATTTCCTCCATAGAATGTGTATGTACATGGCTAATGAGAAAAAATGGAATAAATAGCATTAATTGACTTTCTACAATGCTTTTAAATTTATGAGCACTTTACAAATGTTATATCATTTGAGTTATGCAAGAACCCTGGAAGGTGGATTCTACTGGTGTTATCCCATTCTACAGATGAGAAAACAGATTTAGAGAAGTTAAATCCTTGCCCAGAGTTACACAACTATTGTCTGAAGAATTCACACCCCAGCTTCAGACTTTAAGACTGCTACTCTATTAAGTATCACATGCCATCTTAAAAAAAAGTATGCAATGTTTCACCAAAGTGAAAGTTTGAGAAGAATTTTAAAATAAGTTTAATTATCTGACACCTTAGAGATAAGTTAATACCATAATTTCATCTTCGTCAGGTAAATATCTGTCTAGGTTTGTCCAGTTTGAATGTAATGATAAAGTAGCCTGCAATAATGATGTTTCTATCTTTCTCTGAGAGATCCCTCTAGAATCCAGCTTAAGAACCCTAGGTTTTAGAAATAGCAATCCTGACTTCTATGTAGAGCTAGTTTTCTGACATATCACTGCAGTATAGCAGAGTATAACAAGTCAAGAAATAGCATCCAGTACTTATTCATCTCATGATCATGGACAAATGACAACCTCACTGAGTCTCAATTTTCTCATTTATAAAATGGAGATAATGACGCCTATGATGCTCACCTCTGAGGGTTATCAGAAACATCATTGAACAGAGAATAAAAAGCCACTGTGTCCAACATTTATATTGTATAAATGAGGAGACCCATTGAAGATAAGTGTTTTGCCAAGAACTCACAGGCAGTAAGTATCTGAGGTGGGATTTGAACATAGGTCCTCTAATTTTGACAACAGGGTCTTTTCCATTCTGCCATTTTGGATCAAATGACATTGTTGCCAAAATAGTCTCAGGAAAAATGTCCTTTGGATACTTTTCTGTTGGTCATAATAAGAGAATAAAGTCTGACACTTTGGTTCAAAATCCATATCCCCAAATACAGCATGGGGAGATATTTGTTTGAAGCAGTTTGTGGGAAAAAAGCTTGAGGTTGCTAGTTCATTCTAAGTTCACTATGAGTCAACAATGTGAGTAAGAAAACTAATTGCAAGCTTTGTGTTCTTTCAAAGAAGTACAGCATCCAGAATGAGAGAATATAAGACTTAGGGCTGCAAGGTGCCTTAGATTAAGGGAGAGAGTCTAAGCTTTCATTTTACCAGTGTGAAAAATGAGGTGCACGCAGAGAAGCTAATTGACTCATCCATGGTCACATAGCCAGTAAATCGTCAAGTCAGAACTTCAGCATTCAAACTTAGGTCTTTGGGATTTCAATCACTCTCCATCAGCTTCAAGGTCACATTTGCTGGGAGTATAAAGCCAGTCTAGTCTTAGAAAAGACTTTCTGGGGAAGGATGACCAGAACGGTGATAGGTGATAGGTGATAGTTGCTCTATGAGAGTATGTAATACATGGCTGGAAGACCTGACGCTATTGGCAGGTGGGTGGAGGGCAGGTAGGATATGATTGTTGTCTTCAAATATTTGAAGGGCTTGTTCTTCCTGTGCTCAGAATGAAGAATGGGGACCAAGATCTACTGTTATCCCGAGGCCAGTTTCAGCTCAATATAAATGAAACTACCTAACAATTAAAGCTGTTTAAAACAGGGTTGAATGCTTCAGTACATAGCGAGTCTCCCGTCACTAAAGATTTCTAAACAAATATTAGCTGGCCAGCTGTGAGAATTGGATGTTCTTAAGAGGATGTGGATGTATCTGGGGGGAAGCAGAATAAATGAACTCTGAGATCCCTTTCTACACTAAGACTCTACAGTATCCCAAGCTCGATTTTTGTGGTATACTCTTTTCCATGGAGCAGAGGACATTTTCATCAGCCTCTCTTAACAGGTAGTATCCTAGTTTAGCTACTTATTACTTGTTTGACTTTGGACAAGTCAATTAATTTCTCTGGGGCTCTGTTATTCATCTGTAAAATGTGGAGAATGGATTCAACGGTCTCTAAATTCCCTTATAGTTCTTAATATATAATAATAATAGTTAATGGTAGATAATATTTTCATAGCACTTACTATATACCAGGTATTATATAAAGTGCTTTACAATTTTTATTTCCTTTGATCCTTATGATAACTGGAAAGTAGGTGCTATTATTATACCAATCTTACAGATGAGGAAATGGAAGCAAACAGAGTAACATCTTATCCAGGCTTACACAGCTGGTATGGATGAATGGACAGGTCACTGACAATGACGAGGAAACTAGAGGTGGTATGTCAAGGAGACAAGATAAATAGATTAGCTTTGGACAAGATGAGTTTGAAATGATAGTGAGACATTTGATTAGACATATCAAGGAGACAGTTGAAGAGATGGAGTTGGAGTTCAGGTAAGAAGAGAGGGTAGAAGAAAGAGATATGGGAGTCCATAATGCAGAGTTGAAAGCAGAAGATGTTGACCCAAGGATGCTGAATTCTGAGAAGAGTGCACCCTGAGGAGAAATCCATAATGGTGAGTTGGGTGAAGGAAGCAGGGAAGTGACAACAGAGGAGGAAAAGAAGGAGCAGATGGAGACATAGGAGGAGAACACCAATCTAATCTTATAGGATCAGGGAATATCAGAGTGGAAACATGGAGGAGTTGATGAAATAGACGAAAGCCAGATAAAATCTGCCAAGATGGATTGAGTGAGGAGAGTAAAAGCTCATTGGAACTGGTTGGAGGAAGTTCATGGTGGATGACACAGGGAGTTAGTTCTAAGTCAGGTGAGGGGAGGAATTATGCAGGATTAAAGAGGTAAAGAGGAAATGGGAAGGGAGAATGTGGCAATGGTTGTAAAAACTTTGGGATATTAACAGTGAAAGCAAGGAAATGGTTAAAGCAATAGCAGGCAAGCACCAAAATGTTAAAGATTTTAAAATTATTATTAAAGGAGTGGGGAGAGACATGGATATCTGAAGAAATGTGGGAGGAAACCCACGGAAAAGGAAAAAAAATAACCTCAGAAGATGTTATAGAAGGCAGAGATCACCCCCAGAATCCTAGACTCCCAGAGTTAGAAGGGAGTTGAGAGGCTTTTAAATCAATTTGCACTGGAAGTTTGAACCTCATTTTGCAATATCCCCTAGTGATACTTGGTATGGTTGTTGTCCGTTTTTGAAGAGCACCAAAATGACATCACCATGATAAAGGGAAATTTCAGCGTGTCTGACTGTGGCTGATCAGGCCAATATGAGCTCAGAATGCTTTACCACAGATTGGGTACAGATAGTCCGTGAGAATAGTTGGGGTGGATGCTCCAAATTTGCTCATCCTGCATTTACTTTGTGCTGTCTCAATTCTGCTTTGCTCAAAGAGCACAGCACCTTTTCTGATGTGAGGATGCCATGCTGAGCAATCCTGTGCCAGTGTCTCTCATATTGCACAGCCAAATTCAAAGTTCTAGAGAAAGACCTTTAGAGCGTCCTTGTATCACTTCTTCTGGCCACCATGTGATCACCTGCCCCATGTAAGTTCTCCATAAAATAGTCTTTTTGGCAAGCATACATTTTACACTCGAACAACATGTCTAGCCCTTCAGTTTGAATCTCTGAAGCACTCTCTGAAGCACAGTTTGAATGCTTGGCAGTTCAGCTTGAGCAAGGACTTCAGCATGTAGTACCTTATCCTGTCAGGTGATCCTCAGAATTTTCCTAAGACAGTTCAAATGGAAGTGATTCAGTTTCCTGCCATGGTGCTGGTAGACTGTCCATGTTTCATAGGCATACAGCAATGAGGTCAGCACAATGGTTCAGTTTGGTAGTCAATCTAACACCTCTTCTCTCCCATATTTTTTCTTTGGAGGCTCCCAAACACTGAGCTAGCTTTGGCAATGCATGTGTCAACCTCATTGTCAATATGTACATCCCTGGAAAGTACACTACCAAGGTAAGTGAACTTACCCACATCATTCAGAACTTCCCCATTTGCTGTAATTGATGGTTCCACATATGGATGGTGTTGTGGAGGCTGGTGGAGCACCTGTGTTTTCTTGCTGTTAATTATGGGATCTAAATTAGCACAGGAAGCAGAGAATTGATCCATACTTTGTTGCATCTCAGCTACAATAGTAGCATTGAGTGCACTATCATCTGCAAACAGAAAATCATGCACCAACACCTCCTCCACTTTGGTCTTGGCTTGTAGCCTTTTCAAATAGAAAAAGTTACCATCAGTACAATCAGTACCATCACAACGTTGATGCCGTGTTCATCCTCATTGAAAGCATTTGACAGCATGACTGAAAACATCATGCTAAAAAACATGGAGCAAGCACACAGCCCTCTTTCACTTCATTGATGACTAGGAAGGCATGAGAGCATTGTCCTCTATCCAGATCCCGGGATAACGTGCTATCATGAAATTGATGCAAAATACAGATGAACTTCTCTGGGCAACCAAATTTTACATAATTTTCCATAAGCCCTCATGATAGTGCCAAAGGCCTTGGTCAGATCTACAAATGTTGTGGACAGACCTCTGTTCTGCTCCTGGCATTTATTCTGAACTTATTGGACAGCAAACACCATATCGAGGCTGTTCCTCAACCCTTTCTGAAGCCACACAGGCTCTCAGGTACATGACAATCTTCCAGGTGAAGGATCAGGACTCTAGCAAGAATTTTGCCAGCAATGACTAAGAGAGAGACTCTCCTGTGATAGCCACAAGTCAATATATTCCCTTTACCTTTATAGAGATGGACAACGGAGGCATCCTTGAACTCCTGGGGGATAACCACCTTTTGCCATATAACCTGGAAATTTTCAGACGGCTTTTGTATGAGCAATGGTCCCCCTACCTTTTAAATCTCAGCTGGAGTAGAATCAGCACCAGGTGCTTGGCCACATCAAAAGAGCCTAATGGCCCTCAAAACCTCTTCTTCATTTGGAAGTTCAGCTAAGAAGGGATTGACTTCAATTGGTCAGTAACCTCAGCATTGATTGATGATAGTCTGTTGAGAACACTATGGAAGTATTCAGCCCATCTCTCTAGGATCATATGCTTATCATTAATCAATGTGACTCCATCAGCACTCAGTAGTTGTGATGCACCACAGGTTTTTGGTCTATAAATAGCTTTCCGGGAATCATAAGAGAGCTTTGGATTGTCACTATCAGCATAAAACTGAATTCCATCTGCCTGCTTACCGAGTCAGGAATCTTGCATCTCTCTAAGCTTTGCTTGTACTTTGTTTTTGATGGAATTAAATGCTGCCTTCTTAGAGGTGGATGAGCTAACCTGCTGGTAAATCTTGTGGAGTTCTCATTTTTCATTGAGCAGCTTTTCAATTTCCTCATCATTTTCATCAAACCAGTGTTGGTGTTTGAGAGTGTTCTGACCCAGATGAGCAAATGGAGTGCTGTACACCAAATCTCTGAAAGCTGCCCGCTCCTTTTCTGCTCCACCATTGCCAATTGTGTGTTGGTTCAACTTTCCCTCCAAGTTAGTAGCAAACTGTTCACACTCAGAGAAGAGCTCTAATTTGTTGACACTAATTCTTCTGGTAGTCATTTTGCCTTGAGGGCAGCATTTTTGATGAATATGAATATTTATCTTGGAAAAGATAAGTCTATGATCAGTCCAGCACTCTGCATCACACATTGCCTTTGTCACTCTCACATCTTGTCTGTCTCTTCTTACGATCACATAGTCTATTAGATGCCAGTGTTTACTGCAAGGGTGCATCCATGAAGTTTTATTGCATTTAGGTAAACAGTGTTAATGATGAGGTCATGTGATGCACAAATCTTCAGCAGTAAATGACCATTGCTATTGCTGCTTCCAACTCCATTCCTCCCTAGGACTCCCTGCCAAGTCTGGTTGTCTGGGCCTACTCTAGCAGTAAAGTCACCCAGAATTATAAGCTTGTCCTCTTTTGGCACATTGATTGTAAGGGTCTCTAGGTCTTCATAAAATTTTTCTTTCACCTCATCAGGGATCTTCATGGTGGGAGCATAGGCACTGATGATGGTGGCATGAAGCTTTCCTGCAGGTGGCAATCACATTGTCATGAGTCTATCACTCACTCCTTTTGGCAAGCATATCAACTTGATGACTAGATTAGTTTTGATTGTAAAATCTACACCAGCTTCACAGTGCTCCCCTTCACTGTGACCACTCATTGTTACCACTTCAGCAAGCTGACCTTCATTTGCTAGCCTTATTTCATTCAAGACTGCTATTTGGATGCAATATCTGTCGAGTTCTCTTGCAACAAGAGCAGTTCGTTTTTCAGGTCTACTGGATTTTTTGTTATCCATAAGTGTACATATGTTCCATGTGGCAATGGTGAGTGGGATCATCTTTGCAGATGTTTTTGTATGTTTTGTACATTTTTTTGTGTTTCAACCACATAGTGGAATCCCCCTCCTGATACGGTAATCAGGCCAGGGTTGGATAAGCAGACAATTTTTAGGGCACCTTTTCTGGCCCTCTTCCTCACACTAGGCGGTGAGCAGTTCCATCCTTGAAAGACTGCTCAGACACCCAGGGTCTGCCGAGTCACACTGCTGCTTCCAGTGAGAAACGATCCTATGGCCTGGGTTGCCTGTATGCAGGGCTGTGACTACAGCTCCCAGTGTATCCACACCTGCTGCTGCATCATTTGCCTGTTGCCATAGGACTTCGAGGTAAAATAGTATGGGTGATGTCTTTTGATTAGTGAGCAAATTGGATTTAAGTGAGGCAGAGTTGCACGAAGTGATCAGCCTCACTCTCCCCTCCAGAGTCACCATAGTCCAGTGGCAGGACAGAGCCAAGAGAGCTGGCAATGACTCAGGATGCAGTGGATGACCTTGGTGTCTTCAGCATCTAACCAAGCTTTACACGCTCCACTTCACCTGTTTGAGCTGTCTTCATGGCCGTTGGAACAAGTTGTTCTCCTTCACCCATTCCACCAGCAGAAGTCTTCTTTGGGGTAGACACTCCCCTCACTCAAATCGTTTTGAGACCTGGTTTGTCCTGTCTGCCAAAATGGTTTACTGGGGTGTGGCCGCTGCACATGCTGCAGTTTCTTGGAGCCACAGGTGAGAGTTAAGTGGAACAGGTGGTCACCAAAGGTGGGAAGAGCCCGGAAAAGGACTTGGCAGCCATCACACCAAAGGTACTGGATCTCCCTGAACATACCCTATACACCTATTGATACTTATTTAGTCTTTGAATAAAGAGTTCATAAGGGAAAATGTGTTGTTTCTGGAGATTGTCCATTCCATTTCTGAGTATCCTTTATTTTTAGGAAATTTTCCCTTATTTTGGGTCAAAATTAGACTTTTATGACTTCCATCTCTCATGCAGAATAAGTCTACTCCCAAATCCCTATGACATCCCTTCAAATACTTGAAGACAATTACCATTTCCCTACAAGTCTTCTCATCCAGGGATTAAACATTCCAAGTCATTGCAATGATTTTTATATGGCATGATTTTGAGCCCTGTTACTGCCTTCATCATCACAGAATTCCCTCCAACCCAGCAATGTTCTATCTAAAATGTCTTATTTAGAAACTAACTTTCAAAATATTCCCAGACTGACCAGTGGTAACAAAATCAATGAGAAGTGGAAAAATTCCTGAGCCAGTAAAATTTCACAATCAAAATATGAATCTGGGTTCAGTATGTGCTTGGACAATTGAGGACAACTGAAAATTTCTTGACTATTGCTTCCTGCTTCTTTTGCTTTAGGTAGAGGGAGGCTCAGGCATGGAGTCAGTCGCCACCTTTAATCTAATTTGATGCTTGTATTCATTTTGTACATGTTCCAAAATCCATCGGACCTGGATCCTTTTTTTTTTTCAACAAATCCAATAAATAAATGCATCATTTGTTTTACTGTTGCTGTTGGTGAACACAGGTCGAGCCCTTACAATGAGCTTGTTGGCAGTTGGATGATAAACATATGGGAAATGTGGTTATCTCCACAATCACACAAGTTTATTCAGTTATCAGGCATGATGGATTTCTAATTATAAAGTCATATAATTCCTACATCTATGATGTCAATATTTTAATTCCCTGCAGGAAAGTAGAGGAGAAATTCTAAGTCAGCATGGAATATAAAGTTCCATCTCAAATTAGCCTTAAATGGACCTGGAGATACTAATTGAATATTATGCTAAAATGGAATACAATGTACAATTTTAAGGATGTCTAATGTTGTTAGGGAAGGCCCCCACCCAGATCATCTAAACATGAGGTATACTTGTTCCCAGAAGACAGTTAGAACAAGAGAACAGCCCTGGTCCTGCTCACTGTTTTTTATTAGTGACCTGGATATTTGGATGACTCTATCACCACATACATGGGAGAGTCTCTCCAGCAGTGCAGAGTTCAACCCATCGTTGTCTTCTCCTCCTCTAGAAATGTTGCCCTTCTTAAAACCTCAGTGGGGGCGACCTGATATTCTGGGTGCTTTTCTCTATATCTCTTCAGATATAGAGCTGTGTGCCTACCAAGAGAGCCCATGGGTTCATGGGCCATGCTGCTCTTTCACCATGTGGCCCTCCTCCTCCTCCTCTTTGCTGGTCACACATCTTTCTGATTATGTATGCATTAATCATCTTGTGGTTTAGACAATAAGGAATTCCAAAGAGATGTCATGTGTTTCTGGTTAAATGTGGGGAATCATATTGTATAGGATACAGTAATGATTCAATGGGGTCCCCAGACACAGCTGCTCTCTCTTTCTATCATTAGACAGATAGTTTAATTTGACTGCTGTTTATACTGCAATATGATACACAGGCCTTCATATTAAATGGAGACATCCATGGTAAGGCGTCTCTTTTTTTCTTTGTCATTGTCATATTGCAATAGGCAATTTCTTCTTATAGTGAAGATCTGTAACTTCATGCAATCATATCTAAAAGTTCATATATAAAATGAACAGTCATCATTCATTTATTATTTTGTAATTTTTTAAACTTATTTTAAACTCAATTATAAAATGAGAAAAGAAGAAGAGTATTGCCATGTACACAGCAGAACCTAAGAGAGGATTCCATCATCCACTTATTAATAAATAGTCAAGTTATTCATATATAATAAATAGTTATGTGGGTTTTACAGGGAGTAAAGATATGATAACCAATAGAAGAACCATGTGAAGTCCAGAGCTCAAAAGGTTGATCCCCAACACATAAGGTGATAGATCTGTGGAAAAGGTCTTTCTGAACATAGACAAGAGTTGCCCAGGATCAGCAAGCATGGATGGACTGTGATCTGGGCCATTGGATGGATGTCTCACATTGAAGAGATTATGGATCCATTGAAGTATGGAAGAAAAGAAAGAGGAAAATATATAAATTTGTTTGCCATGAAATGGTCAATGGATTCCTTCTCCAAATTCTTCAGCACTTCTAGAAAAATTGGCTTGTCATTCATATCCTTTCTCCCTCCCCTCTTCTCTCTCTATTCTATCCCAGATACTGACTCGATTAGAATGATGGTAATAAGAATTCATTTAAAGTTACCAATTGTTCAGTCACCACTGAAGCTCTCCTTTAATGTCAGATCACTTTGTGGAAGTGACACTGGCCTCTCTAAAGTAATGCCAATGGACTGGAAGCTCTGAAAGGTCCCATCCATCCTGAGACCTCCTATTCTGACCTGTATGTCCTCTTCTGAGCCCCAATCTGACTCAGGTCATAGATGGTGGATATCAGATGATAAGTTTCTTGACTACAGTCACTCATGCAGTCCTCTGGAATATAACATTGAATCTCTTCAATTGAGGCAAAATGACTGAGTTAGGCAATCTAGAAGATATTGAATCATTGGTGTATTCTCAAGAGGGAGTCAGAAAATGGAAGGTGGGTCCTGGGATAAGAGTTCCATCGCCATACAACCTTTGAAATAGGATCAGATGAGAGAACAGAGTGTGCTGGACAGCAGAGGATGGCAAGGTCTTCAGTGTCCTGCGCCCCTGCAGCAGGTCAGTGCCCTAGGAAAAGCTCCAATCATCCCATCTTAGCTACACCTGTGTCTTGGAGAGTCCCTGCAGTGACTCTCAGTCACTGTGAAATCCCCTATTCTTGGATAAGGAAATGCCAGTCATCACTCACTCTGTATCTGTTGCCTTAGTCTTCTCAAAGAAAAGCAGTCTATGAGCTAATATAAAAACATGAATACTCTTTTATTATAATATTTTAAACATATCTGAAGTCAGTATTCTGAAGCAGTTGTACCAGACTTGTGGTTGCACTGGAAAATCATTTGTTTTCTGGCATTTTGCTGACATGATCAGACAGACAGATTTTTATCAGCATTTGAGGCCATTTTTTCATTATGCAGGAGAGTATTTATAAATACCACACATGTGGAGTTTATCCACCACTGCATTTCTCAGGAATAGAATTTGCATGGGCCACAAACCCTATCTTTAACACTTCCTTCCGAGTTCCTTTTTTTCCTTTTCCAGCTTTCCCAAAGTTTAGCAGAGGACATGTTAGGCTCTAAACATGCACTCACAAGACACACTCCAAAGAACCATCTCAGAAGCAGCAGCTTTTTGCTCTTGGAGGCGAGAGGTCTGAGCCCATATCCTGACTCTGACGCTTTCTTGTGGTATGACCTTGGTCAGATAATTTCTCTTTATTGAATCTCAGTTTCCCCATCAATAAATGAGGACAATAAGAACTGTGGTGGGGTCATGCTGACACTGGAAAAGACTGGCGCAATCCCCATCATTAGCCTCATAAAAACTAACATTTAAATAGCATGAAAGCGCTTACATGTGCTATCTTGATTGATCCATCTAATCTAATCCCCCATCTTATAGAAGAGAAAATGAAACGAATGCTCAGAAGGATTAAGTGAACATATCTTCTGACTCCAAAACCAAGGCTATTTCTTATTGCACAATGGTGCCTACGTCCTTGGGAACCTCTCTCCCATTACCCCTTCTTTCCATTGCTACAGTCATACCAAGATGATTGCAAGTCTTTTAACTGCTCACAACGGCTCTCTATGGCTCATCTAACAGAAGGTTCATACTTTCGTTCTCTTATATTTGTAACTTCGTCTCCCAGTTCTAATTCACACCATTTGCTTCATTTCACTTGTTTAGCTCAATAATGTAGTAAGAACATTGTCTATAAAGTCAGAGGTATTGGGTTGAAATTCCACCTGTATGTTGAGAATCACCTCCATCAATCAGTCACTTAGCAACCATGTATTAAGTGCCTACCACATCCTGGGCACTTTGGAAGAAGATATGAGTGCAAAGAATGAGGTAAGTCCTAGTCACAAGGAGCTTACATTTTAACAGATGTTGTTCAGTTATTTTTCAGTTTTCTCTTTGTGACCTCTGTGGGTTCTTCTTGGTACAAATATTAAAGTAGTTTTCTATTTCCTTCTTCAGTTCATTTTGCATATGAGGAAACTGAGGCAAACAGGGTGAGGTGAGTTGTAAGTCCCTGAAGCCAGATTTGACATCAGGAAGATGAGTCTTCTTGACTCCAGGCTAGGCACGATATCCTCTGTGGTGCTGCCTAACTGCCCTGTACTCTTAACAGGAGAGACAGCAAATGTATATGTATATGTGTGTGTACATATATATGTATGTGTGTATACATGTATGTACACATATATACACATTCATACACATATATGTAGATAGAGAATTAATATGGAGACAACACATACAAATAAATGCAATATGCTTAGGGTGGGCACCAGTGGTGAAAGAAAACCCCTGAAAGGCTTCCCTGAATACCTCAGGCAGCAATGGTCTTTCTTCCTTGATCTTCACATCATACTTGTCTGGGGCTATCCTGGGTGTTTCATATGCCTTATTTTTGCATTTCAGCTACAAGGGCAAGAGCTGTGTCTTCTACATGATTTCATGGGGTTTTCTCTTTCTTTTCATCCACTGCGTACAATTCATCCTCATAAATACTGTGATAATAATGAAGTTACAATAATTATTACTGGCATTCACATATAGCACTTTAAAATTTGCAAAGCACTATAGATGCCATTTCACGTGATTCTTACTGCAACTATGTACAGTAGGTGTTATTATTCCCACCTCACAGATAAGGAAACTGAGAATGAGAAAAGCTAAGTAACTTGGATCTGAACTCAGATCTTCCTGACTCCAAGGCCAGCACTCTGTCCACTGTGACACCCACATACTACTATGAATATAGTGGAAAATTTTTAAATATGTTTCTTAGAATTGTTTTGTGAATGCAAAACGATGCCCAGACCTGCTGTCATTTTGAAAGGGAAAGTTCTAAGAATGAACAAGGCTCTGGTGAAACTTTCATGACTGGTGAGACTTCTCTAACCGGTGTCTTTTTCATCAAAGGAGTCAAAATTATGCTGTTGGAAATCAGTCAGCTCTCCTTTGATGACTTCCTGAACTTATTACACTTCTCAGGAGCCCATCCCCACCCCCACAGCCACAGTAAAAGCTTCCTACCTCACTGAGATTAAAGTTGGGGGGTCTGACCTATCTTCCTCCAGCCTTCAAAATACCTCAACTCTCGTATCTCCCGCCAAGTTTTGTCTCCTCGAGCTGGTCTTTCACCTGATCATCTGATGGTATCAACGCTAGGTCCCCTAACAGCCTGATTGCCCCCCCATGCCCATTTTTCATTTTCCAGAACCAAACACAATATTTCGGAGGGGGAGAGGGGTCTCCAGGACAGAGTTTAGCAGTCACTTCACTAGTCTTGGACGTTATGCATCTTGGTGAAGCCCAAGACTGAATGCTTTTGTTTTTGCCTTCCTATCACAGTACGCCTAAATATTGAGCTCACAGTCTATGGAATCTCTCAAATCTTTTTTAAAAATAATTTCTAGGTATGTCCCTTCCATTTCATACCTGTACGATTGATTTTTAAAGTCAATTTTATGACTTTACATTTATTCCTGTTAAATGTTATGGTATTAAGTACAACCTAATCAAATCAAATCAAAGAGAGATAAATGAAAAGTACTTTATTTAGTGGAAGGGGTGAAAAAAGTGACACTTTGCAAGGTGCATAGAGAAAAGCAACTTGAGATCCACAAACAGTTCTGAGGACTCGAGAAAAAGGTATCCTTCTTTGAGGCAAAAATACAGAGTGCATTGTTTCTTTCTTATTCATCTTTGTTTTCTGAGAAGGCCAGTGATGTCACATGGGGTTATCTTGACTTGCCCATGAATTGGATTCAAGTTTCCTAGCAGCTAACTTGAATATGACTTTTACAAGACTTTATTGGAGGGAAACTTTGAACCAAAGAACAGTTTGAGAACTACTATATAATAACAGTTCAGTCATAGCTGACAGAAATATGGATTTGGGGTTTCTCAATCTAAGTTAGAATGGGTTTACTATGATCAAGGAGTTCCTGATTTGAGACACTAGAAGCCTCATTGATAGATGTGAAATCAGCAGCCAAAGAAAACCACCTGAGAAGGAACAGAAAGGCCAAGGAGAGAAGTTGCCCTGGGAAGTCAAGTCGTCAGAAGCCAGAAGCTACTGGAGCTGAGAAGCCAGGGTAACCTGAGGAGCTGAGAGGCAGGCTCTGCAGGTGATATGAAGAACTGATTGGATGGATGTAACATTTTGATGCTGGGAGCTGACTGGGGAAAGCTGCATTCCATGTTTTCAGCGGAAAGCTGACTGGGGATAACTTCCCATGCACTCTAGCACCATCTGCTGTTTGAGAGAGAAGAAATCTTCAGAGCCTAAGAAAAGCAAAATCCTAGTAACTTGGCAAATCTGAGAACAAAAAGGAACTACTTTTTATTAAAAAAGTGTTTTACTTTCTCAGTGCCTTTCCAAGGGAGCACAGCTAGGAAGGTGTTGTAGATCCCAGGATCAAGCTGTTATTAGCTCAAAAGAGCTTAACATTGTTTCAGAATCTTGAGAGTACCAGACAAAAAATGGCTTTATCCAACAGGACACTAAGGTAACTCAGAAGAAGCATGGTTTCTCCCAGCAGGCGACAGGTGGTGCAGACTATCCCCTGACATTCAGGCCCTCAGTCCAGAGCACGATGTCCCAGGGACATGGATCTTTCTACTCAAGTAATTCACTGCTGGGTTTTTATATGTTTGTGGTCACTCTCCCTGTCAAACACATTATAAGCATTGTTAGAGAGTGTGGCCCTCTTGTATGGATGAACTGGTCATTTTCATTCCTCCTTTTTTGTTTCCTGTTTAGTAAATCTTATCATCATTCTTACTTTTGCCTTTTTATTTAATAAATGTTTCATGTGTTAAAAAAAAGTCTCAACATTAGAATTTTATATAGACTCTATGGGGCAACAAGATATAGATGCCTGTCAGGGAAATGACTAAATAAATGATGGAATTATGGCGCTGGAATGTGCTGTAGAAACGTCAGAATTCCGAAGCTCACTTCACCTCTAGATCGCTGGCATGAGAAGTACCTCCCCTCTCATTGACTGATTCCCTCCACAGACCTCCATTTTAAGGAGCATGCTCAGGTCAATCCTGTCTTCCTTTATCTTCAGGTTGCACTCTTGACTCTCTGGACTTCTCTACCAGGCCCCCATGCTTCATACCTTTCCTTCATTACTCCTGCCCCGTGTTCTCAGCTTCCTGTTATGTGCTGACTTCTCACTCTGGAGTGGGAGGTCCTCAAGGTCAGGTTCTGTGTTTCTTTATGCTTGTATTTATAGCTCCCATACTTATTAGCCCACTGTCTGGCACATGAAAAGCACTTTGACAAGTTCTTGTTGACTTGATGGGGAGAAACTGTGAAGAGGATGAACGCAGAAAGTCCAAGAAGACTTGTATAAACTAGCTCAGAGAAATGGCAGTAGAACCAGGGGAACAACACGTGTCAGCTCCAATGACATAAAGAGCAAAAGAAGCTGAACTTTGTATGAGGCAATGAGCAAGCTCAGTGATTATACAAGAAATTGGGCTTCCTTCCTGTCTTTGCACAGGCAGAGCCGTGTGGGCGCTCCATGTCCCACATACTGCCACACGTGGCTGCTTGGTTGATTGCTTTTTCTGAATTGCTTTGCTTTGTATTTGTTCATGCTTTGTCACAAGGCATGCCCCCTGCTGCAAAGGAGACCGTAGAGGACTTCCACTTGGAATCCCAGAAGTCTTGCAAGCTCAGCACCAGATGATGGGTATTGCAGGGGAAAAAGCACTGACTGGAGTCAGGGGACCGGGGTTGGAACCTTAATTCTACTCTGGATTATTTGCAACCTTGGACAAGTAATTGAACTGTCTCATTTCCTCATCTATAAATGGAAAGGATTTAATGATCTCTGATAATTCTTCCCCCTCTAAATCTAGAATTCCAGCAGAGCCAATTACACATAGTAGGGGGTTAATAAATACTTGTTGAATTGAATCAAATCATAGATGCAAAAATAAGGTTGGCATGTTTCTCCTTAAACTTTCTCCATTCTGATTTCATAGCATCCATCGGTGCTACCCACTTTCACCTGGTCTCCCATGTTCATAACCTGGGGCTCACCCTGATTTTTCCCTGCCCATATCCAGTTAGTTGCCAAGTCGCTCTAGAAGACACTAGAATTAAGAGAGATCGGGAAAGGCTTCCTATAGAAGATGGAATTGATTGGAACATTCCCCTAATCCTTTAGCAGAATTTACTGATGACATATTTCCCTCTCTGAAGCTTTCTTCATGTGCCCCAGCTTCACCCTTCTTTTACATCTCTGGTCATGTCACTTCCCTCCCCAAAGTCTTTCAATGGCTACTTATTGCTAGTGCATAAATGCCCAATCTCCTTTGCCAGCATTCAAGACCCTCAACCATCCAGTCTGCCTTTCTTTTCCAACTTTGTCACATACCATTTCTCCATGTTTTCAATACTCTTGCCAAAACAATGATTCTACAGCACTCCTTGTAGATTCCTGGTAGTTTTTCATCTCAGTGCCTTTGCTCACATTCCTTCTTAGGCCTGGAGTGCCTTCACCCAGCTGCCTCAGACTACTGATTTCTCAACTATCCTTAAAAATGCAACTCAATTATGATTTTTTCCAGGAAGTCTCTCTTTACTTGATATTCCATTTGGTAACCAATTCTTATACTAGAAGAATGCTTCACACAGAACTCTTTCCACTTCCATGATGTATTTATCATATATTGTAGTCATGTCCTTGTCATATTCCTCTCCCATATATGTAAGCTACACAAACTCTTTGCATGTCTTATAATGCCTGACAAAGTGTTCTACCCAAAACAGGTAATTACTCGTTTTTGAAAAGTTATAGCAATTCACTGTCTGCACCTTGACTGTTGAGTTATCTTGTAGGCTTGTTACATAAAGTTCCTTTTTCTTTTGTTTTATTTTTATGCAAATCCTCATTTATTCCACATATAATGCAGAATGGCTAATGAGACTCCAACATTTAGGAGAATGCATGGCATGCTCAACCCAGCTTAATTTCCCAAACGGACGTCAGAGCATACACAGGTATTCTATGACCATTTCCAGTCCACTTGTTGGTCACTTTTTTGATTGGCTACTGAACTGGGAGCAAGCATTCATTCAAAATGCACAATGTGACCTCAAAGGCACCCTATTTCCTGTCTGGTTGCCTTTGAATGGAGAGGAAATAACTACTAGAAACTTCTGAGTGAGCAGAGTCCCAGCAGCCTGCTCACTCCACATAGGTTGACATGAAGCCATGACCACACGGCGCATCTGTGACTTCTATATGTTTTATGTTGATTCTTTCTTGCCTTGGGTGAAGTCATATTGGAGACAGAATGGGTTACACTGTGGCTTTGTGAGCTTCATATACTTGGGAAAGCAACAGGAGTCCAGAAACATGAGTTCAGTGGTCAGCGGGTCCCAGTGAGGGATGAAGCCCAAGTGACCTGCTTGACGCTAGATTTAAAGATACTGTTTTTTGCAATCAAGGGTACAAGGGTACAATTCTGTCCATCAGCTGCGCCACATTCAGAAGTGAACTTCGTTGCAGTGAATGCTTTGCATCAACTGCTTTAAACTTGATCCCATGCTCAACCATGGACAAAGGTGGTGTTGAAGAGGGTGTATCCCTGTTTACAGGTCCGTTCTTGCTGTAGTTTCTCAGTAAATATCTCTTTTCAAATAATGCATTGATGATAATTGATTGAATGATCCTGGAGTGGTTAATCAGTGGTTTGTATGGTACTGAAGTAATGTTAGCTGGCATTGTTTAGATAATATTGAAGAGATACCTGGTGATTGATATTGACAGACCACACCAGAATGGGTGCTTCAGCTGTGAGCATTAGAGAAGACCCTACAGTCACCCCCAGGGAGTCCTTAGGACCTGATCTTGAGTGAAGGAAGATACAGCATTGCTGGTGAAGACCTGACTCATCACTGTCAGCGGAAGTGGTGATAAGAATTCTCATTGTGTAATCAGATTACCTCCATGAAGGTTTGCTCTCTCCATAATTTAATACAATGATACTGAGATTGAATTGTCACAGCTGTATTAGTAGAGTATGTGAGAGTTTCCTTTTGTCTCTCCCCTTTTCTTGAAATGTATAAACTACCTTCATTATACCCTTGATTGACTTGTGTTACATCTCACCTTTTTATTTTATTTTAAATTCTGGTTATTTTTTCCTGATCAACTCAACAAACATGAACATTTCCATGTAGAAATAATTAAAAAAGAGGATTATATATGAAATAGTGAGTGTTTATTGTGTACAGCTTGTTTTTCCAAAGTATATAATCAATTGATTGCTTTAGGTTCAAAGTCATCCTGTTTGTCTCTGTTTTCCCTTGAAATTCCTTCTGTGCTTTAAAAACACATGCTTCAGTGATCATCTCTTTTGGTCCCTCACCTTTTCTCTGATGATCTGGGGGTGATGGAATGTTTTATCCCAACTTGGAGAGCAGGGCATGGCCCCTCATAGTGGTAGGATCCAATGGAGGAGCCTATGGTGGCTACCTCCATAGGAGAACTGCATCAAAGTGACACACAATACAGAAAGGGGAAGCCATCTAAAAGAGAAGTGAAAGGGGGTAAGGGAGAAATGTCTGGGAGGAACAGGGCTTGGTTGACCAATATTTATGATAGAGAATCTTTTGTTTTGAATTGGCAAGCCATTAGCAACGTCAGTGGCTTAGAACAGATACCTGGTGGAAATGCCCCATATTCTCCATTTGTAGGTGGGCTTTGACTGTCTACTTCACTCTTAAGGTGAACCTAAGAGGTTGTTTGGAAGCTAAAAATGTATGAATAGCCTAAAGTGGAGGGAAATGTAAAAACTAAAAGAAACTTCCAGAGGTGTCTCACAGAGCAACAAACAAAGCTTTGGGGGAATTTGATTGTCTTGAGTTACTATGCTTGAGGGAACTTCCACAAGTCATTTGGTCAGCAAATTATTTTGGGTCTGGCCAAAGGCAAGTGGATGGGTCCATTTCATGTAGCCATCCCATCTCTCTCCATGGGGTGGGTGGGCAGCACTGAAGACGGGAGGAACGATAGACTGGTCTTGCTCAGGTGCTGGCCAATGAGGTTCCACAGAAAAAGGAAGGTGAAGGATCCAAGGCCCCCTCAAAATTTGGTGCCCTGGGCAAAGTTCTGTTTGGCCTATCCTAATTACATCTCTGGTCTTAAGAGAGGAGCATTTGGGCATGGGGGGGTGACCCTGAAAGTGTACTTTTTAGTACTGTCCAAGATAAAGTCCAACATTCCATCTCATACTTGGACTATACCCATAGCTTCCACCATGCATTTAATCAAATTGCAAAAACTCCTGGGAGTTTGGCTTGTCTCCAGTTATTTAAGCAGACATATGGGATTTTGAGGGAAGCCCAAAGGTGCTGTGATATTCTGCAGCTATGTACAGGGGGAGGATCTTACTCTCACCAGTGGCACAGGCCACTCTGCTGCTTCTGAATGACCTTTCACTTTAAGCTTGGCTTTAAGCAGGCAAAAGGTCTTCATCCAGTTGTTGGACCCATATGACCCTGGGGTCCTGGAGGCTGTGACCATGGAGAAACTTCAAGAGCATTGCCAGTGATAGTGAATCTGACCTTCTAGTACAAGCCATGTTGAGTACTAAAAAGCTCAGTTTTAGGAGGCTGAATTCAAACAGCCCTCCATCCTAGAGTGATCCCTTCCTGCTTTCATAGTGTCAGGGGCAGAATAAAAGAGAAAAGGGGTAGAGATTAGGAAACATTACACACTGGATAAACCCTGACTATTGCAGGGACTCAAAAGGTGAAATCTTTGTCCACACCAGGGGAGGATATTTACATAATATATTAATCTTTGCAAAGCACATTATATGTGTGTACATATATATATACACATATATGTATATGTGTGTGTGTGTAAGTGTCATTGGGGGCAGCTAGAGTGGCATAGGGATAGAATACTAAACCCAAGGTCAGGAAAACCTGAGTTTGAATCCTGCCTCCGGCATTTGCTCACTTGTATAATCTTGGGCAAATCATTAACCTCCCTCACCCTCAGTCTCCTTATCTCTAAAATGGACATATAGCACCTACCTCACAGGTTGTTCAGGGGATCAGATGAGACAAATATGTAAATCCCTTTGCAAACTTTAAAGTGCTGTCTAAAAGTAGCTATTATTTCTATTTTTATTTGGCCCTTATGGCATTCTGGTGAGATAGGACAGTTTTCTTTCGGTCTGGACCCATGATGTCATCAATAAGGGAAATCTGCATTGTGGGAACAACCTCCCTTGAGATTCTTCAATTGATCATTGGAAAGAGCTACTGTGGGGCACTGAGTGGACTTGCCCAGGGTGACAGAGCCTGCACAGGCCAGACTTTCTGGCCACACCACCTCTCATACTTTTCCTCCCATAGGAATGATACAGAAAATCCAATTTTGATAAAGAAAAGGAGTCAGTCTGTCTGATGGAGTCACCATTTTTAGACACATATTTCCTAAAATTGGCCACACATGAACATAAGGAGTTTGGGACATAGCCGTAATCACCTTTTCCATGAATTACATTGCCATTTTTAAAAAAATCTAAAGATGCATTACTGGTTACCTGAAATTATTCCATCCACAAAATATGGTTGTTAGCTGCAGATATTTTTCTAGATGTCACAAAAGTAGAATCAGGAGAAATATATTTTAGGGATAATTATTACACTCATTCGAACCCAGGCACCCTGCCTCTAAAACCACCAGATTTTCCACTACACCAAAAGATGAACTCCCCGTGGTACGGTACAGAAAGTACAAGTGTGATTGGAGAAAAGATTTGAATAAGAGTACAACAATACATTCTCTTCACATCTCTCCTCTACTCCCATCACCTCTGAAACATCACCTAAGGCCTTCAATTTGTCCTTTGAGACTCTCTATAACTGGTCACTGAATAGCTAGCACTAATATAACACCTACTATGTGTCAGGCACTCTGCTAGGCATTTTATGCTTGTTACCTCAGTTGATCCTCACAGTAACCCTGGGAGGTAGGTACTATTATTATCTTCACCTTATAAACCAGGAAACTGAGGCAAATTGAGGTTAAGTGACTTTTCCACAGTTAGGTAGTATCTGAGGCTAGATTTGAATTCAAGTCTTTCTGACTCCAAACCCTGATTCTCTGACCACTGTGACCCCAACTGTCCCTCAGATCCTCTATACTTTAACCAAACTAAATCCCAAAGTAAATTCCATGCTTTCCTTCCTGCATGCCTTTTTCCGTTCAATTGCTAACACCAAGAATATGATCCCATTTCCTCTCTCGACTAATTTACTCATCAAGCTCCAACTCAAAGGCCCCTCCTTTATGTAATCTTCTCTGACTGCCCCAAAGAGGAAGTAACTTTTCCCTCCCCTGATCACAGGACATGTGGCATTTCTTTTACATGAGGGTTGGAGTTTTTTGTCTGCCTATCTTCAAACAAGCACACAATTAATATCCTCAAAGGAAGAGGCCAAGGTTAATTCATGTTTACATCTGCAATCGTCTCTGTCATGTTTCCTACCATGCTGGACCCTAAGTAGATAGTAGATGCAGAAGGGACCCTCAAAATCTTGTTGTCCAGTCCTCAGATTATATAGATAATGACAGTGACATTCAGAGATGGAAAAATGCTGAGCTCATGTATCATGGGAAGTCAGAAAGTATCAGGATTCGAAGTCAGGCTCCCTGCTTTTGTATCCAGTGATCTTTTCACTACTTCATATGCTTAATGAATGCTTATTATTTATAACAGATGGATACAAGCATGGTTAGTCCTGCACCACAGGTGAATATGAATATTTGAACAAGGGTATTATCTAAGACTGAAACCATAGTAGGCAATTTTTGCAGTGAGGGCAGAAGCGCACCAAAGGCAGTCAGGAGGAAAGTTGTCATTGACCAACTGAAATTGAGGATGTGAAAATTATAGAAGTAATAAAGAGAAATTCAATTGAGCAGGAAGAGTAATTGGTTATTATTATAACTGACTTTTTCCCTGTGAAATTTAGTAACCACATTTTTTCTCTTCCTCCCCTCCTTCCCTGCCTCCTCTTCCCCTCTTTTCTTTTCTTTCTTATCTCCTTTTCCCTCTCCCTTTCCCCTCCTCCCCTTTTCTTCCCTTTTTCTTCTGTCCCTCCTCCTCCCCTTCTCCTCTCCTCCTCTTTCCTCTCCCCTTCTCCTTCTCCTCCTTCCCCTCCCCTTTTCTTTCTCTTCTTTCTCCTCTTTCCCTTCCTCCTTCCCCTTCCCTCCTCCTCCTCCTCTTTCTCCTCCTCTCTCCCAAGTCTCCCTATCTCTTCCAGAACACAAGTGCCAGGGCTACTCATGGGAGTCCAAGCCACTACCAAGAGTTTTGAACAGTTTCATTTCTAATCTAGGTTGGGTTATCTCCTCTTTAGAGAAGCTGGTGCCCCTCCCAATTTCTTCCTGGGAGCTCCCCATATTGATGCCAAACTCACAGTGGACACCCAATTAACACAGCCTACTGCAACTCAAAATTCCCAAGCTCAAGAGACCCACCAGACTCAGCCTCCCTGGTAGCTAGGGTCACAGATGCCTGCTGCCAAGGCAAATGCAAGAACTATCTTCAAACAATTTTTTTAGGGAATGGAAAAAGTGACAAAAACCAAATGATTAACAGTTGAGCATAGTAAATGTTACAAATTTAATATATTATCCACGGATCTCCAGAAAGTTTCACTTTATTCCCCTAAGGAGACAATTTACCCACATGGTGCTCCATCAATAATGTGGGCTCAGTTACAAAACTGGTCCCATTTGTTTACTCTTGAAAAGAAAGACCATGCTGCCTTTAGTCTGAGTGTCTCCATTCACTTTAGGAGGAAGGATGAAGATTATGGAGCCAATCTTTTTGTGTCATGGAAAACATGCTGCATTCAGAGCCTGGGTTCACATCTCTGATCTGTCATTTAAAGTGACCTTGGCCAAGTCACTTTACCAGTCTGGGGCTCAGTTTCCGCAGTTGTAATGAAGGAGTTTGGCTAGATGACCTGTAGGGTCTCTTCCCTCTTTAGATTTCTTGTATTCTTTTCCTCTCTGGACATTGGTTTCTTCATCTAGAAGAGGTTGAGTTTGGATGAAAGGACTCCTCTGCACTTCTTTCAGGGCATTTGTCCATCTAGCAGAGGCAGGGTGTGACCTGGGAGAGTTCCAGGGTCCCTTCCCTCTGCAGTTCTCTGCTGTGGCTTTTATGACACTTTTCTGAGCTTCCTGAGCACAAAGGCCTGTTGTATGGGTAGACTCAATGCAGTGATTGAGAGTCATGGCCAAGGCATTTGGAATTAGAGAAAATGGTAGAACAAAGATGCTTTTTCAGAGTGTGAGAGACTGAGTTAGAAGCTTGCCTTGCTCCCATCTGCCCTCTTCCACTCAAAGGGGATCCCACAGAGGCACAAGTCAGGGCAGTCAAGGAGTCTTCGCCAGCTCCATTGCATTGGTGTTCAGTGATCTGCACAACTTCAAGGCCATCCAGTAATACGGTGCCATTTTCTATTGAACAAGATGCCAGGCATTTTTTCTCCCCAAGCTTTCCTTGATGAAAGCTGCAATTGCTTTTTCCAGTATGACTCTCCTCCCACAGAATGCTATTAGCAAATTCCTCCACAACTCATAAAGCCAGATTAAATGTTCTGCTACCTGCAGATTAATTGAGGATGCCAAGGATGTCCAATAGCAGTCCAAGCCTTAACGAGTTAGAATTTAGCTCAGGTTACCAGCAGGCTCTCAGTGATAGTGATGTGTTCTGGATGATTCATTCGAATGACATGCCAGGCAACTGCCTCCAGTCAGTTCTTCCTTTGATTTATCTGTTACTAATAAAGGATTCTTTCCAAGGTCAGGAGACAGCTAAGATGCTTCCTGGGGTGGAGATTGTGATGTTTAGATAAGTAGGAGACATCAGAAGACAAAGGAAAAAGGGACCTTGTGTCTTCTTCCATTGAATTTACTTTGTATAATTTACATTTATTTATTAATAAGTATATACAGCATCCTCCTCCACTACTATAAGCTCCCTGAGGACAAGGCAGCCTTTATTATTTTTCCTGTTCTGTCTCTAGGGCCTAGCACAGTACCTCATATAGGGTAATATAGCATCATAGATTCACAACTGGAAGGGACCTCAAAGGCCATTTAGTACAATTTCTTCATTTTACAGATGAAGGAACTGAGGCCCAGAGAGGTTGAAAGACTCACCCAAGGTAAAAGCAGAACAAAGGATAGAAGGAAGAGAAAAAAGTATTTAGTAAGCACTATGTACCAGGGACTGGGCTAAGTGCTTTAGAAATGAATGCTGTGGATAAATTCACTTATTTTGGCAAAATACTTTCAGGGATTGAAAGCAGATGAGAAGATTGACATATGCATTGCCAGCTCTGTATTTTGGAGACCCTGAAAGAAAGTGTAGGAGAGAAAATGTATTAGGCTGCCTATCAAACTGAAGGTCTACATAGTCCTTCTGCTGACCTCATTGTTGCATACCTGTGAAAACTGGACAGTATACAGTGACACACTAGGAGTCTGAATCACTTCTATTTGAATTGTCTTAAGAAGATTTGGAAAATCACCTGACAAAATAAGACAATGAGGTCCTTTCTTGAGTCAAACTGCCAAGTATTCCAACTCTACAGCAAAGAGTACAAGTCCAGTGGACTGGCCATGTTGTTAGAATGCCAAATATATGTTTGCCTAAAAGTCTATTTTATTGACACAAGGCAAGTGCTCCCATGGTTGCCAGAAGTAATACAAAGACACTCTCAAGGTCTCTCTGAAGAACTTTGGAATAGATTGTGAGACATAGGAGACACTAGTACAGGACTGTGCAGCATAGTGTGCCTGCATCAAAGAAAGCACTGTGTTCAGCAAAGCAGAATTTCAGAAGCTCAGAAGAAACGTGATTTGAGCAAGTCTAAAGACATCGCCACTCCAAATGTTCACATGAACCATTTGTGCCTGACAGAGCCTTCTGAGCTCGTATTGGTCTGATTGGTCACAGGCAGATACATTTGCACCTTGATCCTCATGTCACTTTTGATCCTTTTTAAGCACAAAGGACAGCAACCAACTATACTACTGCAAAAAAAATCCCTATGTAGCGTCACAAAATGATAAGTCTAGAATGCTTAGAGAAAAGTATGCAATGCCTTGAACTTAGCACCACAGAGTCATCACCAATCCAGGCAGTGGATCTTTCAGAATCTCAGGATATTGTCTATCTTACTAAGGACATATGTGACCAGAAGAGGCCAACTGGTGGTGTAGCAAAGTGAAGGTCAACAGACTAAGTGCTGAGCATAGAAAAATCAGAAGAAAGCTCCTCTCTGCCTGGGCCATTGGAGGGGGTCCTTAATGAAGCATTGCTAGGAGGGCAAAGAGGAAGATCTTTGAATGGGCTGTTGTCTGCAGGAATGGAAGGAGTGAATGCCCTCATTGACAAGAATATGGATCAACCAGATGACATTAAACTGGTTGAATCAATCCCTAGAACACTGCTGAGTCTCCTGAAAATGGTCTATGTTGGTCCAATACAGTTCGGTCTGATTAAGGAGACAGATGAAGAATCCTGGCTTTCTAGACCATAACCAGCTGTTAGATGACATGCACATGCATGTACACATGCACATACACACAATACACATGCATTGTTGCATTTATATGCATGGATATCCCTAAGTTTTCAGCTTCATTCTATGACTCTAATAGACAGGTAGAAATTTCCTTTCTCAGAATATTTCACTTTATTATCTTTCATGGTGTCTTTGTTGACTTTTTATTGCTTTGAACTCTTTCCTACCGGCTTGCTGTGCCTGTATTTCCCCCAGAGGTTGTAGAGAACATTTCTCCCCCACAGTCTGATTATCTCAGTCTATCAGTTGATAAGAATGCCATGTTATCTCCTAGCTTTCCCTTTACCACTACTTCCCCTTTGTCCGTAGCCCGTTTCCGGAGATTGCTTTCATGAGTTAACTGGTACAAATTTACGATATCATTCTTATCTCTTTCTGAGTCTCTACAGTTTCATAACCTTACTTCTATCTTTCTACTGGTTTTAGACTGTTTCCATGAATGCATTCAACCTAATTTCCATCAGGTTTTAACTTTTTTGATATATTCTGTCAAACATTTTTCCCCCACCTTCAGGCTTTTCTGTCTGAATGGCAAACAGATAAATAAAGTCAGACTATGCAAATTCCTTGGCTTTGCAGTGTCTTTTCTGCTGTGCTCTCTCTTCTTATGTAGTAATTTCCTCCCTTGTTAGAAAGATCTGAACTTGGGGATCCACCAACCATTCCCCTGGTTTAAAAAAAATTGTATAGCCCCACTTCTGCCAGGGTACCTCTCCCTAAAATGCCCTTAAAGTTCAAGACGTTTGAGTCTATAGGGGTTTATTCCTATTCTTAATAAAGATAAATTTCCATCAGTCACCAAGCAGAATCTCAGCTTGAGGGGCAAGACAATCCTCAGACATCAACACACAAAACCTCAGATCTTTTAAAGGGGGGGACCTCTTTTAAAGGAAAGAATTTCCTCATGGGTTATGGTCTGTTTCACATATCTTAGAAAACACAAGGGTTTTTCTACCCTCTTCAGCCACATTTAGCATTCCGAAAAATGAGTTTTAGAATCTGCTATGGTATGCACATACACACACACACACACACACACACACACACACACACACACACACACACACACACACATATATATATATATATATATATATATATATGTATACATCCTACACAGATATACATCTACTATTTCTTTGTGCTCATTAGCTCATTATTCCAGAGTAAGACTGGTTTCCTTTCGTAGTTCTAGAGTACCCTCAAGGGGTTGAAGTGTCTTTCTTTGCTGTCATAGGCCTGAGCCCCATTTTGGTGTGTTCTCCTGCCTCTTAATAATGAGGAACTAACTCGCCACTTCCATTTAACCAACTGACATCAATTAGATTTTACAAAAGAGTGTTTACTTAGAAAATGTGTCAATAATAAAAGTAGAAACATTTCTTCCCAACACCATGAGGCACATTTGGTCCTATGCTACCCAATCTCTAGGGCAAAAAATCTCAGAATGAATTCAGTCTTTACATAGCGTTGGTGCCAATTGCAATATTTCTGTCCCATGAATCCTTACCTTAGCTACTATTGGTCTGGGTCCTAAAGGCTGCACCTTGTCCCTCAGGCCATGGATTCTGGGTTGGGCATGTATGCAACTCCTAGATGTCTGGACCTCATGTGGCTTGTTTGCCTGACGTTTCAAAACCCACAAAGTCACAGCCTCCAAATGAATCTCCTCCACCTAAAAGAAAAGAATAAATGGGAAGGCAAAGAACTGACATCTGTAGACTCAGGACCACATATGTTGGCTCAAGGGAGAGAGATGCCTAACTCTAGACCTCTCTCCTTACAACCTTCTCTCTCATTTGAAGCTGTCAGTCAAAGAAAAGAAGTCAAACAAAGAGAAAAGGGCAGGGAAAGTGGGGGTTAAATACTGCCCCAGATGATTAAGAAGTCTCATCCTCTGTGAGTGAGCAGCACATTTTAACCAGTTATAGAATGACTCTCCATGCTCCAAAGTCTCTCCAAGAGGCTTCCAACACAGATCTTTGTGACTCTTCCAGAAACAGGTTCCCAGCCTTTCCCATGTATGGAATTGCATTAGGGTCACTCTGTACATGCTTGGAGGAACTAGGCTCAGTGAACATTCCTCTGTTCTAGATACATGCAAACATATATAAAGATATAGATAGATTAGATAGATAGTAAAACATAAATGTTAGAGTAGATAGAGATGATAGAGATAGAAAGATACAGTGTGTATGTGTGCATGCATATATGCATTGTGTGTGTGGTATGGAGAGAGAGAGAGAGAGACAGAGAGACAGAGAGAGAGACAGAGGAAGGAAGGAAAGAAGGAAGGAAGGAAGGAAGGAAGGAAGGAAGGAAGGAAGGAAGGAAGGAAGGAAGGAAGGAAGGAAGGAAGGAGGGAGGGAGGGAGGGAGGGAGGGAAAAAGGAGGAGAGGGAAGGCAGGAGCATTTTTCTTGGAGTCAAGAAGAGCTGGATTCAAATCTCACCTCTGGTATTTAGTGCCTGTGTGACTCTGGACAAGTCTCCCAAACTCCCTCAACCTTTGATAAACTACTAAGTGCTGGGCAGGCTGCAACCCATGTCAATGGAGGAAATTCTCATACCAGTAAAATCTCAGATCCTTGATGCATTAATGCACAATCTGTGTGCATGCCCACCCCACACAGATATTGGTCAGCATCACTTTACTGAGCGACAAGTAGCAGGGACATCCGGGCTTACTTATGAAGATAAGCTCATGGGGCAGTTGGGTGGCCAAGTGGATAGAGCACAAGATTTTTCCAGCAGGGGACCTAAATGGAATCCTGCCTCAAGAATTTACTTGATTTGTGACCACAGATGAGTCAACTGACCTTTCTCATCTGTAAAATGAAGGACTTGGACCTGATGGACTCTAAGATCCTTCTACCTCCAGGGCTATGAGCTTACCATTATTAAAATAAGAGAACGATCACTCACATTTGCAAGGTACTTGTAAATTTTACAAATCGCTAAATTCTTGTCTCATGTGGGTGATTTTATAAGCTCCCTCACTTAAGTCCTCACTGGCATGTCACAGCAGCACCTTCCTGAGGTCATGGTCCTCCTCAAGAACGAAGAACAACACAGCATAACCTACAGGTTGTTTTTAAATTTTCTTTTCTTTCTCTCACTATGCAATTAACAAGCACCTATGACTATGATCATTCCAACATACAAAGAAAAGGAAAGCTTGGCTCTGCTTCCACACCCTTCTGTTCCACACCAGTTTTGTAAAGCGTACGTTCAATGTCACCATAGTAGTAAAACTGCCCTGTTTATTTCCCCTTTTGAACTTCCTTCTCTCTTTTCTGTGTGTTTTTAATGTTTCATTGGCATTATTTTCTTTTTTCTCTTCCCCCCTCCCCAAACAGAAGCCACAAGCAGAACACATTCACACACAGGTGGTGTCTGAAAACACACATCTTGCTCTACATCTCACGTTATCACCTCTCTGCCAAGAGTCATTACTCACATTTGCTGATGAGGAAATTGGCCAAGCATTTAAATGGGTCAAGAGTTAATGTCTCCAAGTCAACCATCTTGTTAATGAGAAAGGCATTGAGGTAGAGGAGAAAGAGACTTTGGAGTCAGAGGACCTGGGTTCAGATTTTGTTTCTTTTACTACTTGTGTGACCTGAGGTAAGATCTTTTCTGCACTTTGTCTCAGTTTCTCCATCAGTAAAAAGGGTAGATTGGACGATATGACCTTGAAGGCACCTTTCAGCTCTCAGTCTCTGACCTTCTGAGCTATGGCACAGGCTTTTAATAAAGCTCTGTGATTATCCATATGGGTTTTTTTTTCTCTCTAACCAGGTTCTCATGCCTAACTAATTAGCTAATTAACTGCATATATAGTGTATGTGTATGTGCATGTGTATATATGTAAGTGTATACACACATACACACATTTCACTCAGATATGGTCATACTTTTATAACTCAGCACCAGGATTAAATACAATACTGAGATCACAAGACAAAAAATCTGGACAGAGAAAAAGTGAGAAAAAGGGTAGATTTGTTCCTCCAGCTCCTTTTGGAGAACTGATTCCCCCCATGCTGAGCCTGGCTAGAGGGTGAGGCCAAGGCTGCCCCCTCCACACAGGGTCTTCTCTTCCTGAGCTCAGAAGCCAGTTTCCAACCTGAGATCATCAAATTACTGTAGGATGAAACTATCTGGAATAACTGGAAGAGGCTTGCTCCTCCTCATATACACATACAGAATTTCAGCGCTGTGTGACCTGGAATTTCATGTATCTGCCCACAGCTGTTCAGGAAAATCTCCATTAGTCACACTATCCTATGTATTTCAGGTATTTCAGAACACCCCCCCCCCATGAGAGGACTATGAAAAGATTCCCCTCCATGTAATAGATGGGGGGAAAACCCTGTTCCTGAGTCCAGTTGGAGTGTTTTTAGAATGTGGGGTAACTCCATCTCCTGAGAAGGGTCAATAGCTACCTTGCTTCTTAGTCCTAGAAAGCTGGATGGAGAACTGAGGAGGAAAGAAGGAAGGAAGAAGCAAAGAGAGAAACCAAGGTGAAAAATATCTATAGAAACTCACTTTAATCATCGTTTAATAAAGCACAATTTACTGCAGCTTGCCCAAAAGTGGAGGGCAAGCCCCAGATTCAGAATCACAGGACCTGAACTGATTCTCAAAGGCTTCCACCTGTGAAAGGGAGTCAGCCTTTGATCCCTTTGGGCCCCGGCTTTCCTGAGGAAAAATAGATAAAAATATATATATATTAACTAACATCTATGCAATTAGATAGTGTTGTTTTATTAGTCATTTCTGACTCTTTGTGACTCCATTTGAGGTTTTTCTGGCAAAGATATTGGTGTGTTTTGCCATTTCCTTCTCCAGTTCATTTTGCAGATGAGGAAACTGAGGTAAACAGAGTCACACAGCTATCAGGTGTCTGAGGTTGAATTTGAACTCAGGTCCTTCCAACCCCAGGCCCAGGACTCTATCTATTGTGCCACTTACCTGCCCAATTAGATATTAAATATATAAAATTAGAAATTTAATTCTATTATCTCTAAGGTCCCTTCCCACTTTAAATCCATGAAACTTTTCAGAAATTTAATAATCTCTGGACATGTTACAAGCAATTTCAATCATTAAAATATTCAAAGGGGTGAGTTCTAAAGACCTTGACCATGGGAGATTCAGTCACCAACTTCTCTATCATAATTTGCTAAGTAAGAAGTGAACTCAGGGTGTCTGCAGCAAATATGGGGATCACATGATGTTTCACTTATTTTTCAGGATTTTGGTAAAGGAGAATATGTATACATTGCCTAATGACAACTCTCATTTTCTTTATGACTCCAGCTCCTTCCCCAAATGCAAGCAACCTTCAGTGTTTCTCCATTGCTATTATGGAGGCTGCCAATCTCATGGCACTTGAAATGCATGCATAAAGAAATATGCCTAAGTGTTGTTGAAAATGTCATCAGACACATTACCACCAGGAACAATAAAGAGATGATGATGTATTGAGTGCCAACATGCCCAGTTGGAATCCCTGCATTGTCATGAGAGCTAGAGGATTGCCAGTACATTGAAGAGACCCCTTTGGTAGATCTGCAACCATGGCCCAGAATCTCACAGGATGAGCAGGCACAGCACTGCAATCAACATTGGCAGAGGGAATGCCCACACCAGTGAGACTGGCATATTGGGGCAGGGGACTGTTTACCTAAAGCCCAAATCTGCTGAATCTATACCTCTGACCACGCCCTCCCACATACCACCCTTGGGGAACCTGTGGGTATTTATCAAACCTGAAGGTCTGCAATGCCCATGAAGTCTGATTTCATCATCCAGACACTCCCAAAGAAATAGGTCAGCCTTTCAGAGATGTGAGGACTTCAGGTCTCCTGGCAACCAAATTGCTCTGATCCAGGAGTCACTTTGTCAGCTGACCTATGAATACATACCATAGTGAATCAGCCCCAGAGAGGAGTCCCTACAAATCTCTAATGCACCCTGTAATGAGGAAGAGAAGAAAGGAAAAAAGAATGAGAGTGTGGAAGGAAAAGCCCATTGGGAACCAATTCTGGACTTCTAATCACCCAGGGAAAACCCAGGAGGGAGTTTTGTTTCTTGAATATTTCCTGTATCACCTGCAAAGGTGACTACCATGCAATTCCTTCTGAAGAAATGCTTAGTGATGGGTTGGATTTGTCTGTATTCAAATAATTCAATCCTTTAATTCCCCTGAAACCATTTTTCCAGTTTGAATCTGATTTATTTGGTTGGCCAGTTCTTCTCTTTAGCCATTTAAACTCCTAAATAAAACTTTATGAATAGGATTACTCTTACGCTTTGATCCCAAGATGCCATGGCTGGTCACATGCCCCAGTGGATATCAATGACAGAAAGAAAGCTCCCAGGTGGAGCAAAATATTCTCCATAGAATTGTTCAGTGGTAGCAACAAAAAGTGGAAATAAAATAGATGCTCTTCAGGAGGAGGATGACTGAACAGATTGTGGCAGACGAGTGAACCATATGAATACCAATGACAAGCATGGAAGAATTCAGAGAAATAGGGAAGACTTCTATGAGCTGATGGATGGTGAAGAAAGCAGCAGCAGGAAGCTATATACAATAGTGACAACAAAAGATAGGGATTGGTTCTCTCTAGGCTGGCGATTTGTCTTCACAAGACTTTGTCTACTGTGTCTTATGGAAGCTCACTGCACCTCACCTTGCTCCTCACATTGCAACTACCCACCTTCTCTTCTGATTGGCTGGCTCTTCTCAGGAAGAGACCCAGGTCATCCACATCCCCCCAGGTTGCACTGCTGACTCTTCTCCATGGGACTTCCTCTACCACGTTTCCTCACCAGGTACACACACACACACACACACACACACACACACACACACAATCTCTTTTCAGGTCTGTTCTATTTTTTCAGCTTCCATTATGTTTTAGTATGTAAGTAGTACATATGTATATCTTTAAGCTAGTATGTAAACTCCTTGAGGTCAGGGACTGTATTTTTGAGCTCATATTTGTATTCTGAGTGCTTAACACAGTGGCTAGAACATAGTATTTCCTTAATAAATCTTTATTGACTTGACTTGACTTGTGATACCATTGAGGTTACTCCCACATGACAAATTCTCTCTACCGTTGCATTCTCTGTAACTTAGGATCATGGAGCATTGTGTAGGATGATAAAAAAAATGAAATGACTTGCCTATAGGTGTGCATCTAGTATGTGTCAAGTGCAAGATCTGAATCCAAATCTTCCTGATTCTGTGACCAGCTCTCTATCCACAACACTGTGCTGTTAGCTCTAAGAAGGCAATGGCCTGATATGAGAGGTAGCATATGAGTGGCAGGACTGCTTATTGTATCTGGAATCACCACCATTTCTCTGGGCTTCAGTTTCCTCCTCTATAAAAAGAGGAGGCTGGGTTAGATGACCTCTAAATCAGTGAACCTGGATATTGTAATGAAGAGTTTGGATCCTAGGGAGCTTACCAAGTCTCATGCCTTCTTTCTCTTACTAGAGAGGTGGATGTGGAATGTGGTGTGCACTGTTGGACAAGGTCATTATGTCAACTGGCTTTGCCTAAATTTCAGTGGTGTTGCTATAGGGAAGGGTTGAATAATGTTAAAGGGATAAGACTCTATTGTGAAAGCAAATTGCCACAATAAATACTGCCCCAAATTCACCGAAAGGCTTTGGTGTTGATCTCCTGGTATAGGAACCCATAGAATTATTTTGTAAAAGGATGCCATCAATCTCATTATTCCAGTTTCTTTGAACTACAGACATCTAAGGCTTCCATGAAAATCCAGACCCAACTGAAAGCCATCTGACAATCCCCAGAGTCTTGCTTCACTCAGTCATACTGCCTGCAAAGGTTTATTGAGGAAATCTGTAAGATGGAAATGTATTAAGGAATAGGAAGGGAGTTTCCTCAGCTCAGAGCAGACAGGAAACTGGAGTCTCTATTTCAGAGATGCAAAGCATTATCGTGCTCTTTTGGACCATTGTCCCAAATGGAAGTGAAACAGTGGGGCTTTCAATTCCATGTGAATGAGCAATTGCGAAGACCATTCTGCGAGGCTGCATTTGGCCAAAGATACATGGGTTTAAAGTGGGTGAGGTGCCATGATACCCATTGTCGATCATTTTTCAGGAGTTGGGAAGCATGACCCAGACAGCCTGTTAAGACCAGCTTGTAGGTGCGTCAAGCCATTTTGACACCATGATTCAGTGACTTCTTCCTCTTGCCACTTTGCTGAGCCCAGAGATTTTAGAGTCTTGGTGCCCTGACATATTCACCCAGAGTGTAGAATACTGCTATGTGCGGTGAAGAACTTCTATGTGCGGGAAAGTGACAGGCTCACATCAGCACTCACCCAAAGAAGTCATGGGACTTGCCCAAGGTCACACCAGGAGTAAGTGGCAGACTAAGTCAACCCGTACAATCCTGCCCCACTAAGCCGCACTGCCCCTGCTACCTGCAAAAAGTGGCCACTCCCTCTTCGTACAATCCCACCAGAGGACTAGATGTGAAATTAGAAAGACCTGGGATCCATCCTGCCTCAGAGGCTTCTACCTGTGTGACCCTTGGCCGAGTTACCTAACCTCCGCCTCAACAGTAGCACTCAATCAAATGAGAAAATATATGTAACATGCTTTGAAAACCTTTAAGTTACATTTAAATCCTGGCTATTATTATTGCTATTGTGGTTTTGCCTGATACTTTAAACCTCAACAGGGATTCTGTTTCCCCTTCTCCTTTCCCCATGCTCTCCATTATGGTGCCATTGCAGTCCCATCCCATTGGCTTAAGCCCTCTGCTCCTGCCCTGGCTCTGCCACCTGCTCTCTGTGTGACTTTCCTTACCTACACTTCCTCTCTCTGGGCCTGAGTTTCCTCCTCTGCAAAAATGAATGATTGATCGCCTACATCCTTCTTAGATCCAAATTTTTGATTCTATAATTGCCCAGATATGAACTTTCCCATTGGGCCTTTTGAGATTCCTTTGTGGTTAGTCTAGCATTGACTCCTCCGCTTCACACAGTCTGTCCTCTGGTTTTCTCACCATTGGCTGACTCATTGTGCCTCTTCATTAGGGCCAGCCCCTGCACATAACAGGCACTTAGCAAATGCTCCTTGACTCAACTTGATTAATTTCTTAATATAGTTATCTGAACAATGTAAAAATTCTCATCAGTATAGCCAGAAAGGTCAAACAACATATTTTTACACAGGACTCCAAAGCTTTAGAATGTGACATGGTTAGGGACTGATACCCTAAAGCACATGAGGAAGATATTAGACTCAGACCTAAATTAATACTATATTCTGATATCCAAAGGGATCCAAAGGTTGGGACTTCAAACAAAATCAGAGACCAACCCATCATTCAATAAATAACAAATAATTCATGTGGAGAGAATTCCTCAGTCAAATAAAGTTCACCTAAAAAATGACATTCACATATGGGTTCAATCCATCAGAATGATCTAATGTATTGAAGGAAGTAGGGAAGTCCAAGGCTATCACTTCTTTAAAGGATGCAAACATTACCTTTGCTTTCCAAAATTGTAGGCAGAAAATAGGGTACAATTTCATCATGGACTGATAATATCAAGTGAATAAATAATTTCAATGTTTAGCTTGACCAGTCAACAAGTATTGTCAAGGATAAATTCCTCTCTCTGACTTCTAAAGTCTTTCCCATGTTGGGCCCTTCCTACATTTCCAGTCTCCATCCAATACACCCCCCTCCATGTACCTTGAGATCTAGTTCGTTGACCTACTCAGTGTTCTTCCAACATGGTCATCCATCTCCTGACTCTGTCCCTCCTGCCTGGAACAATCTCCATCCTCATCTCCACTCCTGGCTTCCTTGAGATCTGAGCTAAAGTCCAATCTTCTCCTGCAAGAAGCCCTTCTAGTCCTCCCCTGCCTTCCCTCTGATGCTATCTCCAATTTATTGTGTTTATACCTTGTTTCTACATAGCTATTTGCACATGTGTTGTCTTCTCTATTAGGCTGCAAGCTCTTGAAGAATGCAGATCCTGTTTTTGCCTTTTCTTATATGTCCAGTACTTAGCACAGTTGCTGGCATTTAATAAAAGTTTGCTGACTGATTCATTGACTGGATTTGAGCTGAACTTGTCACTGAATCTGACTTGTGATACTCTTAACAAAGATTCTCATGATGAAGGACTTTAATCCTATGACCCATTTTTTAGGCACAAGTTCCCACTGAACAAGTTCCAATCCAGGTCAAAATGCTGTTGGTTTGATTTCTTTTATGATTGTCCAACAGAAACATTGCTTCTCTTGAAGAAACTGAGCTTCCACAGCTTTCTATGTCAGGAGGTCCCAAACTTTCTTCTGTGGCCCTAATGCTCTAGACTATTTGAAAAGGGAATCCGTGAGAAAAAGTCCACACTGGCAATATTTCCCCACTGAATAGTAAACATAAAGTTGTGTATGTACCAAAAAAAAATATACTGTGGCAATTTTTAAAAATCAAAAATAACAATTTCATTTTGTACTCCAAAATTTCTTTGACCTATTTTCTTCTAGCACTAGTCCTTACTGTCAGACTCCCAATCCAATATTCTTGGGACTCATTAATATCTCTGAGGTCTAAAAGGGCCCCAAGACCACATTAGTTTGTGAAATGTTGCTCTGGAGAGCTTAAGCTAAGTACTTCAGTTTTCTTTTTTAAAAGTCAGCTCAATCTTTGCTGACATTTTAATTAGACCTCCTAATGTTTATTTACTTAGCCTCTCACTTGGCTTAATCTTCCTGTTTCCCAGAGCTAGAAAATGGATAAGAATAGCTATGCCATTTAGAGAGAGCTGTGAACAGAGGACTTTCCAGAAAGCAATCACTGTTTACATTGCAATTCTCATTCAGACATAAATCATCTGAGTACCTGAGCAGTCAGAGTGGTGCCATGGACAGGACCATGAATTTGGGTTCAGAGTACTCAGATTCAAGTTCCCATTCAGCTATTTACCATCCTAATGATGTTGGACAAGTGGAGATACAGACATTCAGACAGAGACAGAGGAAGAGAGAGAGAGAATGAAAGAGAGAGAGAGAGAGAGAGAGAGAGAGAGAGAGAGAGAGAGAGAGAGAGAGAGAGAGAGACAGAGAGAGAGACAGACAGAGAGAGAGAGACAGAGAGAGAGAGAGAGAAAGAGAGAGAGAGAAGGAGAGAGAGAGAGACAGAGAGAGAGACAGAGAGAGAGACAGAGAGAGAGACAGAGAGAGAGAGAAAGAGAGAGAGAGGAGAGAAAGAGAGAGAGAGAGAGACAGAGAGAGAGAGACAGAGAGAGAGAGAGAGAGAAAGAGAGAGAGAGAGAGAGAGAGAGAGAGAGAGAGAGAGAGAGAGAGAGAGAGAGAGAGAGAGAGAGAGATGAAGGCGGGAGGAGGGAGGGAGAGGGAGAGAGGAAGGGAGAGATAGAAACAGAAAGAGAAAAGGAGAAGGAGGAGGAGGAGGAGATGATGACGGTGATGATGAAAGTGATGAAGAAGAGGAAAAGAAGAAGAAAAAGAAAGTCTCCTTAGTTTTAGATCCCTCATTTGAGATTTTTTTTTACTGCAACTAGATTGTAATTAATGTGAATTTGAGTAATGCTACATTAGTGAGAATTATTAAGCGATGCAAAGACTCATTGAATGTGAGACAAAACTCATTGAAGGAAAGCTAGTCAAGGATTTTAATAAGATGCCAAGTGGTCAGTCTACACTTGCCTACTGTAGCTTGTGGATGTGTCATATGGCTTCCACATACCATGTCACCAACAGTTGTAATCATTTTTAAGAGCCCTTAGCACAATGGATAAAGGAAAGAATACTTCAAATGGAAACAATAGGAACGTGAAAAAAGAGAAAAGGCTTGTTATTATATTAGAACAAAAATTTGATCTAGTTGAACAACATGAACATGGTGATAGTGGGCCCCCAAAAGGACAAGATGTCAGGATGCCTGCATCTACAGTGGGGAATATTCTAAAACTCATGGAGAAATAAAATAAAAGATCAAACTGTTTCAGTTTTTTTATGATTTTCCAACAACTACCAGGAACAGAAGTGATAGAGATCCAGTGTCCTTTAGCTATGTGTATTGGAATTGGCATTAAAAAAAATCCTCTTAGTGGAGCAACATTTTGGATGAAAATGTCATTTGTTTAAGGCAGTGAAAGGAAATGGAAATGAAGTGGATATATATCAAGTTCAATCCTCTAATGGTCAAATGACCATGGAGTATCCAGTGCAGATGACCACCCAGCAGCTCCCTAGTCTGATGTTCTGAAGGAAAATGGAAGATGGTGGAGAGACTGACAAAGATACTTCCAGTGAGGTTGAACCAAACTTCTTCCAGGAAAGGCTGCCTTCCAGAACTTACATTTCTAAGAAATAAAAAAAAAACTCAACCAATAATGAAAGTGTCTAAACCTTTTCTAAATTTTAATGAGAAAGTACACAGGACAAGCAAGCTATGCTTGTTTATCATTCCCAAAATCCTCACACCAGTGGGAGGTTTGATTGCTTTAAGTTCTATGGTGGCCAAATAAGAAATTCTGGGTAATAAAAGCTGTTTTCAAAGGATAGTTTTCAAGTCATTTTAGCTGAGTACTTGAAAAATATTACAAAGACAGAAACATCATTTTCAAAGTATTACTGATTTTTGAGAATATCCAGGTCATTCAACTATTTCTTGAATCACTGTGAGAATCCGAGCGTACAAAATTCCCAAGATATTGATCAAGCTCTCTCTCTATGCCTACAAGTCTATATATCAAAATTTAAAGAAAAAAAGACCATTAAGTCAATGCTGCTAAAATATTTTAAACAATGGTGAAACACAGTTTCATTATATTTTTAGTACAGGCTTCACTCAAGATATGATATTCACTTATTATAACTTTTTAAAAATTTTACTTTCTGTAACTATTACTTTGTAATAAACTTAAATCAGAAATAAATTTTGTCTTTTTCTGTTGTATTATGTTTATAAACAAATAGAAACATTTTAAAAGCATTCTTCATTTTATTTTTCATTGGGCTAGAACCAATTACCGCATTTTATATACAATTACAACTTTGAATAGTATGAATTCAAATGATGTAACCACACTTCATGGGATTCATTATTTGTACTAATTGAGACCTAGCTGTAGATTAAACTTGATAAACATTCCCTAAGTGCTAAGGCAAAAATAAAGTAAGTTTGCCCTCTGTGAGTTTAGGTAGGCAGTGGGCAGCACAATTTAGAATCTTAGAGTAACAGTTTCCAAAGTAATCGGGTCTAATTCCTTTATCACTTATATGGGGCAGAACAGTACACAGAAAACTGAGAAGGAAAAAAGCAGCAGTGGGGAAGGAAGGCTTAGAAAGTGGTGACAGAGTTGAGCCTTAGCAGAAGACTAGTTTTCAAAGAGATGGAAATGAAGGGGGACAGCATTCTAAATGTTGAACAAAACTGATATGAATCTATGCTTAGGAGGGATGGAGATTGAAGGTCATGTTCAAGAAATGGAGAATAGTCCATTTTGGTTGAATATGTGGAATTTGGATCAGAGATGAAATGATCTTCCATCAGTCAATTAATGAGCCTTTAATGAGCCAGTCAATGTGCTTGGATTTTGAATATAATTATAGTCTTTTTTGGTGAGTCAGAAACCACTTGGTTATCCCATGATGCCTGGGGGGGTATGTGGGTGGAGATTCATGTTGAGCATTAATCTTCACTGACCTGTGAAGTTAGGGACATGCCAGGTAATGAAATTGTGTGCTTATGAGGTACCAAGTCCCCAAAATCCCTATATAAAACTATTCACTTCTTCTGAACTGATTATTAAATATTCCATCCAAGAGAAATTAGAGGGCACATGGTTCTGGAGGCTAATGTATTTTATTTTAGGATTTTAATTTTTTATTTTTAATTTATGGGATAAAACAAGCATTTCCATAATATAATATAATAAAAAAGATAATTACCCATGAAGCTGCAAATCTATTATGTAAAACTTGCTATTTCTTTTAAATATGTAATAAAGTTATCATGTAAATGTCTTTTTTTCTTCCCTTTTCCCCCTGCCCTAGGGATGGCTATCATCAGACACAAATATGTATACATGTAAATATATATGTGCATATATATACATACATTTGCACATGCACACATATATAATATAATATACTTATATCTATACACATAGATATGTATATGTGTGTATATACATGTGCATATATGTGTGTGTGAGTGTATATATATACATATATATATATCATTCTATACATACTTCTATTTGTCAGTTCTTTCTCTGGATGCCGATAACAACTTCATATGTCCTTTATAGTTAATATGAGTATTTATAATAGTGAAAATGACTTATTCACTGTAAATTGTTTTCAAAATGTTATTGCTCTTACTGTATACAACGTTCCCTTGGTTCTGCTCATTTTGTTTTTCATTATTTTGTGCAAGTCTATCCATACTTTTCAAAGATCATCAAGCTCATTATTTCTTATAACACAGTGGAGTATCATCACAATCATTTATCATACCTTATTCAGCCATTCCCCATAACTGTTGCTGTTTCCCACCTAGCCTGATGTCTCTCTTTTTCTTGACCTCATTAAAGGGGCCATCCCCTGGCTACTTCTTAAATAGGCCTATTCAATGAATGGACATTGCCTCACCCTAAGTGAGTGCCTGCAAAGACCTGGCCTAAAGGGCCCAAGGTCTCCCAGTACATCCTAGGTCATCTCTAGTCATCCCGATGAATCTCTGGTCACTGGATTCAGATGGCTCTGGAGGAGAAGTGAGGCTGGTGACCTGCACAGCCTTCCATCACTCAAAACAAAGTCAAGTGCAAGTCATGTCATCATTTGTCTGATGGCATGGTCTTCTTTGGCAATAAAGGAGAAACACAATTGATGGACATCCCCACAGTTTTTAGTTCAGAGTGGTGATAAATGCACTCTAAGCATTTTGGAATGTATAGTTTTTTTTTCCTTTTTCCTTAATCTTCTTTAGAAATATACCTAGCAGTATATTGTTGGGCCAAAGAGTATTGCAAGTTTAATAACTCTGGGAATAATTCCAGATTGCTTTCCAGAATGATAGGATGGGATTACAGTTCTACCAACAGTGGATTAATTCTCCAATCCTAATGTATTTTGTGATGACAATAAGTGAATGTCAACTGATTGATAATGGAGGGAAAACACTTCAACAGAGCTAAACTCAACAGATTATTGATTACTTGACATTTTTGTTTCAGAATATTCTGGCATCTTGTTGACACAATCTTTGTCAGTTGGCAAAAGTCAACCCAAAATATAGAGGGACTGCTGCAAATAAACAAGTTTTAGTTCAGTTAGTAGAGAGTGAGCAGGAAGTGATTTAGTTAGCTAAACATTCCAACTCACAGAATCACAGAATTTCAGAACTCAAAAGGACCTCAAAGGTCATTATTACAACCCACATTTGAAAAAAAGGATCCCTCTACAAAATATCCTACAAAGGTCATTCATCTTTAGTTTAAAGGAGATTGATTGCCCCCTAAGACAGCCCAGCCTACTTTGAGACAGTCACCAAGGTTACGGACATCTTCCTGACATGCATCTGTCTATTTCTTTCCACCTTCTCCCCTTCACGGCACATTTGGCCATTGAAGACCAAGCAGGATAAGCTTCATCTTTTCTGTTGAGAGCCCTTTGAGCACTTCAACATTGTCACCATGTGCTCCCTTCAATCTTTTCTTGGCCATACTAACCACCCACAGCTTCTTCACCCACTCCCCAGTTAGTGAGATTACACAGATGTATTCCATTTTAAAGTCCATGTGGCTCTAATGGGAGGATTATGGACTTGTGATCAGGGGAGACTTGGTCATGAATCTTATCTCTGACCTTTCTAGTTGTGTGACTCTGAGAAAGTCACTTACCCTCTTTGAGTCTCAGTGTCTTTATCAGCAATATGGAAATAATGATATCTGTACTTATTTCACATCTGAAGATCATGTGAGAGCAGGAATGTAAATCACTTTGCTGACCTAAAAACAATCTCTGAATGCCTGCTATTGTTTCATTTTGTTTTTCTACTTGTAAATGGTGCAGTGGAGAGAGTGCTGAATGTGGAATCAAAAACGTGTTCAAATCTTGCCTCAGACTTCGTGACCCTGGGCAAGTCACCTAACTTCTCAGATCCTCAATTTCCTCATCTGTAAAATGGACTAAAACAGCCTCCACCTCTTAGAATTGTTGGGAGGATCGTTGGGAGGAACAAATGTGATAACACATCTAACTAAAGTGTTATATAAATATTATTATAATTATAGTTATTATCTAGAGGATACTGAATCTTCTAAGTTAATTTTTCAGTTAATTGAGTCACATTTCAGTCAAATGTTCAAAGCTAATAGAAATTATTTAATATGTATGTGTTTTTGGAAGACAATACTCTAGTTTTCATAGGTCTTGCATCTTCCCATTTATTTAGATACAGAAGAGAGTAGATTGACCATGTGAGGGATCATTAGTCTTCATTTGTCTAGCTAGAATTATTATTGCTATTTTTTTAATCCCAGAAGTTTTCTACTTTCTGGAGACCATCATCACCCCTCCCCATATGTAGGCATTCTGTGATCGCACAGCCACTAATGTTTAGGTTCCGAGGCTCAGGCCCCATACCCAGTGCCAGCTTGTCTTCACAGCTGTGTATTCTCAAATAGCCATTTTCCAAACATCTTCAACTACAAAATGCAGCTAAAGAAAACATTCTTGCTCGGGCCTGCCAGACTCTGAATCATGGAATGTCCATAAGTTACCGGCCCAGGACTGGGACACTGGAACATTTGAATGTCAAGGGGGCAGAAAACTCCCCTTCCTGTCTCCCATTCACCCTGGGTCCCATCTTAGCCTTTCATTTCCTTGAGCTCATGATTGCATGGCCAACACCCAGAAATTTGGGAGTTTGCTTATGGCTTCTGACACAGTATTCCCAAGGCAGTGGGATAGAAGAATTTACATAAGTTCAGAGCTGAAAGGTTTCAATTTTTTTTCATCTAAGTATATAAAATGGCAAGGAGTCTATAACAGCAAGTAAAGTAGGATCCTTGATGGTTTTTTGGATTGAGTTTTAACTAGTCATATATATGTATGTGGGTTCTAGCCAATCAGATATGGAGAAGAACTGTATCTAAAGTGAGAGCAGGTGCTGAGAAAGCGGATGTGAAGAGAGCCAGCATCGAAGGGGTGAGCCACTGTTGAGAAGAAGAGAGCTGAGAGGAGCCCTGAGATCTGGGAGGAGACATGAGAGCCAGGAGGAGATCTGAGAGTCAGGAAGAGACCTCTGAGAGCTGAGGGCTGAGAGCTGAGGTCTGAGAGAGGAGACCTCTGATGGCAGAGACTTGCTGATGGAGACTCCAAACTTTGAAAGTGAATAGAGCTGTAGAGCAGAAACACACCCACGAGAAGGAGGTTTAGCTGCTTTTGAGAGCTGTTAAAGTGAACTGAGCTGTTATCCCAGAGCCTCTGGACTTTGGAGGTGAATTGGGGTGACAGTGTTGGTAGTGTGTGTCAGTATTTTTGTTGGCCTGTTGAGCTTTCTTTTCCCAGAGGCAGAAGCTACAGAGTGGAGCAGTACCCCTGAGGGGAGATGTGGAACAGGAACAGAGGGATGCCTACGTGTGAATCCAGGCAAATCAGGAGTGGTCAGCCCACAGAGGAAGAGCCATGGGGTTTGGAAGTCAACCTCAAGTGAAGATGAAAGAGAACTTTACTTGAACACCTGTTATTGATTAAGGAGATTGTTCTTTCTGTGATCTAGGGGTGGATTATGTGGACTTTACTTGGACACTTGGTATTGATTAAGGATGTTGCTATGAAGTTATGCTTTATACTTTATTAAACAATATTTAGTTTACTGCTGAATAGACAGTTCATTATACTATGGGAATAGACACTTGAAATTCCTCACCGCAGCAGTCCTCAGTTGTACTGCCATGATTGGTACTACAGAGCCCCTTTCAGTGGGACACATTCTCTAACATGGAGCAATATTGGCCAACTATTTTGAAGTTACTCTTCCTCTCAATTTTTCAAAAAGTCAAGTTCCTTGATTTTATTTGGATGTGGGAATTAACCTGGATATTGCAATCTCAAAAGTGAGCTGGAACTTATCTGGGAAGGACTATGGTATAAATATTAATCTGCTCATAGCAAACATTTATTATTTGTGTTTTGATTTAACTCACTGTGCTAAAAATCACAGCAGTTTCTCAGAAGGCCCATTCATGACAACCCTCATGAGCCATCATGCTAGTGAAAACTAGGGTGTTTGAAAATCCTCCCCTGCTAAGGATTTGGAATTTTATACAGAAATTCCAAAGGAAGTGACAGACTTTAAATGGCTAAAACATGAATAAATGTTTCCTGAATTAACTGAAGTGAATTGTAGGTAATATGTAAATCCTAAGGAAGAAATGTCCTAGTTTCTGAATTAAAGGCACCGAGTTTTAATGATATTTGGAACCTAGATGATACAATTCCTAGAGCCAAGCATGAGTCTTGCATGATGTTAAAGTTTACCTTAAACAACAAAGTCAAACTAAGGAAGGGATGTTGGGGGTGAATCTCTGCTCCTTCCTGAAAACACTATATGCAAGGGCCCTCAGTTCCACCAGTCTTTCTTTGACTTGTTTTTCATTAAGATTGATATATGAAATATAAAAAAGTGACTTCTTTCCCTAACACCTCCATCTTTCTTTCAGTCCCACACTGCAACAAACTGTAATAATAAAAACAGTCATTTTATAGCACTTTAAACTTTGCAAAGTGCTTTGCCACCCACCCGAGCCTCCTAAGAACCCTGTGCAAGAGATTTTATATTATCACTAAGTTTCACGACTTTCCCAAGGTTTCACAGACAGAGGAGATCTGCACCCAAGACATCTTGACTCCACTTCCTACATTATTATCTTACTTTATTGCCCCTACATAAGAGGTCATATGTAGAACTATCACTGAAGAAAGACTTCCCTATCTACTATCTGAGCTTCAGTTTCTCCATTTAGAATATGAATGTTTTATCCTAAACAATGTCTAAGGTCCCTTTCAGTGTTCAATTCTACAACCTTGGTTCTTGTTCTCAATTTCCAGTGCTCAGCCCTGAAAATCCACTGCAAATTCTTCTAATCTCTACTACCAACTCTATCACTCAACTGGGACCTCCATTTGACTTCTTGGTTAACAAAGACCATTCCTTGTTATCCTTTTTCTCTAATCACTCAGATGGATATCTGACCACTGGACCCAGATGGCTCTGGAGGAGAAAGTGAGGCTGGTGATTTTGCATAGCCCTCCCTCACTCAAATCAAAGTCAATTGCAAGTCATGTCATCATCTCCCTGATGTCATGATCCTCTTTAAGAATGAAGGACAAGGGGGTGGAGCCAAGATGGCAGAGTGAGAGCAACCACTCACCTAAGCTCTTAGACAAGCTCCTTCAGATATCTCTAAAAAGAGAATCTGACCAAATTTTGAAAGTGCCGAATCCAATAGGAGACAGATTGTGGCAGATTCACAGACCAGGACACACTGAAAGGTCGACAGGAAAGATCTGTTCTGCGGGGGTGAGCACACAGCACAAAGTACAGCCTGTCCCACAGCTGCAAGGCCGAGCAGGAAACCCCAGGGGTGGCCTCAGGCAACAGCAGCACGATGGAACAGTAAAGTGGCAGCCTAGGGTGGGAGACCAGTGGGAGCCCAGTGAGTATCAGTTGTTGAGCCCCAGGTATCAGCCACAGCTGCTCCTGAGACTTTCAATCCACAGATTAAACATCTGTAAGTCACCTACTCGAACTTCCAGGAGCCAAAAAGGCAGAGTGATCAGTAAATGCTCTTTCCCCTTATTGACTTCGAAAGAAGCATAAAATATTTCCCCAGAAAAATCCTGGATCAGTGGGGTCAACAGAAGGGACAAACAGTCTCTTAGCACCTGATGCTAGGACAATTGCTAAAGAATATTCCTCTTATTGTGGTGGGGGCAACCGGAAAGAGAGGAGCCCCAGGGGGGTGGAAACTTGCATTAGGACCCAGGTGTGCATAAGCACTCCAGGGGAAATTGGAAGACAATAGAGCAGCCGAGATCACCAAGCCCTGAGCCTGCCCTTGCTCTAGCTTAGCTGAGGAAATCTCCTGTGACCAGACCACCCTCCCTCAAACTTAACAAGCCAGCCCCAGGGCTAATCCAGGGCAACAAAAAACAAAAAGAAAAAAAGGCACCTGACCTTTACTATCTCACACCAGCAGCTCAACACCAGGTTCTCCACTTTCTAACTGAAAGAAACAGAGGCCACAACACACAAAGCCTCACCATCATGAGCAAGAAGCAAAGGAGGAAAGAAAAGACCATAGAATCTTTCTGTGGGGACAAGGACCAAAACGTGAATACCAAAGAGGACAGTATTGAGACTGTACTCCCATCTCAAACTTCAGAAGGAACTATGAACTGCTCACAAGCACAAACAGCTCTCCTGAAGCATCTGAAGAAGGAAATAGAAGAAAAACTGACTCATGATTTTAAAAGAATTCTATGAAGAGAAAAGCTTGTTAAAAAAGGAAAATTGAACAAATGGAAAAGGAAGTACAAAAAATATCTGGAGAAAATAATTCATTAAAAGGAATAATTGGACAAATGGAAAAGGAGATGCAAAAGTTAACTGAAAAAAACAATTTGATAAAAAATTAGAATTGGGCAAGTAGAAACAAGTGACTCTATGAGACATCAAGAATCAGTCAAACAAAATCTAAAGAATGAAAAGATAGCAGAAAATGTAAAATATCTAATTAGAAAAACAACTGATCTGGAAAATAGATCCAGGAAAGAAAATTTAAGAATTATTGGTTTACCAGAAAGACATTATGAAAAAAAGAGTCTGGACAATATCTTCCAAGAAACCATCAAGGAAAACTACCCAGAAGTGCTAGATCCAGAGGGCAAAAGAGGCATCAAAAGAATCCAACATTCACCTCCTGAAAGGGATCCCAAATTAAAAATCCAGAACTGTCAAGTGAAGGAGAAAGTACTACAGGCAGCCAGAAAGAAACCAGGAGCTACAGTCAGAATCACACAGGACCTTGCAACTTCTACGTTAAAAGATCGAAGGAATTGGAATATGATATTCTGTAAGGCAAAGGAGATGAGACTACAACCAAGGATCAATTATCCAGCAAAGTTCAGCATAACATTTCAGTCAAGGAGATGGACATTCAACGAAATAAGCAATTTTTAGACCTTAAAGGCCAGAATAGAAAATTTGATCTTCAAATGGAGGTCCCAAGAGAGGCGTCAAAAGGTAAACTGGGAAAGAGAAAAACTTGTTACTCACTTTGGGCAAACTGTATACCTGCCTATAAGGGAAGATGATACTTGATAATCTTGAGAATTGTACATCAATTATGAAGGTAAAAGGAATATACATAGATACAGGGAATAGGTATAAAGTAAATGTTGTGAAGATAAAAATGTGATTTAAACATGTGAAAGGATTTTAACAAGAAATGTGAAAAGGAGGAAGCATAAAATGGTAAATTACATCACAGGAAAAAGTACAAAATTATATTATAGTAGAGGGAAAGAGGGGAGGGAGATGAGCATTGATTGAGAGATATCTGATTTGGTTCAAGGAGGGAACAATAAACTTAATTAAGTATATAAATTTAACTAGCTCTATAGGCAGTAGGAGGGGAAAGGGGAAGAAAGGGGAGGAGAAGCTAAAAGGGAGGGAAGAAGAAGTAAGGGTAAAGGAGAGTAAAAGGGAGGGGAGCTAAAAGAAGGAAGGGAAGACTATGGGAGGTTGTGATCAAACATAAAAACTCTGTTGAGGAGGGGAAGGTAGATGGGAGAATTAAAAATGCAAATGGTGGGAAAGAGGAAAAGACACAGATTGTTATCATAACTGTGAATGTGCATGGAATGAACTCTTCCATAAAATGGAGATGGATACCATTTAATAAGGATTAAAAGCCATAATCCAACAATATGTTGTTTACAAGAAATACATTTGAAATGGGGGGATAAACACAGGGTAAAGGTAAAAGGTTGGAACAGAATATATTGTGCTTCAGCTGATGTAAGAAAAGCAGGGGTAGTAATTCTAATCTCAGACAAAGTAAAAGCAGAAATAGATCTAATCAAAAGAGATAAGGAAGGAAACACTATCCTGCTAAAAGGCACCACAATGAAACAATATCATTACTAAACATGTATGCTCCAAGTGGTATAGCATCCGAATTCTTATAGGAGAGGCTAAGTGAGTTGCAGGAAGAAATAGACAGCAAAACTATACTAGTGGGGGACCTCAACCTCCCCCTCTCTGAACTTGAAAAATCTAACCTTAAAATAAATAAGAAACAAGTTAAGGAGGTGAATAAAACTCTGGATAAGGTAGATATGATACATTTCTGGAGAAAATTGAATGGGGATAGAAAGGAATATACATTTTTCTCAATGGTACATGGCACATATACAAAAATTGACCATGTTCTAGGGCATAAAACCTTACAATCCAGTGCAGAGAGGTAGATATAGTCAATGCATCCTTCTCAGATAATAATGCAATAAAATTATACATAATAAAATGCCATGGAAAGATAAACCAAAAATTAATTGAAAACTAAATAATGTAATCCTAAAGAAGGACTGTGTTAAACAAAAAATCATAGAAACAATCAACAACTCCATTCAAGAGAATGACAATAAGGAGACAACCTACCAAATCTTATGGGACACTGCAAAAGAAGTTCTTAGGAGAAGTTTTCTATCTTTGAATGCCTACATGAATAAAACAGAGAAAGAGGAGATCAATGACTTGGGCATGCAGCTTAAAAAATTAGAAAAAGAAAAAATTGAAAATCCCCAAGTAAATACCAAATTAGAAATACCGAAAACCAAAGAAGAAATAAATAAAATTGAAATTAAGAAAACTATTGAACTAATAAATCAAACTAATAGTTGGCTTCATGAAAAAACTAATAAAACTGATAAACCCTTGGTCAATTTGATTTAAAAAAAGAAGAAAACCAAATTACCAATAGTAAAAATGAAAAGGGTGAACTCATCTCCAGTGAGGAGGAAATTAAAACAAAAATTAGAAATTACTTTGCCCAACTTTATGCCAATAAATTCGCCAATCTAAATGAGATGGATGAGTATTTTTAAAAAAAATATTAATTGCCCAGATTAACAGAAGAGGAAGTTGAATACTTAAAGAACTTCATCTCAGAAAAAGAAATTGAATAAGCCATCAATGAACTCCGTAGGAAAAAATCTCCAGGGCCAGATGGATTTACAAGTGAATTTTATTAAACATTTAAAGAACAGTTAATTCCAATATCATATAGACTATTAGGGAAAATTATGTAGAAAGAGTCTTCCCAAATTCTTTTTATGATACAAGTATGGTTTTTATATCTAAACCACAAAGAGACAAAACAGAAAAAGAAAATTAGAGAGCAGTTTCTCTAATGAATATAGATGCAAAAATTTTAAATAAGATTTTAGTGAAAAGAATATGGCAACTATGATCAGGTAGGATTCATACAAGGAATGCAGGGCTAGTTCAATGTTAGGAAAACTATTAGCATTATTGATCATATCAACAACAAAACTAACAGGAACCACATGATTATCTCAATAGATGAAGAAAAAGCTTTTGACAAAATATAACACCCATTCCTATTAAAAACACTGGAAAGCATAGAAATAAAGGGAACTTTCCATAAAATAGTAAACAGCATCTACCTAAAACCTTCAGCAAGCATTATATGAAATAGAGATAAGCTAGATGCATTTCCAGTAAGATCAGGAGTAAAACAAGGATGTCCATTATCACCACTGTTATTCAATATGACACTAGAAACGTCAGCTGTAGCAACTAGAGAAGATAAAGAAATTGAAGGAATTAAAATACATGAAGAAGAAACTACGTTATCACTCTTTGCAGATGATATAATGATATACTTGGAGAATCCCAGAGATGCAAGTAAAAAAGTACTTGAAATAATAAACAACTTTGGCAAAGTTGCAAGTTATAAAATAAACCCATACAACTCTTCTGCATTTCTATATATTGGTCACAAAACCTAACAGCAAGAGATAGAAAGAGAAATCCCATTTAAAGCTAGGGTAGACACTATAAAATATTTGGGAGTTTACCTGCCAAAACAAACCCAGGGTCTATATGAACACAATTACAAGACACTTGTAGCACAAATAAAGTCAGATTGAAGTAAGTGGTAACACATCAATTGCTTGTGGGTAGACTGAGCCAATATAATAAAAATGACAATTCTACCTAAATTAATTTACTTATTTAGTGCCATACCAATCAAACTATCAGATAATTATTCTCTTGAGCTGGAAAAAATAATATCAAAATTCATTTGGAAGAACAAAAAGTCCAGAATATCAAGGGGACTAATGAAAAGAAATGCTAGGAAGGTGGCCTAGCGCTACCAGATCTCAAATTGTGTTACCAAGTAGCAATTATCAAAACCACTTTGTATTGGCTAAGAAACAGAAGGATAGACATGTGGAATATGCAAGGTACTCAAGACGCAGTAGGCAATGAACTCAAGACACAGTAGGCAATGAATATATCAATCTACTGTTTGATAAACCCAAGGATCCCAGTTTCTGGGACAAGAACTCAGTGTTTGACAAAAATTTCTGGGAAAACTGGATAACAGTGTGGTGGAAACTAGGCATAGACCAATGCTTGACACTGTACACAAGAATAAAGTTCAAATGGATACACAATCTAGGTATAAAGATTGATACCATGGACAAATTGGTGGAGTAAGAAATGGTGTATTTATCAGATTTATGGAGAAGGGAAGAATTTTTTACTAAAAAAGAGATAGAAAACATTATGAAATCCAAGATGGATAATTTTGATTACATTAAACTGAAAAGTTTTTCCACAACCAATCCCAATGCAACCAAGATTCAGAGAGATGCAGAAAACTGGGAAAGAATTTTTTCAGCTATTGTCTGTGATAAAGGCCTCATTTCTAGAACACATAGAGAACTGAGTGAAATGTGCAAAAATGCAAGGCATTTCCCAATTGATAAATGGTCAAAGGATATGAACTGGTAGTTTTCAGAGGAAGAAATTAAAGATATCCATAGTCAAATGAAAAAATCTCTAAATCACTACTGATTAGAGAGATCCAAAGCAAAACAACTCCGTGGTATCACATCACACCTATCAGATTGGAGGATGATAAATGTTGGAGAGGATATGGGAGAGTTGGAACACTAGTTCATTGTTGGTGGAGCTGTGAGCTGATCCCACCATTCTGGAGGGCAGTTTGGAACTATGCCCAAAGGGCTACAAAATATGCATACCTTTTGACCCAGCAATATTGCTTCCAGGATTGTATCCCTAAGAGATCATAAAAATGGAAAAAGGTCCCACATGTATAAAAATATTTATAGCGGCATTCTTTGTGGTGACCAAAAACTGGAAATCAAGGGGATGCCCATCAATTGGGAATGACTGAACAATTATGGTATATGAATATAATGGAATACTATTGTGTACAAGAAATGACGAACAGGGAGACTTCAGAATGGCCTGGCAAGACTTATATGATCTGATGCTGAGTAAAAGGAGCAGAACCAGGAGAACTTTGTGCACAGCAATGACCACAGTGTGTGAGAGTTTTTTCTGGTAGACTTGGAACTTCATTCCAATGTAAGGACTTAAAAAAATTCCCAATAGTCTTTTAAGGAAAAATGCCTTCCACATCCAGAAAAAGAACTATGGAATTCAATTGCAGAATGTAGCAGATCATTTTATTTTGTGTTATGTTTTGGTTTGTTATATGATTTCTCTCATTCATTTTAATTCTTTTATGTGACATGACTATGGTGAAAATGTATTTAATAGGAATGTATGTGTAGAACCTATATAAAATTGTATGCCATGTCAGGGAGGGAGGGGGAAGATATATGGGAGGGGAGTAAATCTAAGTTATATGGTAGTGATTGTAAAACACTGAAAATAAATAAAATTAATATTAAAAAAAGAACCAAAGAGAAACCATACAACTACTCAGACACTTGATGAAGGACAGTGACAAGGAGCAGGCCCCTCTACATTGGGAGAGCTGGTTACTGACCCTGAGTGTAGATTAACTTTGTTGAATCACTGATATTTTTTACTTTTTATTTACAAAATCAGACAAAGTGAGATAGTCTGAATTTAAATTTTTCCATAGAGCATCTTGGGATATTTGGAGAAAATTATTTGGCCAATAAGTCCAGCTGCATCTTCCTGCTTTATATATAGCAGGTCCATTATAAAAGCTTATTGTGGAGAAAGGAAGTAGGTCAGGGGCCAGGGTTTTTGCTATCCCAACCATGCAGGAGGCAAGCTGCACATAGAGATCTGGAATAAACAAATACAAAGTCAGGATATTTGAGCCTTAGGAGGCAGTATTTATCAATGGGAAAGACTTCTAAAGTAGAAGAAGATAAGAGTTTGAGTTCCGCTCCCCATTCTCCACAGAATTACATTCTTGTGCTTCTCTGTCCAATGCATATCTAAAAGATTACCCTCCAATATATCTGATGAGGAGTAATTCAGCCTCAACCAGAAGGCTCCTGTGAGGGAGCACTACATTCTGGACACCAGGAAAGTTCACCAAGGAGTGTGGGCTATATTCAGTGAAACCAAGAGAATACACATAGCTTTGGGGCAGGCAGGTGATCACAACAAAGAGTTGGTTTAATTCTATAAAATAACAGGAAAATGGAGAAGAATCAACTTTGAAATTGGAATTGGACAATGGAGAAGAAAAAGGAAGTAAACAGACTCAAAGCAACTGAAATTTAGAGCAAGGGAAATTTTTTTTTTAAATGACCCATCTGACAAGTGGATATTCACAATAATCAACTATTCCAGGAACTTGGAATTGAGGAGACGATAGGTTGAAAATAGATTTGGTGATGGTCTTCTAAGGCAAGGTGCCTTCCACATCCAGAGAAAGAACTATGGAATTCAATTGCAGAATGTAGCAGATCATCGTGTGTGTGTGTGTGCATGTGTGTGTGTATTATATTTTGGTTTGTTATATGATTTCTGCCATTTATTTTAGTTCTTCTACACAACATGACTATAGTGGAAATGTATTCAATAGGAATGTATGTATATATATATATATATATATATATATATATATATATATATATATATATATAAAATTGTATGCCATCTTGGGGAGGGAGTGGGGTGGTGAGGGTAGGTAGGGGGAAAAAATCTAAGTTTTATGGTAGTGATTGTAGGACATTAAAAATAAATAAAATGAGAAAAAAATTAGGTTTGGTGAGTTCAGAAACCTCCCGGAGACACAGGTTAAGGAAAATGTGAAATGACTGCTTTTCTGTAAAAATGTACCGTTATGTTCAAATTTCCCACTTTTCAGTTACAAAATATAGACACTGGAGGCAGTCAGATGTGATGGGATGTGCACAACACATGAAATCAGGAGAACCTGGATTTGAATCCCATCTCTGAAGTTTGCTTAACTGGAAAACTATAGGTCTTTCAGCTTTGGACAAAGTCAGGTCCTTAGTTACCAGGCCTTAAATTACAGAAACTGCCCATTGATGAGTTGAAAGGTAGCAACCTATCAATTTTATATACATATGTGGTATCTTACTATGCAATCAGACGACCTGGATTCAAATTTCAAATCTCATATTTATTACTTATGTGGCCTTGGAAAATTAATCAGCCTGTCAGCCTCCCTTTCTATGGAATCATGGGGTGGACAAGACAGGCTTCCAGGTTATTTTCATCTCTAAATAAAAAAATGATGTATGTATATATGAATTTGCTATTGGGATGTCCCAAATTCCTAATATAAAAATGACCTCTGGTAGTCTGGCTCATTTATCTCTGAAGTTAAATCTTTACAAAATAAATAAAATAAATTCTTGTAAGTGAAAAAATTATATGGAGAGTAATGCCTATCAACTTCCATTTGCCACAATAAGCATTTATAATGCACCTACTATATATGAGATATCTTGCTATGGTGATACAAAAGTGAAAAATGAGGTAGCCCCTTCTGATAAGGAGCTTCCATTCTCATGGAGGAATGGAGATTGAGCAAGGAGCATGAGATGGACAAGGTTAGGAGATGGTGAGGCCAAAAAACTTCTCCAAAATTCTCCAGGAATATTTGAGGAGAAAAAGAATTCTTTTATTTTAACAGACATCACAGGAAGGAGTTAGGAGCTTTGAATGAAGAACAAGGTTCTGAAAGGTAAAAATGAGAAGGGAGGACATGGCAGGCATGGTGGGTCTGAGAACATGCCAAAAGATCAAAGATGATGTGTCAAGTTTGGAGAACAGCTAATGGTCCAGCTGGGCTGGAATAAAAATAACTCTAAGGGCAATAACATGAAAGAAGAATTCAAAGGTAGATTGGAACCAGATTAAAGGGGGTCTTGAATACTGGGACAAGGACTTTGTATTTCATTCTACAAGTAACCAGAGAATGTGATAGTTTTTTCCACAAGGGGAGTCACATGTAAAGAATCTTACTGAGGAAGATGGAGTTGGTCACTGTGTGGAAAACAGGTCAAAGTGAAAAGAGAGAGGGAGCACAGAGACCAATGAGGAGATATAGGGAAATCCTCTACTGGAAGATCTGGGGCAGGAGAGTGAGAGTAACATGGACAAACCTGCTTGCAGAAAGGATTATTACTCTGAAGTGGTTTGAGGGATATGGGACCGGCTGGAGGTTCAGGGATTAATCACAAGCTCTTGGCTGGGAGGCAGGGAGGGGCTGAACCTGGCTGGTAGCTCCGTGCATGATGGCACTTCCTGTGCCTTCCTGGAACATGCAGCAACCCTATGACAAAGTCACAGGAAAGAGCCTCTGTATTCCTGTGACCCTTAAGAAGAGACCGAGAATTCAGCATTTAATTATGTAACCACAGTCATAGCTCCCAAAGCAATTCACATGCAACATCTCACTTGATCTCAGCAGCAACCCTGGGAGGTTTGTGATACTACTATTTCCATTTTACATATGAGGAAACTGAGGCTCCAAGAAATAAAGTGACTTGTCCCATGTCAAACAGATGATTAGGGTCTGAAGTGGAACTGGCACCAAGATCTTCCTGACTCCGGCATGCTGTCTACTTCTCCCTGCTGCCTCAGAATATTGCCTGCTTTTCTATGAGTTATTCACTCTTCCCTGATAAGATTACGAATTCTGCAAGGGTGGAATAAGTTCTTCTTACTTCTGAAATATGTCCCCCCACCCCCATCCCCCGCCACACACACACACACACACACACACACACACACACACACGCACGCACACACACACACACACATGCCTAACGCCTAGCACACACCTAGCAACATGCAGGGCACATAGTTGGCACTTGGTGAAAGCTGATTATAAACCAGACAAGGAAAAGGAGAGGAGCCCAGAACCTTTGAACAATGCCGGCTATGTTGCAATGTAGGGCACAAGACTGTCTCCTCTAGGCAATCCTCCTTTGAAAGAATTAACCTGCAGACATGAATCAAGTTAAATCAATGCCTGCCATTTTTCTAGACCTGGCTTCTCCTGTCCTTTGATGCAGACCTCTGCTTGTGGCAACCTGATAAGAACTGGGCCAAGAGTACAGTGGAGCAAAAGAGCAAGGACAGTCTAGTAATTCCCGGCACTCACCCACTGGCAGCAGCCAGTGCCAAACCACATGAATTCTGTGTAGTGCAGGTTCAGGGGCCACTCCTGTAAGGAGATGAATCAAGAGACCGACCCCCCCAGGCAAGCTGTAAACTATTCTTGCCTTGGCAGGGGTTGGGATAGGCCCAAGGAGGTTCAGCAAACCCAAGAAAATCATCAAGAATGGAAGAGCCTGGGCTTTCCTGGCTTTTAAAGGGGTTCTTAATAATCATTGTGGAATTGGGCAGGATGTTTTACTGTAGGCTGAACAGGCCTCCCTGGGCCCTCCCCCAGGCCCAGAGTGTGATTCCTCATCATTTTGGAATCATTCTCATCCTTCTTGGTTTCTGCTTCCTGTACGAGGCCTTCCTGATCCCCTCCACTGGAAAGTACTCCCTTCCTCTTCCAGTCTCTCTGGATTTCACTTTTAACAAGCACATACTACATTGATTATACATTACTATGTATGTGTATATACGTCTGTATGCATGTATGTATTAATATTGCAGCAACATATATGTGTGCGTGAACATATGTACATACACATGTATATTAACACATACAAGTATAAATTGTACATATCTGTATATGTATGAATATACATATATACACATATGTGTGTATTCTGTTCCTATCAGTAAAAATGTAAGCTATTTGTGTGCAGGTACCTTATTAGTGTTAATGTTGCACTGGCAGGACTCAGCATAGGGTCTCTGCCCAGGGAACATGCTTAAGAACATTCATTGAATTGCATTTCCATTTTATATATTGTAAGAGAGTCTTCAAGTCTCATCCTGTCAACAAGTATTAATAAGATAGAGAGCATGATCCCCAAAGATTGGTCCAGTTCAACCAATTGGTCACCAATTCAAACAAGTCCAGTCTAACAAGACCTTATTCAGTGCCACGATAAGCACTAAAGTTATAAAGACAAAATACTACTAATAATATATAAATAATAATTCTCACTCTCCTGGAATTTGGGGAAATGGGAAAACTCATTCATTGTTGGTAGAATTGGCCAAAATGACATCATCATGATGAAGTGAAATTTCAGTGTGTCCGACTGGCTGATCAGACCAACATGAGCTGAGAATGCTCTACTACAGGTTGGGCACAGATAATCCATATGAATATTTGGGGTGAATATTCCAAATTTGTACATCCTACATTTACTTTGTAGTGTCTCAATTTTGCTTTGCTCAAAGTGCACAGCACCTTTTCTTATATATGCACGTCATGCTGAGTGGTCCTGTGCCAGTGTCTCCCATGTTGCACAGTTAAATCCGGAGTTCTTGAGAGTGTTCTTATATTGCTTCTTCTGACTACCATGTGATCACCCTCCCCATGTGAGTTCTCCATAAAATAGTCTTTTTAGCAGGCATACGTTTTGCATGTGAACAATGTAGCCAGCCCATCGGGGTTGTGCTCTTTGAAGCATAGTTTGAATACCTGGCAGTTCAGCTTGAGCAAGGACTTCAGTGTCTGGTACCTTATCCTGCCAGGTGATCCTCAGAATCTTCCTAAGACATTTCAAATGGAAACGATTCAGTTTCCTGGCATGGCGCTGGTACACTGTCCATGTTTCACAAGCGTATAAAAATGAGGTCAGCACAATGGCTCTGACAAATGTCAGTCTAATACCTCTTCTCTCCCAAACTCTTCTTCAGAGCCTCCCAAGCACTGAACCAGCTCTGGCAATGCGTGCGTCAATCTCATTGTCAATGTGTGCATCCCTGGAAAGTACACTACCAATTTAAGTGAACTTGGATTCAAACTTCTTCATTTGTTGTAATTGATGGTTCCACATATGGATGGTGTGGTGGTGGCTGATGGAGCACCTGTGTTTTCTTGGTGTTGATTATTAGGCCAAAATGAGCACAGGCAGCAGAGAATTGATCCATACTTTGTTGCATCTCAGCTTCAGAGGCCGAACTGAGTGAACAATCATCTGCAAACAGAAAATCATGCACCAACACTCCCTCCACTTTTATCTTGGCTTGTAACCTTTTCAGATTGAAGAAGTTACCATCAGTATGGTAGTTGATCTTGATGCCATGTTCATCCTCATTTAAAGCATTTGACAACGTGACTCAAAATATCATGCTAAAAAGCATGGTCAATTTTTTATAGTCAGTGACTATAGTAATCTACTATTTGATAAATCCAAAGATTCCAGCTTCTGTGATAAGAACTCACTATGTAACAAAAATTGCTGGGAAAACTGGAAAATAATATGGCAGGAACTAGGCATAGATCAACATCTTACCAAAAGGCAAAATGGCTACATGATTAAAAGATAAAGGCTGATACTACAAGCAAATTAGAAGAACAAGGAATAGTTCACCTGTCAGATCAATGGAGAAGGGAAGAATTTATGACAAAACAAGAGACAGAGCACATTATGAAATGCGAAATGTATGATTTTGATTACACTATATTGAGAAGTTTTTGAACAAACAAACCCAATATAATCAAGCTTAGAGGGGAAGTCAAAAGCTGGGAAACTATTTTTACAGCCAGTGTCTCTGATAAAGCTTCATTTCTAAAGTAGAGAACTGAGTCAAATTTGTAAGAATACAAGTCCTTCCTCAATTGATAAATGATCAATGGATATGAACAGGCAGTTTTCAGAGGAAGAAATTAAAGCTATCTATAGTCATATGAAAATATGGTTTAAATGACTATTGTTTAGAGAAATGAACCTCGAAACAACTCTGAGGTACCACATCACGCTCATCAGATTGGCTAACATGACACAACATGAAGATGGTAAATGTTGGCGAAGATGTGGGAAACTTGGAACACAAATGCATTGTTAATGGAATTGTGAACTGATTCAACCATTCTGGAGAGCCATTTGGAACTCTGCCCAAAGGACTATAAAACTGTTCATACTTTTTGACCCAACAATACCTCTTCTGGGACTGTATCCCAAAGAGATCCTAAAAATAAGAAAAGGACCCACATTATAGCTACTCTTTTTGTGGTGGCAAAGAACTGGAAACTGAGGGGATATCCATTAAGTGAGGAAGGCTGAATAAGTTGTAGTACATGAATGCAGCAGAATACTATTGTACTAAAAGAAATAGTGAGCAAGTGAACTTCAGAAAAACTTTGGAAGCCTTGTATGAACTGATACTGAGTGAAATGAACAGAACCAGAAGAACATTGTACAAAGTAAAAATCATACTGTGTGATGACTTTGATAGACTTGGCTCTTCTCAGCAATGCAATGATCTAAGATAACTCCAAAAGACTCACAATGGAAAATGCCATCCATATACAGAGAAAGAACTTTGGAGTCTGAATGTAGATGGAAACAAACTTTTTACTCTCCTTTTCTTTTGTTGTTTTGTTTCTTCTTTCTCATGGTTTCTCTCATTAGTTTTAATTCTTCTTTACATAATGACTAATGTGAAAATATGTTTAATATGAATGTATATAAGTAGAGCCTATATCAGATTGCATGACATCTTGGGGAGGGGAGAGGAAAAGGAGGAGGGATTTCAAACTCAAAATCTTATGAAAATGAATATTGACAACTATAAATAAATTAATCATATTTTAAAATGAAGGAACCAAGGACAAGTTTCAGGGAACAGAAGAAGCAGTTCTGGGTCCAGAGAATCCCACCTCAACCCCATCCAACATGGGAAGGACAGCATAAAGATTCAGGAAGACTGGAAGGACTTCCTACAGTAGGGCCAGAGTTCTGCTTCCACTTGAAGCTGAGACTTGAGGGCAGCCAGGGAAAGGAGGAGACCAAGATGAGGAGGAGTGCTCCAGGAAGGAGGACAGCCAGTGAAAATGCTTGGGGTTGGGAGATGGCACATATAGGACTTTTCTTTTAATCATCAGTCTCATTGATGTATAAACCCAGTAATTAAATTACTGATTTATGCACAGGAACACTTGCCATGTAGTGTGGTTCCTGTGCACATAAGCAGCAATTTTTATTACAGAGAAATTTATTATTCTACTGTGATAAAGAGCAATAACAAATACTCCAAACATTTTGAATCCCCTTGTGCCAAGCCTCTCCTTTTCTCCTCCCTTTCATTTTCAGCTTCATTTTGTTCATTGTCTCCCATCATTAGACCATGAGCTCCTTGAGGGCAGGGACTGTCTTGTGTCTTTCTTTGTACTCCCAGAACTTAGCACAGAATAGACACTAAATAAAGGTTGACTGACTCCTAGTCTTTAGAAAAGGCTTCTGAACGGATAGCTCTATCAAGCCTTTCTTAGATTTTTCTCCCATATATTACAGAGAAAAAGAAGTAGATCCTGGCCATTTCAGACCACCAAATCAAACCCATCTTCCCCATGTTAATCTTCACATCCGCTCTATATAATCAGCCAGTTGACAAAAGACATTCATCAAGCACTGACTCCATGGCTTTAATTTAGACCCATAACAGGATCAAGAAGAGTCATATTTTTCTCATTCTTGGCTCTGATTAAGTCATAACTAAATGCGCAGTGACCCAAATTTATTGTCCAACCATTGATTTTCAATGTTCTCCAGCTAGAATATTGAAAGACCATATCCAGTCTTAAGGTGGGAGGAGTCATCTATTTCAATCCCCTCATTTTACAGATACAGAACCAGAGAGGGTTGAGCACTTGGCAAAGGTACACTAGGGAGCAAATATTCAAGCTGTTATTCCGATTTGCCATGTAGTGTGGTTCCTCTGTTGCCTTGTGTTATAGTGTGAAGACCAAGTCACCAGTGGCTTTGTAACACCAAACCACCATGAGGAATAGGTAATCAGAATATATGCTGTCCTGGGGTATGAGGGAGGGGGAGATGAGGAGAAAACTTACAATTCAAAATTTTGTAGAAGTGAAAGGTGAAAACTGAAAATAAATAACTTTTTTAAAAGACTATATTCACAAGAGAAAAAAAAAAAAACTAAGCCTCCATGACAATGGTGTTAGTCAAGAGGCAGGTCCAAGATTTTCAGAATGCCCAAATATCAAAATTGGAAGTGACTGTCCAGTCCAAGCCAGACCCGACCAAGATCTGACCTTGTAAATCTTGCCTCTGCTTAGAAGCATCTCTAGGAAACAGTCTTCCAGATTTTGTTCAAACACCTTCAGTGAATGGAGAACCTACTGGCCCCCAAGGCAGCACATACTTCTTTGAGACAGCTCCAGCTGTTGCTTTGGGACCCCAGATTCATTTCCTGCTCAGTCCTACCCTCTTGCTTCTGGTTCTAATTGGAACCAATTAGACCAAACCTAATCATTCTTCTATATTACAGACCTTCAAATATTTTGTAGACAACTGCTATATCACTTCTGAGCCTTCTCTTTAGCAAACTAAACACCCCAGTTTCTTTAACTAATGCTTGGATGCCTTATTTCAAACCATTCACAATCTTTGACCCCATTCTGAAGGGCATTGAAGACATTCAGAAAGCAGTTTGTCTTTGGATTTCCTGGCATTTCTGTTTGCTGGAACACTAAATGAGAGAGTTGAAAATAACTTCCTAGCTAGACATCTCTAATAAAGTTCTTTTATTGCACCAGTGTGGCCCTCCTGATTTTCCCCAAGGATGATTGTTTTTCTTCTCTCAGTAGTCTGTGCACCTTTCAGATCAAAACGAGCCAATCGTCAGATAAAAGTAGGCCCACGCTCTTTCTAGGGACTGGCTTTATGTAACCATCCTGGGGATTTCCAGACTGTTCTTTTCTTATGATTTTTTCCCCACAGTATTGTTCTTGAAATGGTTAATGAAAGTCTAACCCTGGGCTTGGCTTGCAGGTTTTTCAGTAGTGCTATGAGATTAAAAAATATCAGGTCTTGGCATATCAACCAAGTGGTGGGTAAAATTCCCAGGGGAGCCAGTTTTGGGTCTCTTTCTGTCACTGATCCTCCCACCTTACATGGCATTAGAATCCGAAAGTCTTGATTGAATTACTGTGGGCAGGCCCTTGGGGCTTTCTGAAGTAAAGAAAGCCTAGTTGACTCTTTTTACATGCACATGGGCCCTGACATATGAGCGTGGTGCCTGGGCTTATTTTTATACAGAAGACTTTCATATATCAGGCAATTTCAAAGTTAAATTCAATAGTCAATTTGCAAATTATTCATGAAGTGCCTGTTATATGCCAGGCAGGAGGAGGTGTGGTGTAATACATAGAGAACTGTCTCTGATGTCTCCTGGCTAGGTGATCCTAGTTCAGTTACCAGCGTTCCAGGCAATTCTGGAAGACCAGACATTTCAGAGTAAGTATTGACCTTCATTGACTGAGATAATACATTTAAAGTAGCATACAAAACTTAAAACACTATATCAATTTGAGTCATTTTGCTATTATTAAAATAGAATTTTCATGCTGGGAGTTTCCAATGGTAATAAAATCACAGGTCTGGACCAAAAATAGAACAGTTAATCAGTCAACTCAAATTGTCTCAAAGAAAACCCAAAGTCTACAAAGGGACATAGTAGAGAGAACAATGACTTCCTTGGAGGGGCAGGTAGAGAAATGAATCCAATTCAACAGAAAGTCACTAAAACCACACCATGAAAACAACACCCTGTGAGATGGGGACTACAAAGACAACCGTGAAACCATGCCTGCCTTCAGGAGCTCACATTCATCTCCTAGGAGGAAACAGTGGACATTCAAAGGAGTGGGTGCAAAACATGCATCCATGTAAAACACACCCAAAGGAATTAGAAGAAAGGGAAAATGCCAACACCTTGGAACATCATGAAAGGCCTCATGGAAGAGGTGGCCCCCAAACTGTACTTGGAACTTTACTTGGGATCCTAGGAAACAGAAGGAGAGCAGGGCAAGAGGACATATCTGTTCTGTGATTCAGCCACAAAAGCCCCTCCTTTCAGTGCCCAGGGAGCAAGCAGTGTCCTCAGCCCCAGGACATCAAGCCATGCCTAACATAACCATTTTAGAACAAGAAATGATTTCAGAAATCCATCATTCCAAGGTCCTGCAGCTGACTCAGACACAGTCTGGAGATCCAGATCAGCATTCCCTGATGAAATTGGCACAACCAATATTTCCAGGTTAATCCAGTCTGGTCACATGTCCAAAGATAAAGACTGTACCCTAAAAGAGCTAATTCAGAGATGACTGCTGATCCACTTTAGAAGTCTCTAATGGATAGGACAAGAATCTGTCCTGGGCCCCATTTCTATGTAACTTAGGTGAAAGGTCAGAGGGCATGCCAAATAGAATAACTAACATCTTAAATGAAAGAATTCAGATCCAAAAAGATCTCAGTATATTAGAATAATTGGTCAAATCAAGAAATGCCAATAATCAATGTTAATTTTTAGTAAAATATTTAATGTTTAAAATGAGTATAACACTGTATTACCAGACAATGGTTGTCCTGTGTTAAGTTCCCAAAGATCACATGCCTGCATGAGATCTTTCTTCCGGGAGCGAATGAATGAGGTGGAGCAAGGATGGTATGCATTCGGTTTATTCTCAGCTAGATCAGAGTATATATAGGCATTGTACTTCCATTCTACTTCCATTCAAGCTAGAAGTTTGTAAATACTATCTGTTATGCTTATGTGTTTGGCTGTTGTTATTTCTGCTCAAGATAATTGTGAAGGTCAGTAATTGCATAGGGGTGGTCCATCATGTAAATCATGCAAGGGCCTGGCATCTCAAAGAGATTTCTCCTAAGGGCATCATGACCCTGATAACCCGAGAGTTCCAGACCCCTTAGAGTTCTAAGCTCAGCAGGGTCTGCCATGTTGCCATCTGAGAAGGATGGGGGAGCCAAGGAACCCTCTTTTCCCCATCATGGAGACAGGGAGGACAATAGCCTGCTCTCTTTTTCTTCTAAAAGGAAGAATGGAAAGGTTGAGATCCTGGAAAACCTGCTTCTTGAAGCCTTGTACACTACTATTTGCCATATCAAGTACTTCTTGTCCCATTCCTCTGGGATGAGGTCTAGAACAGCTCACCAGATCATTCCCACAAAGTGAGAAAATATCCTATCTCCATTCCGACCTCTGCTGATTCTTCAAATCAATGGATTTAGTGTTTCCCTTTTCCATAAAGGAGTCTGTTTTGAATTTAGGACAAGTTCTACCCCATTAATAACAGAAAATCATTTTCTCAATCCAGTGTCCACATAACTTCTTAAGGACCACAAATTTTAATGATACAACTAAATATTTAGAAGTGGAAAGAACCTTAGAGGCCTTTGGAGTGACTCTACTTTATTTATAGTAGAAAACTATCTTTTCAATCTCTGATGGGTTAGAGAATATTCTTTTCTCAGATTTATGATCCTGATCAGAATTGTGAAGGGAAAGGGGAAGCATTTTGTGTCATTGATACCAATCCTCCCATTTCAAAAAGATAGATAAATAGTTGGTAATTCTAGTATCACCAAGGATGGCTGAATAGGCTGACTTGTAGTAGACTCAACCAGAGGAAGAAATAATACAAACTAGCTAAGAGGTCAACCTGTGCTCCCATAACAATGGAAAAGACCTAAAATATATATCCCACATTCTTAGTTGCGTAACTGCCCTCTCTCCCACCCCTGCTGACCCTCATTCCAAAACCACCTTCAACTCACTACAGTGCTCCACTCCACCATTTCAGTACTGTTTTCCATATGATTTAGGAGGTCAGAACTCATATTCAAGAAAATGTTTAAATAAAATGTGGGTGTGGCCAAATTCAGAAGTCAATGTTTACTGAGCTCTCCTCCAAACGACTGGTGCATCCTTTTTCTGTGAGCCATTCCGACATAAGCATCCATCTGCTAAACAAAGTCAGAGCTGCTATGATGTGGCCATTCACAAATATGGAGGCTTTATTTTGTCCTCAATTATCCAGATCAATCAACCAAGCTTCTTAGTCACATAGCCACTGGTTGGGAATGATCTCAATGGGATTCTTTGTCAGCTCTGGGTAGGAATAGATGGCCTCTGAGTTCCCTGGCAGCTTTTGCCTGCTCTGAAATGTGACCCCGTTCTTGTAAAGGACACATTTATTGTATACAAATGCTAGTCAAAAGCCACTGAGACAATTAGACCCCAAACCAAACCATGCTTTGAATTTTAGTAATGGGAAAATGTCATGCCAAGTAGAAAATTAACTTTAAATTCCTGAGTCAAAAGGGGCTGAGTACATCCAAACCTCTGCATATTTCATTAAGTTTCTATTGGCACAATGCTCCTTCCTGTTTTCAATGTACATGTATATTTTTATATTTCAAACTCAAATTATTTGGGCATCATATTGTTGTGGGGAACAAATCCTTTAATCATCGAAGCTTCATAAAGTTATTCTAGAACCAGGTTGCACAGCGTAGGGGTCGTGTGGAAGCCTGGAAAAAAATATACATGAGACCCCCAGAGATGATTAAAGGTTTGGCAAGGAATGCTTATGAGCAAAGAGTAAAGCAGTCCTTAGCCTAATGGAGACAGGGCAGAGAGAGGATTTCATGGCCATCTGCTATGGAGAGCCCTTGGTCCTCATCCTCCAGGGCCACCGCCACAAAGTTGATTTCTCTCCTTCTCTGCCTGGATGTCTCCACTTCCCATTTACCTCTCTCCAGTTCGAAAAACAAGGAAATCATCTGAATCTACAATGCATGTAAAAAATTTACCTTGGCCATAAAAATGAATAGAGTTGTGGGAAGGAATTTTGCTTCCCTTTGAGACATTTTTGATCCCCAGTTTCCTTCAAAGCCCAGCTCAAGCCCCCACCCATCCTTTCCTGATGTTGCCATCATCAGTTGCTGATACTCTTCCCTTCCTAAAACTCCTTTCTGTTACTTTCAATGTATTGTGTTTTTACTTGTTGTATCACACCTTTCCCCTTAAAGAGAATGTAAGCTCCTTAAAGGCAGGATATTTCCACTAATGGTTTGTTTCCCTTTCTAACACTGTTCCTGGCACATAGTAGATGCTTAATAAATGAATGAAGCATTTATGAAATGCTAATGTTGAACCATTTGGCAGGGAAAGAGACTTCAGGGGGAAAGAACTTTCCTTTCCAGATGTTCAAAATATGTGGTTTTAGTTGTCTGTTGAATCTCATGGAAACATCTCCATTATATATGTTCAAATTTTAAAAAGTTTCTCTTGTCATTTGAGCACAACAGCAAAACAGCACAATTGCTTGAACTGTACTGACTATGGGATATTCCACCATGATCATCTCTGTGAACCTAAATTCTGCATGTCTGTGATGCAATGGAAAGGTCAGAGGGCATACTAAGTAGAATAACTAACATCTTAAATGAAGACTCCACAGATGCCACAGATTCTCCCCTCTCGCCACTTTCTCCCTGCCCTTCACTGAGCACAGTTAGGTCTGTACCTCTTGGAGATACCTGTATTTTAGCATAAATTTTCCTGACTCATCCTTCAGCTTGATGACTGCTAATGACAGCAGATGTTGGCTTTTGTGAAGACACAAAAACAAGGCAGTATTTTTGGTAGAAGATGATTGGATTGAAAGAATTTTAACCCACTCTTATTATCTAACTCAGGAGAACATTATTAGGCTGAAACTGAACCCATGGAAGACCTTGGGTTTAAATCCTCCCTTTGATGCTTGCTACCTATGTGGTCTTGAGGGAGTCCCAAGGTGTTCCAATGGCAGTTCACCTGGGCCTCAGTTTCTTCATCTGTAAAATGAGAAGGTTGGCCTCAATGGTCCCTTTTAACTCTAAATCTATTCTATGACTAGAGATTACTTGTCAGGCATGATATAGTGGCAATCCTTTCATGTTTGTATTCAACTAGATGGCCTCTGACATCCTTCCCAACTCTCCAGTTCTCTGAGGCTATGAAACATGATCTCTAGGGTCTCTTTCAGATGTAGGTCCTTGATTCTATTATCTTATTAATGGCTCATGGACCACATCTGCCTTGCCTGAAGAAATATTCCATTTGTTCACCTCTAAGAAGACCCAGATACTACCTCTAGAGAGCAGTCCCCAATGCTAGGACACTTGGCAGTTGTCAAAGTTATTTGGCAAGTTGACTGTTTGGCCTTAAATGTGTCTTGGCAGAATAAGCTCTTACAAGTGTCCTAAGTGATCGTCATAGAGAGGGACAAGTGGGCATAAGGAGGGTGTCCTACATCACAAATGAAGATTCTGCAGAAGAAGTTGATGGAAGGAGGGTGCTAGACAACTGCCCAGCTGAAAAAGCAACTGAGTGAGGAGTAAGGGGTAACTGATGGCATGCAAACACCTGAGGGACCCCTTGTGGTGTATTCATGAGAAGACATGGATGAGTGACCCATAACATGGGCAGGCAGAGAAGGGCCTATCTATCTCACTGGACAGACTACCTATTTTGGAGAAATCATGGACCCATCACAGTATGAGTGTCCCAAGGCCAGTCCACAAAAACTCATGTGGCATATATACCCAATTGTGCCATTTCATCTACCCCTAGTTGCCTTCGCAGCATTACATCCTTGGAAACATGCATTATCAGAGTGCCAGAATGAGTGAGTCCTAGGTCCTTATCCAGCTTCTGTGACTCTAGGTGTTCGAAAACAAGTTAGATCTCTAGGCTGCAGGTCCCCAGTGTAGGAAATTAGAAGATTAGACTAGATGGTCTCTTCAGTATCTCTGAGCTCTCAGTCCTTGGATCCATGGAATGTAGGGGAGGTAGATATCCCTGGGTACCCATCAGTTGCTAATTCTCTCTCCATATCAAGGGTATGCAAGTCCATGTTCTGAAAACATGATATCTCCGATTGGTCATGGGCTATTTTTCCACTAGGGTAAGACAATAGTGTCAATATCTCATACTTGCCTAACCCTGTTGAGCTGCAAGACAACCGATCCTCCCAATAACCCTGTGAGAAAACTAGTATGTTAACAATCCTACTTTGCTGTTGCTATGGTCTTCAGTCATGTCTGACTCTCCATGACCCTATTTGGAGTTTTCTTGGTAGAGGTACTGGAGTGGTTTGCCACTTCCTCCTCCAGTTTATTTTTATAGTGAGGAAACTAAGGCAAATAGGGTTAAGTGACTTGCCCAAGGTCACACAACTAGGAAGTGTCTGAGGCTGAATTTGAATTCAGGTCTTCCTGACTCCAGGCCCTGCACTCTATCCACTATGCCACCTAGCTGCCCCTATTCAGGAGGAATTTCTATTGTCAAATCATATGTCCTGACTCCTGAAATAGAAAATATTGTCCCTATACATCTTGGGATGCTAAATAATATGGCTCTCTGGGACTACAACTTCTCATGGAACCATCAATCATCAGACATTCAATTAACATTCTTCTGAGCACCAGACTGTTAAATCTTGCTTCTCACCACCAGGAAGACACCTTTGGTTTTTAGCTTCTCTCTTTCTACCATTTTTTAAGATAACAAAGCAGGGATGTGCCAAGGACCGAGCCCAGGAGTTAACACAGTGAATAACAGGCCCAGTCTCTACTGTGGTTGCTGACATGTTTCTTTGCACAGCTTATCTGATCACTGTGAAGGCACATCACAAATGTGATCTCCGCATAGACAGGTGCTTGATGACTTCAAGCTGATGACTCAGAGTCAGTAATAGAGCAGCCCCAGAGCATAATGTCAGAAGGAGGGCATGAATGCAAACACATATGTGCTAGGGAGTTCGCCATCATCTTCATTAGGTTCATATCATAAGTGTCAGGACTCATTCTACCAAACTCTGATTCTGACTTCAAATCTCATTTACTTAGGGCAGATCTGACCGACAGCAGTGTTTTGGAATTGTCCACTCTACCCACCTGCACTCCTTGTACAAACTGGTTCTCTGTGTTTCTTAAATTTTGAATTTCTGACTGCTCAGGGCTCCTTAAAAAGCTCATGAGTCAAAACTTAACAACCAGATCACAGTCATCCCATTATAAACACACAAAAAACTCCAAATGGCTTGCCAATTCTCAATGCTACAAACTTCCCACAATATTTTAGGAAGTATCAGACAAACAGGCGTCACTTTGAGTAAGTTTGATAAGTACTTCTTTTTATTTCATACTCTAAGTGGCCTCTGGGAGTACTGAGTCACTGAATACACAGAACCTCTCCTCTAGTTAACTGAAGTGTTTGTAAACAAGTAATACCCTTTTCTCCATTAACATGTCTACATCTTGACTCGCAAGAATGATTTTTATGGATAGTCACGGATGGCTGCTTGGTCTTTTTCTTTGATCCAGATTGGAAAAGGTGAGCAAAAAGTTCAGAGAGAGTTAAAGAAAAGAGCTTTGAAAGAAAAATAGATTCATTTTAGACTCCAATGAAAGAACTACAGATTTGTCCAATACATTCCAATGAATTTCAGTCATTTTCTCTTTGAACATTCATTCTTATGAATGGAAATTAGAGAGCATTTTGAAACATATCATTCACTTTGCCAAGAAACATATCATTCACTTTGCCAAAGACAAAACTTGCTTAAATGATGATTTCAAAATCTAAGGACAGTTCAGTGACATTTCTCTGAATTGTCAATATAAACAAATAGGGTCTACCAATTGTTGAATGACTCAACAAACATTTATTGAATGTCTCCTCTGTCGTAGTCACACACTAATAACTAATCACCTACCACTGAACATGATAATATTTGGGAGTAGCTAAACAAAACGTTTTGCTGCTCATCACACATGAACCTACATTTCCCTTCTCTTATACTTTTATGCTAGCTGAGTCTCACAACTGAAATGCCTCACCACCTTCTTCCACCTCTTATAACCCTGCTCAAGTGCGAGCTGTTCAATGAAGCCCTTCTCACATGCAAAAAGGATCTATCTTTAATTTTGTACATATATATAAAATAATTCAATATATGTATTGAAGAGAGAAGGAAAAGGAATAGGCCAAGGAGAAGATGAAAGAGAAGGAGAAAGGAGAAGGAAAAATAAAACAGGAGAAGGGATAAGAGGAGGAAAAAAAGAAAGGACAAAGAGGAGGAAGAAGAAGAAAGGAAAAGGAAAAAATTTAGAAAGAGAAGAAAGAGAAAGTGTCCCAAAAGTCTTAGTGTGCTTAGAAGCAAAAGTTGAGAAACTACAGTTCACAGCTGCACTCATACTTTTGGGACATTCTTTTTATGTGGCAAAATGAACCCTGAAAGCTTTTACTTATTCCATTCAAGTTCGATCCTGCCCGTATATTTCTCTACTCTATAGCATAAATACTAGTAACAGGAAATGTTGGGTATGGATTGTCCCTTGTCATCCATGATCTCTGAAGGGAATACAAATTGCATTTTATAGGGTGCTTTCAAATTACCCCAAATTTCTTCTCGAGTAGATTATTTTTTTAATATACTTAGCTAACTTGGATTACATCTTGATGTTCATGTGAATGTCAGGGCAGTTTTGTGTCTCAGTTAGGGCCTTCAACTCAGAGTCAGGACTTGGGATTTCATTCTGGGTCTGTCAATAATCAGCTATGTGACCTTACAGAAGTCATTTCAGATTTCAGTTCTACACTTTTCTCTTCTGTAAAACATAGATCCAGGCTTCTGCAACCTCAGATTATAGCCAGTTTTTAAAATCATTTTATGTAAGTAGAAGTCTACCATATGAATTTTTATTGGAAATTAATCAATATTAAAAAAGAGGGCATTGTGTAATAAGATGTTTAAAATGAGCCTTTCCATGAATTATAATTGACAGAATCATACCCAATTAGACTGTCTCTTTGCTTAGTACATTTCTAAAGTCAAGAAAATGTGCCTCAAAGTCTGAGAATGTGGAGAATGAATTCATCTGTGGGCAAAGTTAGGGATCTGGGTGATCAGAGTGCAAATGTAAAAGTCACCCTGACTCAATTTCCTTTTATGTACAAGAAGTCTTATTAAATGGCATGCTCACAGAAACATTGAGGGGATGCATTAAAAGAAACCAAAGAAGGATTTACATGAATAAATATGAAGTCTTATATTTGGGTTAAAAAAATTATCCTCAGAACTTTAAGATGAGAGACTCCTGGCTTCTTTCAAGTCCCAGCAAAAACCCTGCCTTCTACAAGAAGTCTGTTCCAGTGTCTCAATTCTAGTCCCCTCCCTCTGTTGATTATTTCTTAATTATCCTCTTGATGGCTTGTTTGTACATATATGTTTTCATATTTTCTCCTCTATTAGATTATGAGTGCCTTGAGACAAGGACCATCCTTTGCCTTTCTCTATATCCCCAGAACTTAGCACAGTGACTGGCATACAGTAAGCACTTAATAAGTACTAATTAACTGCATGCATGACGACGAAAGAAGTAGAAAACAGTCTTACTGAAACAACAAATTTAGAAACTTGTCGGGTTTCATATATCTCATGGACATTCTAGATTGGGGACATCTATGAGGTTGTATATATTAAGAAATTCTTTAACTGAATGCATTAAGTAGATCTTATGAGGTTGCTCAGTATCTGGCAAAGAGATCCTCTGTTGATCTGCTCCATTAATGCTAATCTCTCCATAACTAGAGCACCTGTTTAGGGTCAAAATAGGCTTGCTAAATATAAGTCAGTATGTGGGTATGCACTCATGGGGCTGAGAAGTCGTGATGGTGAACACAAAATTTAAGTAATGGGGCAGGGAGGGGGATCTTTCAGCTGGAGTCCAGGAGTGCTAAGAATGGGCCACACCTCGGGGAGCTAAGCCAGGAAGGAGCATGAAGACCAAAAGCTAAGAAGGAACTTTAACGTGGCAATTAAAGGTCTATGCTTTTAGAAAGTCCCATGAGCCAATGTGACACTGAACTTTAAATAGATTATCTGATCATCATCGGACTGCAATGATGGGGACATGAAGACATGAAATTTCTACCCCTGGCATATCTGCATGGTCTGGGAACTTAGCTTCACTCCGACTCTGGGTTCAGGCATTCAGAACTTTCCCTTTGGACATTTAGGAAGTGTACTATACCAGTTGGGTGATGGACCTCTAAAAATGGAGCATAGCCCCTAAAGATCTTGTGTTGTGTTTTCCTGGACAGTGGAATAGATCAGTACTTTCCCTGTGGTTCAATAATATTGGGGATGGGCAGAACAAAATCATCCTTAAAGTTCAATAAATAGGCCATTTTGCCTTTGACACCACTAACCATACACACATCCCTGCTGGACACACATTATGGTCCTCTTCAGCCAACCTTGCATCTCCTCTTTGACCAATATATTGCCTGTCCTTCTCATGAATATCTAGGTGGCTTACGTACTGTATGGCTATGCTCCCTGGTGACTTTATTACTAGGCTACCCTCTCTGAACAATGCAGTGTAAAAATCACTGGGTTTGGGATCAGAAGCCTTGGATTTGAATCACAACTCTCCTTGCTCCCTATGGGACTTTGGAAAAATAATTTCAACTTTCTGATTTTTAATCTTTTCCTCAGTAAGATGAGGGAATTGGATTGGATGGTCTTTTATGTCCCTCCATGTGCTCCATGCTATGATACCATAAAGCTCTCTTAATCTGTTCCACTCTCACCCTCAGTTATAGATTTAGTATCCACGTGCAGTGCATGTCTTTTTCCAATTAATAGGGAAACATATTTTCTCCATGTCTCCTTGCATCTTCTCCAAGTCTGGATTTGGGTTCCTTCCTTTTCTGAATTTGCCATGCATGATTTCCTCTTTGGGGAGACTCATACCCTATATACCCATCCTCATCCATCTGCAATGGTCTCTAGAGCCCCACTGGGTTTTTGTCTGTTAGACAGGGGTCCAATCTATTGAAGGGCTGTCACATGGAAAAGGGTCTAGACTTAGTCCACCTGAGCCTAGAGAAAAGAATTGGGAGTAATAGGCAAAAATGAGGAAGCATTCTATCTGTTAGACTATCTAAGAGGAGCTGTCTTAAGAAGTGTAGGACTGGCCATTAATGGAGTCCTTCAAATAGAGGCTGAATGAGAACTCCGTGGAGCTGTGGTTCTATGGATCACTGTTCACTGGGAATTGGACCAGGTGGCTGCTACAGGTACTTCCAAGGCTGGCATTCTGGGAGTGCGAGTGAGGTGGAGGCAAAACCCCTTGGCCCTGCCCTTTGCTTATATGACTCACTAAAGATTCATTATTGGCACTGCAGAGCCAAACTCTGGCCACAACACAGCTTAAAATGTCCATGCTCAGAGTTGTGCTACAACATTAAAGAAAACAAAGACCTCTTCAAAACTACAAATTTCAAAGTGAGTATAATTAATTCATTATTTAAACCTACTCTTACAGCGACAAACTTAATAATATAATCAATAAATTAAAGAACATGTTTTTAAAGGTGGGTGAGACCTCAGAAGTCATTGACTCCAATCCTTTCATTTTACAGATGAAGAAACTGAGGTTTGAGGAGTTAAAGGGATATCTGGGAAAACAATCACAGTAGTAAATATCTCGAGGAGGGAGTGAACCCAGGTCTTCCTGACTCCGATCTAGCATATCTGCCATTACATCACACTGCCCCACTCTGATTTCTTGAGTCTGGGCACTTCCCCTCCCCTCCCAGACCCCAACTTCAACTTAGTCCTTCCATACCTGAGCAAAAGGTCTTTGGGAGCAATTGTAGCCAAAATGTCCTTGACCTTATGGTTGACTTGGTGATGTCTCTTTGGATATGGTAGCTCCATGACTGGTCCTTTACTCAGTACTTCTCTTGTTTGGCAGAGACTGGCATGACTAGAGACTTTGAGAGTCACCTCTCTGCCATAGAGGAGGGAAAGAGAAAATGATGACACACATGAAAAACACAAATGAAAAATAATCAAATGAACTATGGAGAGAACATCCAAATAATGCATAAAAATTAAAAGTACTTGCAGCAGCATCATAATGTATTTTTAACAAAATAAAAATGAAGCATTGATCATATGCCCATGAATTTATAAAACTTATAAATTTTATTTATAAATATTCATTTATTATAAAATGTCTGAATTTATGAAATTATAAAATTTATAAAATTCTTCTGTCTTTATTGTTCTTTTTACAAGCATTCATTCTGCTCTTCATATCTGATGGATCTCCTCTTGCATCACTCTTTTTAAGTGTTTCATATTTCTTAACTGTTTGTCCCCTGTTGTATTTATGGTGCAAAAATCTTCCATTGGATTAATAATCCATTATATTTTGAGCTAAGGAAAAGGAATCATAGAAAATAGCGACCAATCCGCAAGCCAAAAAGACATGAGTTCAAATTCTGTCCTTGATGGATACTTTCTGGGGCAACCTGAAAAAGTTATTGACCCTCTGTGCTCCAGGTCACTCTCAGTGACCATAAATTATAAAGAAGGTGCTGATCTTCATGGGCAGAGAAAATTTCCACACCCGAAGTTCCCTTTGCTAATTGAATCACAAGTGTAATCAATAGATTAATATGAATTCACCAATTCTTAGACAAAAACATTTTTTATAGGTCTTTTGCTATTTCAAATCAAGTGACTATGAATAAAAAACAGGCCTGACCATGTCACTCCCCTGCTCAATAAACTCTATTGACTTCTAGGACTGAATGTAAAATTTGGCTTCTAAAGCCCTTCATACATACCCTGACACCTTCCTACCTTCTTTGTTTTCTCCTACTTTATTCCCATGCACATGGGGGAGAGATGTAGCAACACTGACCTTACTGCAGTTCCTGTCACAAGACTTTCCATCTTTTGTCTCTGCATTTCCACTGACCGTCCTCCATGCCTAGAATTCTCTCCTTCCTCCTCTCTGTCTCCTGGCTTGCCTTCAAGTCTCAGCTAAAATCCACCTTCTTTAGAAAGCTTTTCCCCAATCCTCTGCAATATTAGCGTTTTCACTTTGAGATTATCTCCAATTCATCCTCTATTTATCTGGTTTTCATCTTGTTTGTATACAGTTGTTTGCTTGTCTCTTCTAATGGAAGAAGGTGACACATCTAAAAGGCAGCTGAAAGGTGGGAGAGAGAACAAGTATCCAAATGGAGGCAAGATGGAAAAGTAGTCTAGAGAGTCAGGGGCTGAGCAGGGGGGTTGAGCAAGGTTCAGTTCCTCCAAGGACAGTTCTAGAAAAGAACACACTAATTGGAGAAGGACATTGTAAGGATGGAGGTATTGTCATTATTCAAAGGAAGCCAAGGCAGAAGTAGGAAACTAATCCAAGAGGTCATGGGCTGAGCCAGATTAGAAAAATCCTGTGTAACTCAAATTGATGAGTTATATGTAATGTTTGTCTTTTTGACCTTTTTGGCATTGATGTTTGACAGTGATATGCTTGGGAGAGTCCAGCTGGCAGGTTGTTCCCATCGGCATTCTGCCAATCCTAATGAGTTACGTGATGTCTCTTTTTTCAATTTTAGCTTTTTTTTTTTACCTTTGACCCCATCACGGTGCGAAGTTCCTGGTGAGGAACTTCAGCTAACAGATTCTCTGCAAGCTATTGTCTTACAGATTGTTCTGAGCCCTTAGTGCCTTGCCCAGGGTCATGCAACCAGCCAGTATGTGTCAGAGGAGGGGCATGAACCCAGCTCTCATGAACTACAAGCCTAACTCACTACACACTATACAACACTGTCTTTCTCTCTTTTCCAATATTTCTGGGAATGTTCATTGCACTATTTCCTTAAATAGAATGATCAGATTCTTATCTTCATAATGGCTTATGGGAAGCATGATTATTTTAAATTTTCTTTTCATTACTCTTTCTTACAAATTTGTCATTTTTGTGTATAGACACTCCAAACCTTTTCATAGTTCCATAATTTTATGGGCTCATTTTCCTGCTTCTTTTGTTGTTTCTGCCATTATTTCATCTGGTAAAAAAAAAAAAAATTCTGCTTTTCATTGAGTCTATTTTTTATAGTTTCCATAGATATTTATAAACTGTTGAATTTCATCATTGTGTTTTTCTGAGATTTCTTAGTTGCAACTAGTTCCTTTTTTATTTAATCTTGTGAAATTTTACTAATTTCATTTCTTTAACTCCTTCACTATCTTCATATCCATTTGTTGTTGTTTTTTATTAAATCATAGTTTCATTTCCAGAGTCTTCTTAGTGGTATTGGAATATTTTTTCTAAAATTTTTTAAAATTCTGCTGGTGCTCTTAATTTGTAACATTTTTTCCATGAGAAAGCGTTTATTCCTTTGAGTATTTTTATTTTAGAAAGAATTTTCTTTGGAGGATTTCTGATAGTTTTTTTTTTCTTGTTAGAGTTTCTGTTGATGTTTTGGGATGAATGTGGAGATAAGATTGACAAGTTTGACCAACATTTTGGAAGTGAGCTGAGAGTTAGATGGAGTTAGAAAGATGAGTCCCAGATTGTGACCATGGGTGGCTGGAAGGGTGGTGATACCCTAAATAGAAATAGTGATGAGTTTCACTTTAGCCAAGTTGACTTTGAGATGCCTGTGAGACATCCAAGTGGAGATATCCGCAGATAGATTACAGAACTGACTGTCAGAAGTAGGAACTAGATACATAATTGTAGAAGTGTAGTAAATGAATCCATGGGTGAGGAGGAGATCATCCAGAGAAAGAAAGTGAAGACATACATGAAGATGCTCCAGGACAGATCTAGTTACAGTCATAACCTTCCACTCTACAGATAAAGTTATTTTCTCCTTCCATCCTCCTCATTCTTAAAATTCTAAATCTATTTCTTTATGGCTCAAATATATGTTTGTTTTAATATTTATACATTATATTTAATGGTGGCTGTCTTACTTTGGAGGGTGCTGTGTAGGCACCTCCTTGTAAATATGTAAAGCAAATGTACTTAAAAGCTATTTCTCCCTTTTTTAATCCTGCCTTTGGTCTTTCTTTTCTCATCTTATTACTAAAACACCACACTTATTTCATTCACCTTTCTTTTTTAAAACGTCTCCTAAATACTACTTTCCACCAACGATTTTGGTGTTACCTTTATAAAATGGCTGAGAAATAAAGAATAACCAACCAAGTATTCAGGAGAGTACACAGAAACACTCTGACTCCCAGACTAGTGTTAAAATATCCAAGTATTTGCATTAGGAGTAGCCATGGGGCAGCTGTATTTCCTGAGTAAGCTATGGCAATGAGTCAGGGAAAGTATATATTTTGACAAGGTGTTTGTGTGGGAGTGCGTGGGGGTGGGATCATTGGGGAAATCACCTGATTTTCAGTTACAATATGATCTCTGTAATTCCCCTCCTTCCTCTCTAGTGACCCCAACAGTGTATCTGATGATTACATATTGATGTAAGAAGACTTCTCAAGCCCCTCCAGTATAATTGGAACCTCAGAGCTGAGAAAAACTCAGAAACTATCAAATAGAAGAGCCCCCTTACCTTGTGTGTGACAAATGACTCCAGAGCCTCCACGTGAAAATTGAAAGGAAGAACATCCATTATGTCCCAAGGCAGTGCATTCTACCTGGCATAACCCTAATAGCTCTGATCTAGTTCTTTCCAGCAAGCCCAAATATGCTTCCCTGTAATTTCAACCCACTATTCCTAATGCTGCCCTTTGGAGTCCAATAGAAAAAAATTTACTCCCCCCATACTTGAAGATAGTTATCATATTCGTTCTATGTTTTCAGGCTAGATGATGCCACTGACAATCTTGTATGGCATAATCTTCAGTTCTCTCATCATTCTGGTCCCTTCTTCCTGGACATAGTACAGATGTTGTGTGGCTATTTCTCTCTGCTACTATATCTAAAAAGTGGATTATTTGTACCTAAGTATAAAACTTTATACTTTTCTCTTTTTGATTTCATTTTATTTTTTTTATTGTGCTGAATTGCTCTTCTCCCTAAAACTGACTAAAACTGACTCAGTCATTTATCTTTTAGATTTCTCTTTATGAAGTACTGCCCTTCTTGGTCTCCAGGCTCAAAGACTTGAGACCATTTTTTATTCTTTCCTCAGTGCTGCTCTAGCTTTCCATCAAGTGACAAATCCTATCGATGTTGCCTATACAACATCTCTATCTGTCCTCTTCCTTCTATTGGTCCTTTGTATTGTACACCGCACCCCCACACACACACACACTCACTGCTTCTTACAGTGTAACTGGTCATTCTATCTCCACTCAGCCATGTATCCTTGACATCACTGCCCAAATAATCTGTTGCTGCTCACACAATTCTAAAACTTAACCTGTTCATTTTATTCCTCCAGATATTTTGTGTATCTCCTAATTGCCTGCTACATAATTTCCAAATTCCTTATCCTTCCATAATCAGGCTCCCCTTGCCTTTCCAACCTTATCTTACATATCTTCCCCTTTCCATGTTTTCTATATTTTATCAGCTGTGTACTACCTTTTATCCCCGTTCATACCTTGTCCTCCACCACCTCTGTTCCTTTTCTCATACTACCCCTCTCACATGGCAGTCTATTCAAAGCCCTCTGCTAGTATGCTGGTAAATGTTTAACAACTGACTCTACCCACAAATGTATAAAAGACACACTTTTAAATTCAATCTGTATTGTTAACACGGTTATCATCATTTTCTTAAGTCTAGACAATCGATAAAATAAATAATAAGCCCTTATTTCTATAATTTCCAAAATTTCTAAGGTATAAATACTCATACTGAAAGTTTAACAATTGACTTTCTAGAGGAAATTCAAGTTAGTTCCAGTATGACCCCGAGTTCCTCTTCCTTTCCTTCATAGGTATTTCTTACTGTATGATCTCCATTCCAGATCTCTGTCTGAACACTTTTCCTATAGTCATCACTCCCTTCCCTGTATTCTAGTGATTCAATTCACTTCAATTAATATTTACTAAATGCCTGCTTTGCACATGTTTTCTTCTACCTTATCCTAGACTGTGAGGTCTCTGATTGCAGAATCTCTGTCTCTCTATATATCCTCAGTGCCTAGCAGAATGCTTATAATATTTCTTGAATTCCATTACCTATGTCAAGATTGATTTATAGTGAAAAGGTTCGAGCAGTATGTCTAATTCTCACTTTCTGCAAAGGACTTTGTGGAAGATGATGTTTAACCAATGCTCTTTAATCATACTCTGTCCCTTTCCATAGTTAAATTTAAGAATTTTAAGTCATTTACTAGTAAGAGAACATGTTTTAGCTTTTGATTGCCATCACCTGGAAGGTGGGAACCATGTCTATTTAGTTCTGTTTATCCATTGCTCATCATCAAGCACTTTGTGCATGATTTGATCAGTATACCATTCAGTCAATTGATGAGTGTTTATTAAGTACTCACTAAATCCAGGTTTTGAATTCTACTGCTATGTGAACAAGGTCAAGTCATGTAACTACTTGTAGGCAGTTCTCTGAGACTGTAAGTTGCAGGGAAATTACCAATCTACACTGGTAGAGGAAGTTCCTCTTTATTTCTGAAATCACAGATCCAGTTCTTATCCCCCTAATGAGCCAGGCACTGTGCTAGGCACTAAGGATAAAGAGACAAAATAGAAAATAGTAAAAACCCTCAAAGCGTCGGCATTCTAATGGACACATTGGCATTTAAAGCATTAAAGTCATTGAATTCAGATCAGTCTCTCCAGCTTGCATGAGTACATCACCATGAAAAGGTTAACTTTCCAAAGAGTCATATACTGAGGGTCTCATTGATGCTTGGAGAACAGCAGGCTCAATGTGTGTAAACTCCCTAGAAGGCACAATATAAATTCCGAGCAGTATCATTATATGATGACACAAACAGCTGCTAAGTAATGAACTACTGAGAGTTCACTAAACCCTCTTAACACTATCTGTGGGAAGCCCCAATACTCTGGGCTTTGAAGACCAAAGGCTAGGACTGGGAGATAGTAATAGTTTGTTCCAAGCTAAACTGAAGGAAATGAATGCATTTTCTGTCTCAGTTTGTCCTGCTTTGGATCCACCCACTTCTCTTGTAATGATCCCCAAAAGAATTGGATGGTGATCATCACTAGAAAAAGCTGAAACTTACTTAACAGTAAGAAACACGGATTCTAAGACCTATAAAAAATATCAGCTGAATGGTTGGGAGGCTATAAACCTTAGTTTCTGGGGTTCTTTTCTATATCCCCTCATATCTCAGTAAGATTATAGTATCCTAGATCCTAGATTATAGGAACTAAGAACTAGAGTCAGAAAGGACCTCTGAAGCCATCTAGTCCAACTCCCTTATTTCATGGGTGAGCAGATTTGGGATTTGCACAAGGTCACATAAGTCATAAGCATCAGAGGCACCATCTGAATCCAGTCTAGGGAAGCAATTATTTTGAGGAGCACAATTTAGGCTTGGGCACATTGAGTCTTGGGATGTTGAATTGACTTTCCCCATAGTAACAATTTCCATCTGCAGCATGCAATACCCAGGGAAGTCCTTCCCCACTGGATGCTGGTCAACTAAGGAGCAGCTTTCCACAAAATGTTTATGAGGACTAAAACTTTAGTCCTATGCTTCAACTCCCCAAACATGGCTATTCCATGGAGTTTTTGAGGTGACAGTGAGAGAAAGTATCTGGAGAGCACATAAAATAGACCTTTCCTACTGGAGGTTTTCACATTGGTGTGAGCTTTGCTCAAGTTCTTTGGAGTTACAAGAAGAATGACCATTGACTTGGGACTGGGAAAAAGAAAGGTCTCAAAAGCTTCCTACCCTTGTTGGATGCTGCTTGAGATGGAAAGTTACATTTCTTTTACTCATCGTTATTAAGGGGAACAAGCTGGAGACACTGAAAACACCAGCAGATGTAAAACCAGAGTTTTCTTTATGGGGAAGTGAGCTAGCCATTTAAAGCTGTCCTGAAGAGGCATTTAATAAAATAGCTGGCAATGCATGCAAAACACATTGACCAACTACAGAGAATGAAGGCAAGATTAGGGGACAAGTAATAAATCAATATGCACATAGTAAGTGCCTACTAAATGCCTGGAAAAAAGTGATAAAAGTAACTGATAGGTACTTGAACTTTTTAAAGTGATTTACTTGAATGCATAGACAGCATGGCATAGACTGAAGATCTGGACTTGGAGCTTCTGACACATCCTGACTTTGTGACCTTGGGCAAGTCACTTAACCATTCAGAGCGCTAGCCATCCCTCCAAGACTGTAAGTAATAAAGAAGATGCTGACATGCATTATTGAAAAGAAATTCCTCATCCGAAGTTTCCTATAACAATGCAATCACAAGGCAGCTTTCTATCCACAGTGTACAATATCTCCTTTAAGTCTCACAGAAGCCCTAGGAGTTAGCTCCTTCTAGTATTATCATCTGTTCTACAGAAAAGGTTCAGAAACAGTGATTTCTCCAAGGTTCTAAAGTAAGCAAAAAGTAGGATTTGAACCTGGGCCTTCCCAACCCTATGATTGAGCCTCCAACAACCACACCATGTTTCCTTGGAAGAACTTCTACCTTATTCTCCAACCTGCCAAATATAGTCAGTATTTCCAACTTCTTCCACCGAATTCATTCTTGTATGCTTTCTCATATCATGGGAGATAAACCTAAACTCTCAGGTCATGCTGCATTTGAATGTGATCCTGGTGGTGACGTCCATTGCCCATGCCAGTTGAGTTAAGTTGGTCAGGCACCCTGAGATTGTCCATCAGCTGATAAGATTTGTATTGGTTCTAACAATGTTTGAGATTATTCTGTTAAAAGTGAGGCAGTATCACAATTCATACGCATTGAGAGAGCACGCAGGTGGTCACAAATCTTTCAGGTTCTGAAAAAGAAGCTATTTCTCACTTGACTGGCATACTAAGGAATTTGAAATGTACATTAAAGGTATAAAGTGCTTTGTCAATGTTCTAATCTCTGCATTAACCTTTTGGGGTGGTGAGGTCTTCTCTTCTAAAAACAGAGTCAAAACACATCTATCTCAGCCTAATGTGCCAACCAAGGCAATAAATACTCATCAAGTTATTGTTCTCCTAATTCATAGCCTCATTCATAGTGTTTGAGCTGGAAGAGATCATGGGATCACAACTCTTGAAGATTGTACCATTCAATCTTGGTTCATTTCATTCCATTTACACATGAAACCTTCAAGGTAACCTAGGGCTATGTTTGTAGATCATGAACACGGGTCTGCTTTACATTTAATCTGACTCAACTTGAGAATTGAAATATCTAAAGGAAATGGGAGAGATTTATTTTTCAGGAACTGAAAATGCCTCTTGCTTTTAGCTCTTTCCAGATGTTAACTCTGATTACAGAAACAAGTCTGAGGAGTAAGTGACCTAAATAAACACATCTACAAACCAATCTCTTCCAGTAATGCCCACATAGAACTTTCAAAATGCATTCGATTGGTTCATATTACAAAAGCCATATCAACACTTTTGTTCAGGTAGGTCTTGTAAGAGGACCAAGTAAGAATCTAAAATGAGACATTTTTGTTGATGGTTGAGGTGAAATGTTGAAATAGCTTTGTCATTTTGGATTCATTTGTTGCAGAGACAGTGAATATGTAGCTACCAATCCAGTATGTCACAGGATGGAGAGCAATTGGTCATGGATGCAAGACCTGCATTCGGGTTCTATTTCTAATACGTCTTAACTTCTCCCTGGGCAAGTAACTTCTGCTCAGTGAGTCAGGCTCTAAGAGTGCAGGATATAGACAAGTTCCTCACCCATATAAGCGAAAGGAATTTATATACTCAGAGTTCACTACACTGACAAAATCATAGAGACAGTAGCAGGTTTTAAAATTTTTAAAAGATATTAATTTAATAAAGGTTCTTCAGTTTGGAGAGTATACCTGGAAAGGATCAAGTCTATAACATAGCTTCTAAAAATCACAAAACATGACCAAATATTTGGTGAAAATATGCAAAGCACTTGATTTGTTTTTTAATTGATTAGTCTTTAAATTTAAAGAAAACATCCAGAGTTGCAAATTTTCAACCCCTGCTGTAAAGAGTTCACTTCTCAAGGTCTGTTGACCCAAGAGTCACTGTGCATATGGTCTAACTTGCTGCCTTTTCATTTCTTCTCCATGACTTCTTGGCTTATATTCCTGGCATCAACTCCCTCCTCCATCCATAAGGGAAAAGACAACAAGATATTAGAAAGTGAAGCCAGATAGTGTTTCTGAAGGTCAGCAGCTCTCATGAAGGACCTGGCAAAGAATGAGGTTGAAACAGCCCAATTAGCTGGAATGAGATTATGTGTGAACTTACATTGCCAAACTACCCCAATTCCATGGAAAACAGAAAGCAGGCAAACATATTGGATGGTTTTGGCTTCTGGAAATCAACCATAATATAAAGTGCATCTAAACAAAATATAGTAGTCTGAAGCTCTTAAAGCATCAGGACCCAAGGCCACATAGCTGCCAATCATCCAAGCAGTGCCTTCACTATTATGCGGACAAATTTAGGAAATGACTTATGTGATCTCTGATTTGACCTCCACCTTCATTTGCCCTCTCTGTGTTGCTTCATTTATCTGGTGTTACTGAAGTGCATGCTAAAAACACACAATTAAATTAGATGAACAAGCAATCCATTCATTTCCTGTATTTAGCTCTTCCCAAGGCAGAAGCCACTTTTAGGCTGGAGTCTCTCTCCTCTTCAATGTTGTAGCCATGGCTCAATATTCAGAGAAAGAATTAGCTAGAAGACCAGTGCCTTGTAACAGACCTCCCTTCTACCCAAGAAATGGGAGCTAAACATAAGCAAGTTCACTCACAACCAGATTAGACAGCATTATTGAAACTTCAGGGATTCTCATGCCTACATCTACACGGATAAATAGGTGCACAGGACAGCTCCTTCAGGGTCCCTGGACTCTAATCTGTAAGGATCCTAGGAGATGTATTCCAGGGCATCTTCATGCCTCTGTTTTTCTATGAAATCCAAGCCCTGAAGTTGGACTTTGCATAAAATCCACAAAGGTAAACCTATAGAATCCCATCTAGCGATTACAAAACTAATCCTAATGCAGATTAGGACAGAGACAACCTCAGTCACCACTCTTTCTTGTTCAGTCCCAGTCTTTCATCTTTAAAACTCAGGGAAGTTCTACATGTGACATCACTGCCCTCTGCCTCCACTTGGGGAGCCAAAAGGCCAGCAAATGAGTCTGTGTCCATACTCAAAAGGACTGACCAAAGGGCTAGAAAGCCCTTTACTGTTACAATAAAAATATGCAAATAGGGGGAAGATCTAAAATAGATTATTTGTGGAATTTGAAGGATGTTATTCTTAAAGTCAGGGAAAATTGTTCCTCCCTCCCCCACACTTCATACAGCATCCTTGAAATATAAACTACTTAGTCATTTATTCATTCATCAAACTGAATTGAAGACACTAGGGTTAGATAGTAGGGGTGGGGGTGAGGTTTACAAAGATAATTAAGTCACTATCTTTGTCTTCCAGAAGCCTTCAAAAATAGATGGACAGATGTATAGACAGATAGAAGGTCATTGTCTACCCAATAATTTGTTGACCCTAATGTTTGATTTCTGTATAAATTTATTCACAGCAACATGGTATTATAAGAACTACCAGGAGTTTGCAAAAATGCTTTACTCACAACAACATTGTGAAGTAGATAGTGAAAGTATTATTGTTCGCATTTTATAGTCAAGATATCTGTGAGGAATTAAATGGCTTGCCCATATTGTACAACTGATAACTATTCATAACTATTCATGGCCAAATTTGAACTAGGGACCCCTGGTTCCAAGCTCAGTGCTTTGTGCTTTATGATGGCCAGGGCCTTCTAACTAAGGGGACCATTAAAGGTCTCCAGTTGTAGGTGGCAATTGTACTGAATGCTGATAGGAGCTTGAAGGTCTGAGAGGCAGAGATAAGATGGGAAGGCATTCAGGAATGGGGGACAGTAGGTGCAAAGGAATGGAGACTGGAGATGGGCCATCAACCAAAAGCATCAACAGACTAGCTTGGCGGGAGCACTGAGTAAATGAGGTGGAGAAATGTGAAGCCAGCCTGCAAAGGTGGGATGGGGCTATAAATGTCCAACAGAGGCAAGGCGTGGTTTATCCTAAGGGGAAATGTCACACTTTTCCCTTGGCAACTTTCAAGTAATCTGATTTCTTCTCCTCGCCTTTCCCCATGAGGTCAGTGAGTTTCCATTCACACAGTATTCAGAATAACACTCTTGCTTTTCCTTTAAAGACTTGCCATATAATAACCCAGAGCTGCCAGACTTTCACACTTCCTCAAGGCAGGAGAGTCTCCTTGGGATTAGAAGATCATGGACCAGAGGCTGGAAAGAACCATCCAGGCTGAGTCCAGATTCCTCATTTCCTAGATGAAGAAACTGATACACAGAACTTATTTACCCAAGAATTCTGGTTCCTCAGTCTCCAAAAGCCAGCACACTTTACACTGTACTCCTGCCTCTTGGGGAGACACAGACAAGTAGAAACAACTGCAAGTAGAGACCTGGCTATGAATGATGTGCATCTGTCCTCTAAGATCGCGATTAGCTTCTCTTCACCAGAAGGCTGCCACACAAAGTCTTGCCTTTTGAGGTGCCAGCCTCTCACCCCTACCCCAGACAGCACAAAAACTGCAGGACTTGGACCTGGTTTCATGCATCCACAGACACAAAATCATAAAATCCTGAAGTGTCCAAGTATTTCCAGCTTGTGGTATTCATTTATGAAATCTAAAAGGGGGAAGGGATCAAGGATATTCATTTTTTTAGGAAGTCACAGGGGTCTCCCATGTTCTACAGCTCCACTAGCCAATGAGAAGAAAGTAAATACTTCTTTCCAGTTATACGTGGCCTTTTAGCCCAGAAAAGGAGGCCTATTACTTTTAAGGTTCTGGTCATTGGTACTTGCAATGTGTGTGAGGTGGGCATTACTGGACTTTGTGATCTCACTGAGTGGTTAGTCTCTTCAGCAGAGCAGATCCACCACCCCATGATGGATGACACTTAGGCTCCAAAGTGGAACTTCAAGAAACCAGGGCTATCCCTAATTCACAGCAAACCCTCAGCCTTCCCACTTAGGCTACTTGGTCTTCTGATGCACAAATGGATGTGTGTTCTCATTGGTTTGTAAGCCCCTCCAAGGGTTCAGATGACCAAGGCAGAAACCACTTTTAGGCTGGAGTCTCTCTTCTCTCACTTCAATCTAGTAGCCATGGCTCTATATTCGGAGAAAGAGTTAGTCCATGTCCACTCATCCTGTATTACTCTCACCCATGGCCATCAATAAGGTCACCAAAAGGGGTACACTCGATGCACTGGAAGCCATGCTCATTTTCTCATGACATCACAAGGATACCAGAGGAGCATTCAGGTAGCATAAGACCGCATAGGATCAGTCCATCTTTCCATTCTAGCCTACATTTCCCTGATAATGTCTTATGCTTCTGTTCCTTTTCAGAGTTCCCCACTGGTTGCATGTGAAGCTTGCTCACTCCTAACATGCACCTGGTCATTCTTTTGCATCTAATTTACATTTTAAGTTCATTGAAGATTGTTGTTTTCCATGTTAAACAAACATTCAATAGCACCCAGGGAATACTCATATTAAAAAGATAAATTTTTGTTCCTGGAAGGACTGTGGGGTCATTAAAGGAGATTTGCTATTTCTTGAAGGCTATCCAGCTCACTCAACTTCTCCTTTTAATGTCTGGGACCAAACTAGTCATAGACCAATATCTCACACCATATGTCAAGATAAGGTCAAAATGAGTACAAGATTTAGACATAAAAGATGAAGTAGAAAGAAAATTAGGAGAGTATGAATAAAGTACTTGTCAAATGTATGGATGAGGGAAATTTCATGATCAAACAAGAGATGAAGAGGGTCACTGGAAGTGAAATGGGTAGTTTTTATTATATTAAATTTTAAAAGTTTTTTCACAAATAAAGCCAATGCAGCCAAAACTAAGGGGAAAAGAGGAAACTGGGGGGAAATTTTACAGCAAATTTGTCTGATAAAGGTCTTAATTCTCAAAATGAGCCAAGTTTATAAAAATATGAGCCATTTTTCAATTGATAAATGGTCAAAGACATGAACAGTGTTCAGAAAAAGAAATCAAAGGCATATGAAACTGTTCTAAATCCATAATAGTTAGAGAAATGCAAATTAAATCAATTCTGAGACACCACCTCATACCTATGAGATTGGCTAACATGACAGAAAAAGAAAATGAAAAATGATAGAAGGGAAGTGGAAAAGCATGGACATTAATATGCTGTTAGTGGAGTTGCAAACTCTCCAATCATTATGGTGAACAATGTGGAACTATATGTGAAGGACTAAAAAATTGGGCAATCCTATGACCCAGAAATGCCAGTACTAACTGTATATCCCAATGAGATAAAAAGGAAAAGTATTTATATGTATAAAAATGCTTATAGTAGCTCTTTTATGTGGTGGCAAAGAATTGGAAATTGAGGAGATGTCCATCAATTGAGGAATGGCTGAATGAAATACCATTGTACTGTAAGAAATGCAAACAGGATGGTTTCAGAAAAACCTGGGAAGACTTATACAAATTGATACAAATTGAAATAAGCAGACCCAAGGGAATATTGTACACACTAACAATGATATTTTATGATGATCAATTATGAGTGACTTGGGCATTTTCAACTTTACAGTGATCCAAGACAATTCGAATTAATGATGAAAAATACTGTCTACCTCCAGAGAGAGAACTGGCAGGGCTCTTAGTGCAGAATGAAGCATATTTTCTTCCACTTTATTTTTCTTGGTTTTTTCCCCACAGCATGGCTAATGTAGGAATATGTTCTCCATGGCTTCATACAACGGGTGGGGGAGAGGCAGGAGGAAGGAAGAAAAAGCAGAACTGATTTTTTTTAAAGAGATAAATAAATAAGATTTAAAAAAAGATAATAAGTGCCATTCAAATACTTTTAAGTATACAATAAAATAAGGGTGTTACAAAAACACATCTGAGATCAATTTGTCCATTTGTACTTTCTATTCAAAATATACATGATAATCAACAAACTCCTCTATAGGTTCTCCAACCAGTTGCAATAGATATTCTTCATCCATTTTGTCCTTCCTGTATGGATGTCAGGCTAAACTCTTTTGAGTTTATGAATCGCTTCTAAGAAACTACCTAGTGTTTTGAGACTTGGTGGAACATGCCTGTCATAAATGATACATCTACTTGTTGAAATCACCCACAAATAGGAAGTTTGAAAGTCTCTCACAACTTGGATTATGCCTTTTTCAATCCAATACATGACCTTTCCTTAAACTACAACTCAAACAAAGCACCACTCTGCCTTTGCTCTGAATTCTTCTAGTGAGAGGGCATTTGCATCCTCCTGAATCATCTGAATGACTTGGGGATCCCTTTAATTCTTAGGAAGTCTCCCTAAGTAGCAAAAGGGAAGAATCCACAGACTTTTTTTATCCTAAACAACAAATGAACAAAAGTAACGTAATAAATAGTAACTGAAGTGTTTGAAATTCAGCTATATCGATCCGAATCAATTACCACTCACCAATGAAGAAGGAAGGTCCTATTTTGTGCCAATTATAGTATCCTTTGGCTTCAAGACTACATGCGACTCTCTAGGTCCTCAAGGGCAGCCCTTTGACTGAATCCAAACTTCACAAAACAAATTCTTGCATTAAAGGGATTTCTTCTGTAAAACTTGGGCTAAGTCAAAAGCCTTCACCCAAGGAACTAGAAGGCCACAAATGGCCTTAAGTCAACAGGTTCCCCACCCCTGGATATAAACCTCTTGGAAAAAGAAACAATCCGTACTCTCATGGATCTTACATTTCCAGGCATTCAGTTCTGGATGAGAATAAAATTAACACTTCCAAGAAGGTACAAAGTAAATAAAAATAATAATACAAGCTAATAATAAAAAAGTACAAGGTAATTTTGAGGTAAGAGGGGAACCAGCCACTAGAGAAATCATGTGGTTGATAGTGTCTGAGCTGGATTTGTAGGAAGCTAAGGATTCTAAGAGATGCAGGAAAGGAGGAGATAATTCTAGACATGGGCAAACAGTTTTTTTCAAAAGTATAGTGACAGGAGATGGAGTCTTGTGTGTGAGGAACAGCAAGCAAGCCAGGCTGGCTGATTTGTTGCATGAATAAAGGCAAGTCATGCCTAATTAGGCTGGAAAGGTAAACAGGAGGCAGATTGTGAAAAGATTATAATGTCAGGAGGTTACAGTAAATGATTAACTCTTCAGGAAAATCAAGAGAGAATCAAATGTTTTCATTCTCCTGTGACACCAGCAACTACACCATGGAATGAAGGATCACATTAGAAAAAATGACTTCTATGCACAAACAAGGTAATTAATGAAGACAATGAAGAAAAATTAATGAAGAAAAATATGAAGAAAAACACTGAGATGTGAGCATGAGAATTAGTTTACAAGCTGCCATTTTGGACAAGTCAAGCAACAAATCTTAAGTACCTATTATGATTAAGCACTTACCAAATGCTAGGATACAAAGAAAGGGAAAAACCAAATAAACATGACCCCTGTCTTCAAGGAGCTAATATTCTAATGAGGAAGACAGCACATAAAAAATTATACATAAGATGGATAGGGATAGATATAGATGTATGTATTTTAATGTGTATATATGTAGTTAATAGAAAATAACCTTAAAGGGAAAGAGGGGTGGCCAGGGGGATGATGAGGAAAGCCTGGGTCAGATGGACCTGTGGTTTTTCAGTAAAACATCAAGTTGTTTTCTCTTCTCCAAGTTGAGATGAAGTGGGCTCCATTGACAGAAGTCACTCTTTCCTAGCATGGCCCAAAAATTTTAGGCTCGGGCAGTATCTAGAGCTACTTCTCATTTAGAATGATGTCAGCTTCCATTTCTGAAGTCATGACCTGAAGGAGTCAAGCATGGCAATCTCCTCCTGGAGGGAGTTGTGGAATATTGACTTCTGGATTGGAGTTCAGTGCACATTTTTTGAGATCTTTCAGGACAGCCTATTTCTGATTCCTTATGGAGGAGGGCAAAAAGCAGAAATGAAGTGGCTGCAACCTTCATGAAAGCCATGTGTTTTTAGCCTTGATATAATGGGATCAGATCAATATGGTTTCACTAGTGTCATGATTATTTCATTCAATTCAATTGGACAAGCATTTGTTTGTCCCGGCCTGCGGGACAAGAACGTGGACCCTGGAAGAAAGGAGAAGGTGGGGGACAGGAGACACGAAGAATGGAGACAAGACAGGCTTTCTGATCAAGTCTCGTTTATTGAGGGCTAGGGTAGCAGTAATTATAGTGGTGAAAGAGGGAGTAGGGGGTTTACAGCAAGCAGCAGTGGGAGGGCTAGTAAGGTTAAGATAAACACAAGACGTTTCAAATATTTTACAAGGGCAGGATGTTTGCTCCCAGCGGCAGTCCAGACCTTTATTTTGATAATAGATAGCCATGGCTCCCCACATTTGTTAGGCACCTACTATGTGCAAGGCAATGGGGGCAGGGAATAGAGGCAAAAAAATGAAAATTGTTGCTGGCCTCAAGTATCTAACACTGAACTGATAGAAAACTATATGTGCACACACACATACACGGACATATAAGTAAATACAAATTACATACAAAGAAATGGAAAGCACTATGGACAGAGGATAGAGAAAAGACTAGAAAAGGTTAAAGGGGTCCTAGAGCAATGGAGCTGGGGATTTGAAAAAACCCTGGAGAGGAAAGAGAGCATCCACACACAAAGGAATTCTCTCTAAAATATACTCTCTTGGATTTGTCTGAAACTAATTGGACTTAACCCAAAGCGCTCAGTTAAGTGGGAAAGTCTCTTTTCTCTAATTACACAAGTACCATTGCCCTGGAACACCCAAACCACTGCAGGGATGTCTGCTGGTCCTCCCTGCCTCTGGTCTATCCATTGATCCATGCTCTTCAGCCATCAAATGGATCTTCCCAAAGTGCAGATCTGACCATGTGACCATGTGCCATTGTTTCCAGGATAAAGGACAAACTCAGGTTGTTTGGTTGGTAAATCCTCTTACAATCCAGCCCCTTCCCACCTGTCCCATGATTCTTACACTGTTTCCCACCTACACTGGACAATCCAGTGACATGGGCTCCTCTTTGCCTTACCTGCACAATCCTCCACTTCTGAACTCCATGACTTTTCCTGGTTCCACTCATGTCTAAAACATTGTCTTCCTTTCCTCACTTGCTAGTTTTCTTCGATTCCTTTAAGCTGCCTCAGCTCATTCAACCTTACACAGCAGGCTTTTCCAAGACATCATCACTCTGCATCTTCCATGCCTTCCTTTTGAAATTGCCTTCTGTTAGTGCACACATACACACATAATACATGCACACAACTTATTCAATTCTTTACATGTTTTCTCCCAATTAGAATCTGAGCTTCCTTAGGACAAGGACCAAGTTTTTGCTTTTTTTTAATCTCCAGGACTTAGCAAAGTTCTTGGTGCATAATAATATGTGCTTAACAAATGTCTGCTGTCTGACTGATTGACAGGGAAACTAATATGCTATTGCTGAAACTATGAATTTCTTTGACCATTCTGAAAATCAGCTTGAAATAATTTCCCAAGTCACTAAACTGTATATTCCATTGACCCAGGAATACCTTTATTCCTCTTATATCCCAGAAATACCAAAGACTGAGGAAAAGTAACATATATGTAAATATACATACATACATACCTATATGCATATATATGTATATATATATATATATATATATATATCTTGAGGAGTGATTGAATCAGTTCTGGTCTATGAATATAATGGATAAAATGATGACTGTGACAGATTCAGAGAAGCCTATGAAGACTTGTATAAACAGAGGGAAATGTTCAATGGAGCAGGACCAGGAGAGCAGGGTGCATGATGATTGCAGCAATGGAAAGGGAAGCAACTTTTAGAACCTGACCAATCAAGCAACCGATCCTGACTTCAAATTGTTGATGATCAAGTAATGTCTCCCCATGTATGATAGAGGAGTGATGTACTTGAGATACAGAATGGGACATACAATTTCAGAAGTGGTCAATGATCAGTATTGATTTTTTTTTGGCTTAAATGTACACATCAGTTATGAGAGAGGGACTGGAGGAGAAGAGAGGAATAGAGGAGTTGGAAGATAGTATTAGTGATAAAAAAAATTGTAAAGACAAAAAGAATCAATGAAATGTTTGTTTGTTTTTAATGTCCAGAAAAGAAGAAAAGAGGATCTGAAAGGAAGCATGGATTGCTGATAAGCTAGGCAGCTTTATTACTGTCATGTTCAATTTTATGTGCCAGAAGTTCAGTTTGATATATAATATTCTTTTCTGTTCTTCAGATATTGAAATTTCACATTTGTCAAGTTTATAATTTTCCAATTTAAATCATTTCATTTAATATTTACAAAGAACTCCAGAAATCTAGTGCCTTAGGTTGAGAGTCTTTGCAGAATAATAGACAAGGAGAGATGGATGAAGGATGTTGAAACAGGGAACCATGATAAATCGGTGCTGTTATGCCCATTAAAGTAACAAACCCCTCTTTTTATAAGAGGAAATTGGAGATGAGTTACCAGCTGATGCTATGAACTGAAAGTTAGAGGGGAACAGAGAGAACAGAAGTGGGTGAATGGGTGGGGACCAGACACAAAAGATTACAGAAATCAACAAGTATCATTTGGTGGGGGTTGGGGGGAGAATCCTGATGATTAGGTCAATTCCAACCAATTCACCCCATGTTGATCAAGGACTAGTATATTCAAGGCTCTGAGGAGCCAAGATAAGATGAAAAATAGTCCCTGCCCTCAGGAAGCTTCCATTCTATTGTAGAGCAATGACACATAATCAGATGTTTAAATACAGGATGATTTGCACGGAGAGCAGCATCCTTTAAGAGATGTATGAAAGTTTTCATGGAGAAGAAATCATCCAAATGGAGATTTGAAGGAAATGAAGAATTTTAAGAAACAGAGTAAGAAGGCAATGGATTCCAGGGATGAGAGAGATCCTGTGCAAAGACATGAAGGTGGGAGATGATGATTTTTTGTTTTTAAATTCCGAACTATCATGTTATAGTGACTCGTTTCTTTGATTTCAGGTGGTAGTAGATCCTACCCTAGATGTTGAAGGGGTTTGCTTTATCATTTAATTCATCCCTCTTGTTCATGGAAGTTGTGGCTTTGTCTCCATCCCCTCCCTGCAGACACCCACTGATGGACTCTCAGAAAAGCTACTACAAGTTTGAGGTGATCTGGGGAATAGTACTCATGAAATCACAGCTCATGACCCCCAGGAGTGAGGACTTATTGTCGTTGTGTTCATCCTTTATTTTCGAAGAAAACCATGACATCAGAGAAATGATGACAGGACTTGCACTTGACTTAAATATTTTGAGTGAGCTAGGGCTATGCAAGTTTGCTAGCCTCACTTTCTCCTCCTGAGCCTACCGGATCCAGTGACCAGATATTCATCAGGATGACTGGAGATGACCCAGGATGCACTGGGAGACCTTGGCCTTTTTTTTCTGTTTAGGACTATTCAAGTGCTCACTTAGGTCTATTCAATGAATAGACCTCTTTAAGAAGTAATCAAGGAACGGTCCATTTAATGAGCAAAAGAAAAAATATAAGTAAACCAAGCTGGGAGAGAAATAGCAACAGTTACTATTGATAATCACTGTGAAGCCTGGATGATCCAGAAAACAACCATTAAGTGGAGTTTGGACAGGGACCTATTGTTGTCCAATTTATGGGCTTCACAGTGTACTGGGTTTAAGGTTTTGAGGAAGGAAGGAAGGAAGGAAGGAAGGAAGGAAGGAAGGAAGGAAGGAAGGAAGGAAGGAAGGAAGGAAGGAAGGAAGGAAGGAAAATATCTAGCTAGTAAACCCCAAGTAAACTGGGATCATCCAAATTTACCTTCCTTTGGAGAAGAGAAGGAAGGGAGGTAGGTACAGAAGAGAGAGGATGAGCTGAGTTATCCAGTTAGCTGGGTCCCCATTCAGGCATCTAGGTCCACTCACAAGTTGTGTTCATCCTTCATTTTCAAAGAAGACCATGCCATCAGAGAAATGATGACATGACTTGCACTTGACTTTGTTTTGAGTGAGGGAGGGCTGTGCAGGTCACCAGCCTCATTTTTCCTCCTGAGCTATTGAGCTCACTTCTACCAACCAGTCAAATGACAATTAGTTCAAAACAAAAGAAAGAGTAGATTAAGCTGTGCAAGAAATAAACCAGATCATTCCAAATGGCTCCATGCACACATAGGTGACTCTGATGTGGTGCTGCCCTGCCCTTGCTTCCCTGTCCCAAGCTGGGAAGTTCTCTGAAAAGGCTCTGACCTGGAAGGAAAGTGGTGAATCCCATCTTCTGGACACTAAGCCAGGGGCGCCTGCTTTAGGTTATTTCTCTTTCATTCTTTTGTTTCTTGTGGGTATCTTTTTTCCCCAAGCTGTGAAAGTTGTCAAGAAACTTTTTGGAAAACCCAGGCTCCCTCCAAGTTGGTGCTGAGCTCCAGGAGGGCTAGGATCTGTGCGCAGTCATCCTCTGCCGCCCTGTTTGTGAGGGAGTTCCTAGAGAGAGAATTGTCAGCCCTGGAATGCACAGGCACGAGGTAGGTGGTCTCCCCTATTAACTAGTTCTGTTTGGACAGGCAGGATTCAAACAACAAAAGTGGAGCAGGAAAAAGAGGCTAGAAAGAGACATGGAGAAAACTCTCTGGTAAGTATGAAGATTTTGCGTGTTCCTATACGTGGATTAAAGGCCAGTGCTGACTCTGAATGCCCCAATGGTACTAATGTCCTGCCTCTCTATTTCCCTATTTAGAAATCATCAGAACCAAACTGCTCCACAGCACACAGGGGCAGAGTCACTATTCTTCTGGTTGGCGTGCACCTCAAGTTAGAATTGGGGTTTTAGAACTCCCAGTGTGGAAATTCTCCTCACTGGTGTGGCCCAGCAATTCATCTGTGATGATTTCTGTTCATAAAGTGTTGAGGGAGGAGTGATCAGTCATAAAAGGAATTTGTGTCAGAGGGAGGGCTTGAACTCAGCTGTTTGACTCCAAGATTAGCCATCTATCAAATTGAACTATAAGCCTGTTTTATATAGTAAAAGAGCAATGCATGGTTCACCTGTGACTAAGTCCTAGTATATCTCTGATTGTAAAAAGATGTATGCCATACGTATTCCTTAGATGACTAACCCAATGGTTTCCAGTATTTTTCCTGTTCCCCTAGGCCAAGATTGTGAAGGGATGTGGGTCATTAAAAAGAGTGGCTGCATCTCCTGTCCCCATCTCACTGAAAGATGGTGTGACTTAGTGGATAGGTGATCTGGGTCTTATTCCTGTCTCTGACACATACCAATTGTGTGACACTGTACAAATCAACCTCTCCATGCCTGCAGTAGCTACTTCCAAGAGTGATAAGTGATCTGCTTCTGAGAAGCAACATGGAATTTCCAAACCATGTGATTGCCTCCAGGAATGAAATATAGGTTCAAACTAGCCTCTTTCCTCCAACTCTCAAAGATCTCATTGGATGATTGGGTCCTTTTCCCAAGGAAAAAAACCATCCATCTCTAACTCTAGAGTATGACCTGATTTCCATTCTCATTTGTGTTGGGGTCCATTGAATATGGATATCCCTGATATAAATATTATCTATATAATATATATACATTTTAGAAAATTAAACAACGAATAAGAAGAATGGAAATAAATTTATTCCTGAAAGATAGGGAGAAAAAATGGAAAATGTTTATATACATAGGAAATGTTTAATATCAACCAAGAGTTTACATTTCCCAATCAATTTTCATACTCTCTTGTTAAATTTAATACACATTTTGAAAAACAAATTATTGGAAGCAGAAATTCAGTAATTCATAAGAAATATTCTTTCCCCCCTCCAACTTTTTTGCATGTTGGAATATTCAAGTTTGTCAATGATTTTTAAGTTTCTAATTTAAAAAAGAAAATTTAATGAACAGACTACAATTCCTCTTTAAGTCAAACAAAAGAAATTCACCAATGTCACTAAAAAGCAAACAAACCTTAATGTGGGGCCCATGTGTTAGCCAGCTATTTTGCATAACTGAGTTATTTTGCATAATAACTGACATATATTTGGCTTTGTGAAGTTTGCAAAATACTTTACATACATTGGTTTATCTGAGCCCTTCAAACAATCTGGGATGTAGACTCTGCTGGGATTATTATCATTTCCATCTTACAAGTGAAGAAACTGAGAGTTTGGGAAATGGTCCCATAGCTAGACAGTGTCAAAGGAAGACATCGATGTCCAGTAAGTCTTGCCCAGAGCTCTCTCTACTATAGCACATGCTCTCTTTGAGTAGAACCAAAGAACCATGAGTGCCTTGGATCCCAAGTTTCTAGATTGCTCACTTACAAGGCATACCCACCCTCATAGAGAATTCTCCTTTCTAGTCCTGTTGACTAACTTGTAGAAAGACCATGGGTAATATTTGAGGCAATAATAAAAAATGAAAAGGAGTCATGACATCTGTACTTTTCTCTGTCTATTCCAAAGAGCCTCCATATTGCCTGCAAAGTCAAGCAAGTTAGACATGTGTAAGTCATTACATCCAGTCAATGTGTGCATTTGGGTGAGAGAATGAAACTTGTTATTCTGGCCTGGGATTCGGACAATGCCAAGGAAGCTAATGGACTATTAGTCTATTATCTCACAGTGGGGAAACAACTCTGGGTTACCCACCAGGAATAAAAATATACACTTCAGTTTTTCCCAGACTAGTTAGGAAATGCAAGCTCAAACCACCTCTGCAGTTAATGTGAGCAATCGTGAACCAGGAACTCGTCATGTTCTGCTGACTATGAGACAGATCAGAATAAGACATCTACGTATTCAGTGGACTCCACATGGCCAGTGGGTAACTAAGGCACTCAAGAAGTAGCAAGGGAAGTCATGGATGGGCCAGACTCAAAGTGCTGCTAATGGATCAGTGAATTCTGTAATGATGCCAGCTGTGCTTCTCCTGGTCCATACCATTGCCCTCTACCAGCATTACTTAGTATTTATTTGGAATGTTTCTGTGTGTGTGTGAAAGGGGGTATTTTATGTACTCTATGTGTATGTACACACAAATTATATATGTGTCTATGTATATGTATATATGCAGCATACATCATACATATATACATATATGGGTGTGTGGTTTCCCTAATAGAAGGTAAGTTCCTTGATTTTTGTCCCACTCCATGGTACCACCTGTTAAACCAATGTGTACAGATTGTCTATTCATGATAAATATCTTCTCCCTTCTCTCCACTCAGTCACTGTCCCTCTTATCTCCCAGCTCCAAGGCGTAGGAAAAAGTAAACTCCCTGGGGGTGATTTACTGCATTTTACAAATTGTACCATAGGCTCACCTAGTTAGAACAGACTTCTGACTTAAACTGCTTAGCTCTGCTCACATACATCAGACCAGCCTGAGAAGAATCTGTCCTGTTTTTGAAGATCATAAAGGAAGGCTTGTCAATATTACATTCTGAATCTTTCTCAAGGCTTCCTCAGTCCTTCACTGAAGCCATGATCTGATCTGTGGGAGTTCACCCTCCATTGGTGTAGATGTCAGCCCAGGCCTACTGCTCAGTTCTCCCACACGTATTCCTTAGATGACTAACCCAATGGTCAAGACCCCTCTCTCCATATTGTTTTACAATTTGTGGGCATCTATATGACCCTCAAGCAGACACATCTGATATTCTCTCCTCACTTTCTGACCATCCCACCTCCATTTACAATCACTTAGTACAACATTTCATGGTGCCTGGAACATGGTAGATGCTTAATAAATATTTCCTAATTGACTGTAATCATGCTTTTTTGTATGCTATTTTACATCCCCTCTGTGCCAAAGCCATTGTCAGAAATATGGTACCATCTATTGGTGGGCTATGTGGCTTTCCATTTCCCTTTGGACCATTTCCAATTTTTTAGAGAGTATGGAATTGCAAGATTTTTTTTTTTACCATTATGGCATGGCTATGAGAACACAGAATTTAAAAAGTTGGATATTTCTCTCTGGGGCATCGTTGGGCTGATTAAATGTACTTTAATTAATGAATTTAATTTAATGATTAAATGAACTGCAACCCAGCCTCTCTCTTGTTCATTTTTTTATCTAAGCTCAGGCCTTTCAGCAATGCTTGCCCCAGATAGATGTCCCAATGTACCAACTCAATGAACTCATTATCTAATAGTTTAATATAGAGAGGGAAAGAAGGCAAGATTTTTTAAAAGAAACGCTCTGCCCACATCTTCCACCATCATTTACCAAGGCACCACACCCCACATCTGTTGAGGGACAGAACTTGTGGGATCTTCCAAGTATTGCCCAATAGAGTTCTGGGAAGTGAAACCTCACTAGAAACACAATTTTGTTTCAGAGAGAAGGAAAGAGACATTTCAGGAAGCTTTGTACATGGGCTATCGGGGAAATTCTTAGCTCAACAATGAACATACAATACCAATAAATTAAGACCTATCTAACACAAGGGATATTCCTGAGCACCTGATCTGTGCCCTATAGGAAGCAAAAGAAAGAATACATCACAAGCCAGGTAGATAATTTGAACAAAAGCCTGGAGGTGAGAGATGATGATGCAGTTTATCAGAGGCATCTGGATGGTACCATGGACACAGTACTAGACCTGGAGTCAGGAGGACCAAGTTAAAATTCAGCCATAGACTCCTACTAGCTGTGTGAATCAAGGCAAGTCAAAAGCTCTATCTGCTTCAGTTTTCTCATTTGGAAGATAGGGATGATGATAATGATATCTACCACCTAGATAAAAATGAGAACAAAATAAAATCATCTGCATACAATGCTTTGGAGAGCTTAGAGTGCTGTATAATTGCTAGCTATAATAATTATTATCATTATCATCTGGAATATAGAATGCATGAGATGGAGCCAGGACTAGCCTCTAGGAGAGTCTTTAGAATAAGTCCAAAAAGGTAGATGGGAATATGATTGTGTAGGGCCTTAAATATCAGACTAAGGGGTTAGTATTTTAGCCCAAAGACAATGGGGAGTCACATGAGGTTTTTGAGGAGAGGGGGTAAGACATACCCTTTAAAAAGCTTATGTTGGTCGTGGGAGAGGAGAGGGAGAGGGAGAAGAAGAGGAAGAGGAGAGGAGAGGAGAGGAGAAGAGGAGAGGAGAGGAGAGGAGAAAGAAAAGACCATCCTTGAAAAAGATAAGCACTTGAACCAGTCCAGGTTGGGGGAATATGTAGCACAGAGGAAACAGGCTTTGTTTTTGGAATTGAGGACCTGGATTCCCTGTGACTTGGGCAAATCATCCCACATGAGCCTAGTTTCACATCTGGATAATGATGCAGGGGGAACTCTGAGCAAGATCACTTGTAAGACCCTGCTAGTCATAAATCTGAGTCTAAGAATGGCAAGAGAAGATAGCTTCTTTCATCTCCTTTTTGATGCCTTTGCTATTTTCTTTACTTAGCATGATGTTGCTGGGAATGTTTTCAAAGACAGCCAGACAGGTTTTGCCAGCCCGGACTCAGAAAGTCATCCTTCCCCAGATTCTCCATTTCTTCCCTTGACCCCTCCTCCTATACTTCTTTTCAGAAGGTTTTCACTGGAACTGGGGGGAAGTGATTACTACCCATGTGGGTCTATTTACAGATGTTTTTCCCAGGCTGCATTAGGTTTTTTCCTCTCCAGCCTGATCAGGATGGGGAGTTATTTCCAGGTGCCAAACAAGGTTTGCATTTAATGAGTTCTTTGTGAAAATTAATCCCTGAAGCCTTTACTAAAGTTCATAGCTTTAATTCCTAATAACTAGGGGCAGGATCTTTCAAAGCTCAGGTTCAGCCACTACTATATTACAGGATCTGTGTTAAATATTGAAGACTCAGAAGAAAACAGATCTGATACCTGCCCATCCATTGCACTGCTTGAAATCTAGTAGGTGAGAAAAAATACTGGAATCTTTAATCTTTTCAGTGTCAATGTTCCTGACAATCTCTCTGTGTCTGCCCATCCTGGAAGACTCATGAGCTTCCCTTCTAGTGAGTCACACATCTAGGACCTTCCCCTAGATTTCTTGACATTTCATAGATACCTATGGAGTATATGAGCTGTACATATTCCTGTGAGACTTAACTGTCTTTTCCATTCCTAAAACATTTTTGATGATCACCTTAAGACTCCAAAAGTAGGGTGTGGAGGGTAGAATACTAGGCTGGGAGTCAAGAAGGTCTTTGTTAAAAACTAGCCTCAGATACTTCCTAGGTATTTGATCTGGGGAAAATCACTTATCCCTCTCTAGGCTTCAGTTTTCTCATCTGTAAAGTGGAGATAATGATAGCACCTACTTCCCAAGGTTGTCATAAGAACCAAATGCAATATTTTTAAAATTATTTATTTTTAGTTTTCAATATTCACTTCTGTAAGATTAACTCAATTCTAAATTTTCTCCCCCTCCTTCTCCTTTTCCCTCCCCAACATGGTATGGAATCCTATATAGGCTATACATGTACAATCACATGAAATGTATCTCAACATTAGTAGTGTTGTAAAGAAGAATTAGAATCAAAGGGGTGGGAAGCACAAGAAGAAAAAAAAGAAAAAGAAAGAAAATAGTGTGCTTCGATTTCTTTCTCTGCATGTGAATAGTATTTTCCATCATGAGTCTTTTGGAATTGTCTTAGATCCTTGCATTGCCGAGAAAAGCTAAGTCTATCAAAGTCAATCATTGCACAATGTTGCCATTACTGTGTACAATGTTCTCCTGGTTCTGCTCAGCATCAGTTCGTATAAGTCTTTCCAGGATTTTCTGAAGTCTTCCTGCTCATCATTTCTTATTGCACGGCAGTGTTCCATTACATTCATATACCACAGCTTGTTCAGCCCCTCAGTTTCCAATTCTTGGTCACCACAAAAAATATCTGCTATAAATATTTTTGTACATGCAGGATCTTTTCCCAATTTTATGATCCAAATGAGATATTTTTAAAGAGCTATATAAATGCCAGATATTATTTACACTAAAACCCTCCTATCAAGTCCTTCTTAGTGCTACCTTGTGGCATTGTGGTGACTCCTAGCTCTCCAAGGCAAGCTCTGCCATTTTGAAAAAAAAAAGATTTGTGAATTCTCCTGGTGACAGACTATGAATGTTTTCTGTGTGGGGCAAGTGTAGAGAAGTTCATCAACAGGATGGGCTGGTAAATTTGGAAATTCTTTGATGATGGTAACTCATGAAATAAATTACCCAAGCATAGTATGACACATAACACAAAGTACCACATGGAGAGAGTCACAAGTTGTCAGCCTGATTATTCTTTACATCTCTGAATCTCAGTTTCTTTATCTATAAAATAAGGTTGGAATGAAATTCCCTTAAAGTCACTTCTACTTTTAAATCCTAAGAACTAGGAACAGCTGGTAAGAACCAAAGAGAAAGTAGAAGCCATCAAGACTCCAGGAAATACTTCCAAGTTGTCAGGCACTTCAGCCCCTTGCAATAGCCTGACTCCACGATGACAAAAACAAACATTGTAGACTTGAAAGAGCAAAAGCAGCACAGGTGAGTCCTGGAGCGATTTCCATCCTACTGAATGCATGCAACAGATGCTCCAGCAAGTTGAAAGGAGGTAAACTGGGAGGAGGAGCAAAAGGAGAATCTGGAGGAAACCCCCAGAGGTGAGATATGGTGAGTTAAAGGCAGGTGATAGGTAGATTAGGGTTGTTTTTTTTTTTTTTTAATTGAGGGAATGAGTGAGGGAATGAAATTAACTTAAATAAATGCTCAAAATGTAGTTTGCAAATGATCCTAAAAGAAGCCAGGCTAGGGAGATTGGAGGAAAAGTAATTAGCCTATAGGCCAAGTGAGAGAGTTCTTTGGGAATATCTTTGAAGAGAAGAGAGATTCACATCTAAGTCAGTGGCAGCATGGAAGTCAAGAGATTTAGGAGGCAGTTTTGGAATTCATGGACTTTCAAGAACAACCAGGCTACATTAAAGAAATCTGTGAGCTGCATGCGTTCAATTGATAGAGGTGGGTACTGGCCCATTCCCCACTGAGTGAGCTGGGGAATCTTGAGCTTCAGTACCACCTAATGGCTGTCATAGACATAGCACTTTGAATGGTGCAGCCACACCTGTTAGTAAAGACAGCAAGTCCTCAAACTGACCCTGGGTGGAGGAGCATCCTCCTCTGCATGTCAGATCACCCTCTGTATTCCATGTGACATAAGAAGGTGAGTGCTTCTGTTGCTGCCAGGAGTGTAGGACAAAGGTTACCATTTCCACTGGTCCTGGCCAGTCTTGCTACAGAATTACTTGTGTGATGCCCTGGACCAAAATGGTGTTGAAAGGAATTTCTTCACCACAATTTAAGCCAACACTTTTGCAACATTTCTCAGTGAAGTCCCAAGGAGGTTTGGTAAAAGACCTAAGCTAGGAACTCAAGAATACGATGTGAATTAAAAGGAAGGGGGTTTTTTGGTTTTCATTTTTGTTTTGTTTTATGCTTTGTTTTGTTGCTTTATTTTTTTTAATGGAACTTAACAGAATTTAGATTGAGGTGTCCTAAGAAAGCAGAAAGAAAAAAAATCCATTGGAAAGACAATCATAATTGTTTAAGGTCTTCTCTGCTTGGCTTACTAGGTACAGTTGGGGCAGCCATGTGGTACAGTGGATAGAGCACCAGTGCAGGAGTCAGGAGGACCTGAGTTCAAATCTCACCTCAGACACTTTGACACTCACTAGCTGTGTGACCTTGGGCAAGTCACTTAATTGCAATTGCCTCATCCTGGGTCATCTCCAGCCATCCTGATGAATATCTGGTCACTGGATTCAGATGGCTCTGGAGGAGAAGTGAGGCTGGTGACTTGACAGCCCTCCCTCACTCAAAACAAAGTCAAGTGCAAGTCATGTCATTATTTCTCTGATGGCATGGTCTTCTTCCACAACGAAGGATGAACACAAAACTAGATACAGTTACCTGAAGGTTATAGATGTTACAGATAGCCCCAGGAATGATCAAGCTAAAGGTTCTGCTAACCATTCTTCCAAAGGCTACATGACAGCCACACCAGCAGATAGTAATGAGAGTGGTAGCAGAAACAGTGAGACCTCCAGGAAAGAGTAGAAGAAGTGAAACCATCCAGTAGTGTTGGAGACAGCCTGCGAGAATAATGATGAGAAGGAACAAGAGAAAAGGGGCCTGGCCTTAGTAGATAAGGCCACTCTCCCAGTGGCATCAACAGAGGGCATCAGGAGCTCTGGGATGAACAGTCCCAAACACATCTGTGCCCTCATCACACGGTGGCCAGAGAATGTATCCCTGTGTGTTGGAGGTGGGCTAGGCAAGTGATACAGATATTTATTATGAATTTATCTTCTGATCTAGTTGTTTCCACACTCTCAACTAGTGAATTTTAGGAAGGCCTTCAGAATCCTTTGCTGAATCATGTAGAATTCTACGAGATCATAGATATTCCACATTTTGGTGTTGGTGGGTATGGCTTGATACAACACACCTGACCTCCCTCTAATAGTCCTGTCATCTCTGAATGGGTTACTTCAGGTTCCTAGAATATACTCCATCATCTCCATCACCTTTTCCTCCATGAAACTTATCCTGAGTTTTATGCAGACAAATGGATTTGAAAAGCTGACCAGGGCCTCATTCCAGGAAGAGGAGAGGTCATATCTGGTCTAGTTTCTATAGCAATCTCTTAAGGGCATTAAATTCAGCAGGAAACTTTCTCTGGAGGAAGAGCTGATTTGCACGATGGAGTGGTTTTGAATCTCCAGGAAATGGGTCAAAGCAAAAGGAAAGAAAAGGAGATATGAATACCCACATAAAGTAAACTTTCCAGCTTTATAATAAACAATCAGAAGCTATCCTTTGTCTGACAAAAATAACTACCCAGTCATACACCAGCTCTGGGGCCAGTCCTTTGTTCCAAGAGGGATATGTGTGCACATCTGTGCATGTGTGTGTATACTCACACATATCTACATATACACAGCCAAGCACACAAAGGAATGCACATCTACATATGTAAGTACTCTTATGGAATTCTTATGTCTTGGGATGCGATATACATACATACATATGTGTGTGTGTGTGTGTGTGTGTGTATATATATATATGTATATATATATATATATATATATATATATATATATATATATATATATTTTAACTCCCACCTTCCACAGAGACCTTTCCCTATCCATATCCATCCATTCCTCTACTTGCAGGCAATCCAATCTCCCACCACTAATGCCTTCCCTTTGAGATTAACTTCATATCCATATGTTGCAAGCACAAAGTTGTTTACATGTTAATTCCCATATCATAGATTTGTTTTGAGACTCAAATGACATCATTTTTCAAAGTATTACATGAATACCAAGTTTATTCTTACATTACACTAACTTGGATCTATCCCTACCAATCCCTCTCTGGTCCTCATGCAAAACCCCAGTTGCAACACTGGAGAGAGGTGAGTTTCCCCTGAGTGCCCTATGATTACACCCACAAAAGGCAGCTAGTAGAAATCTCTCTTGGTGTTTAAAAATATGAAGAAACTCAGAGTGTAAATTTTTATTCCAAATACTATTAAAGGGTAAAAAATAGAGTTTGGGGGATGCTATTTTTAGCTCTGATAAGCTTAGATAAGAAAACTTTTTGAATGAATCAATTCCAAATACCTCCTTCAATCAACCAAAGCCCCACTGTATGAGGTACAATCATGTCCTAAAGAATTTGTATAAGAAGAAACAGTCTCAAAACCAAAGGGAAAGATCCTGAGTAACTGGTTTTGAGAGAATGCAAGTGTGGCAATCCAGTATAGTCCTGAGGAGCAAAGGGAGAAATGAGTTGTGGAAGAAAAAGGAGATATCAGGGTCACTAACTCTACATCAAAGTAGAAAACCAAGAACAAGGAACATTCTTAGACAAAGGTTAGCTTTCCCTAATGTCAATCTGCAGATATATGATTTGCTGCTTTGGTAATCAAATGTTTTCAGTAAACTACATTCTGTCTCCAAAAAGAGGTCAAATGTGTTAGCAAAAAATAAATATAAATATAAAGTTATGTAAAAATCCTATCCTCTGTATAAATGTTAGGGATTTTCCTAACTGGGGGTGTGGAGCAATGGTGATGACCTCATAAATGTTTATTTAAAACACACTCCCTAAAACCAAAGAACTACATGGAACTTATGGGTTATTATAGTTTCCCCTAAGATTAAAGTGAATTGGTTATTGTAACAGGGTATTAAAAATTTTACACCAGTTTCAAACAGCATTTAGACTTCACAATGATAGAAAAACACAAAAATGCCATTCTTCCATTCAAAAATGCAGATGAAAATGTTTGTACTTAGAAGGAAGTAGCTAGTGTCAAAGAGGATAGGGGTGAACTTTGTCAAGATAATCTTACAATTTGGGACAAATCTTTTTTTTTATTTTTTTATTATTTTTTTAAACTTTTCTTTTATTTATTTATTTAACTTTTTACATTCATTTTCTTTTTTTCTTTTCTTTTCTTTTTTCTTTTTTTAAATTTTATTTATTTATTTAATTTTTTACATTCATTTTCACAAATTTTTGGGTTCCAAATTTTCTCCGCTTTTATCCCCTCCCCCCACCCCAATACCCCAAGCAATCTAATTTTCCCTATCTCCAATCTGCCCTCTCTTCTGTCATCCCTCCCTTCTCTTGTCTCCATCTTCTCTTTTCTCCTGTAGGGCCAGATGACTTTCTATTCCTCATTAGCTGTATGTCTTCTTTCCTAGTAGCAACAACAATACTAAACAGTTGTTCCTAAAACTTTGCGTTCCAAATTCTCCCCATCGCTCCCTCCCCACCCATTCCCTTTGGGAAGGCAGGCAATTCAATATGGGCCATATCTGTGTAGTTCTTGCAAATGACTTCCCTGATAGTCGTGTTGTGTAAGACTAACTGAATTACCCTCCATCCTAACCTGCCCCTCATTGTTTCTCTTCTATCTTTTGATCCTGTTCCTCCCCAAGTGTTGACTTCAAATTGCTCCCTCCTCCCTTTGCCCTCCCTTCCATCATCCCCTCCCTTGCTTATCTCCTTCTCCCCCACTTTCCTATACTGTAAGATAGGTTTTCATACCAAAATGAGTGTGTATTTTATTCCTTCCTTTAGTCAAATGTGATGAGGGTAAACTTCTTGCTTTTTGTTTGTTTTTTTTTGTTTTTTTTCTTCTCAGCTCTCCTCTTTTTCCCTCCACTAATAAGTCTCCTACTTGCCTCTTAAATGACATATAATTACCCCATTCCATTTCACCCTCTTTCCTCCCACTACATTTCTCTCTCACCATTTACCTTAATTTCTTTTAAGATATGGTACCATTCTATTCAGTTCAATCTGTGCTCTCTGTCTCTGTATGTGTGTGCATGTGTGTATGTGTGTGTGCGTGCATGTGTGTACATGTGTGTGTATGGACCCACCAACTACCCAGATACTGAAAAGTTTTAAGAGTTACAAATATTGTCTTTCTATGCAGGAATGTAAACAGTTCACTTCTGGTAAGTCCCTTAAGACTTCTCTTTGCTGTTTACTTTTTCATGCTTCTCATTCTTGTGTTTGAAAGTCAAATTTTCTTTTCAGCTCTGGTCTTTTCATCAAGAATGATTGAAAGTCCTCTGTTTCATAGAAAGACCATATTTTCCCCTGAAGTATTATACTCAGTTTAGCTGGGTAGGTGATTCTTGGTTTAAGTCCTAGTTCCTTTGACTTCTGGAATATCATATTCCACGCCCTTCGATCCCTTAATGTAGAAGCTGCTAGATCTTGAGTTATCCTGATTTTATTTCCACAATACTGGAATTGTTTCTTTCTAGCTGCTTGTAAGATTTTCTCCTTGACCTGGGAGTTCTGGAATTTGGCCACAATGTTCCTAGGATCTCTTTTTGGATCTCTTTCAGGTGGTGATTGATGGATTCTTTCAATACTTATTTTGCCCTCTGGTTGTAGAATGTCAGGGCAGTTTTCCTTGATAATTTCATGGAAGATGATATCTAGGCTCTTTTTTTGATCATGACTTTCAGGTAGTCCCATAATTTTTAAATTGTCTCTCCTGGATCTATTTTCCAGGTCAGTTGTTTTTCCCATGAGATATTTCACATTCTCTTCCATTTTTTCATTCTTTTGGTTTTGTTTGGTGATTTCTTGGTTTCTCAGAAAGTCATTAGACTCCATCTGTTCCATTCTAATTTTGAGAGAACTATTAAATTCAGTGAGCTTTTGAACCTCTTTTTCCATTTGGCTAATTCTGCTTTTGAAAGCATTCTTCTCCTCATTGACTTTTTGAACCTCTTTTGCCAATTGAGTGAGCCTATTCTTCAAGGTGTTATTTTCTTCAGCATTTTTTTGGGTCTCCTTAACCAAGGTATTGACCCGTTTTTCATACTTTTCTTGCATCTCTCTCATTTCTCTTCCCAGTTTTTCCTCCACCTGTCTAACTTGCTTTTCAAAATCCTTTTTGAGCTCTTCCAAGGCCTGAGCCCACCCAACATCCCCCTGGGATGTCTGGCGTACTGAGGCCCTGCCCTCCACGTCTTTCCCTGATGGCAAGAATATGTCCTCATCATCATCAGATCCGAAAGTCGGGATCATTTGCATGTGTTCGAAAAAACTCTCTATAGTCTTATTTTTCTTCCCTTTTCTAGGCATTTTCCCAGCCAGTTACTTGACTTCTGAGATTCTTGTCCACCCCCGCCTAGATTCGCCCAGCTAGTGCTTGGGGTGTGAGATTCAAATGGGCTTTCCGTGGCAAGCGGCTGCTAATCAATGTGAGCTTTAGTTCTGGTGCAGGGGTGGGGGCGGGGCTGCCTCCCAGGCTCAGCTCCCTCAGGTTGTTTATGCAGAGACTCTCAGTAATGAAGATCCTGCCTGCTGGTGGGGAGTCCCAGGCCGCCACCCCCGCCTCTGCCTCCGCTGCTTCCTGCCCCCGCCTCTGCCGCTGCTGCTTCCTCCCGAGGGGGCCTGAGTCACGGAGACACCCCGCTCCCCCTCTCGGCCAGGCCAGCCATCTCTCTCACTGACCTGTAGCTTCTGTGGGTGGAGGGACCTTCCCGGCCGCCGGAGGTTCCATCCCTGAAGCCTGCTTGGGTCAGCTTCTCTGGGGCCGTGAGGGCAGCACTGGGGTGGGATCCACTTTCTGGGGCATGACGGACCCTGGGGATGGCTCTCCAGGGCTCTCTGGAACATAAATCTCTTCCACTCTGTTTCTGCACATCTTACAGTGATCCAGAACTTACGGGGATATCTTTTTACATTAATTCTATGGGCTGTGGGTTCGGAGCTCATAAACGTGCATCTTTCTACTCCTCCATCTTGACTCTGCCCCCCTGGGGCAAATCTTAAGAAAAAAAACAATACACTTTTTAAAAAGTCCCTTTCCATGGAACTATCTACTTGGAGATGTCTATAAATTCCTTTCCCCAAATTCCATCACTTCCTGAATTTTCTTTCCCCCGCAATGAAGCAACCTTTCCTGTGTCTTCAGGCACAAAACAGATACAGCTAACATAGGCTTAAAAGTGTTGGGAGATTTGAAGGATTTTCCTTTTGTATAAACTATCACAATGTTTGGACTTCTTCACAGAAGGAATGTTGGAAAATGTAAATAAAATATAGAGAAATATGACTAACTGCAGCCAACGAGTGAAAAGCCTCTTGTGCCCAGGTATGGGGGTTGAAGCCTTGTTTTGCTACCAAGGGGCTATCTCTTGCCCTCTCAGTACTTCAACTAACAGACTGACTGCTTCCTAAAAAAGAATGTATTTTTAAAATATGTATAGTTAAGTGAAGGAAGAACTGGACCATGCAATAAGCACTTGCTTCCTGAGCATTGTTTCTTAGCTCAGGCACAGCTCAATTGATGGTGTGAGCCTGGGGAAGTCCCTTCAGTTCTTCTCACTTTATTTGGATATCCTTTATCCAAATCTATTTCTCAAGATTGGAAGATGAGATTAGGCTCAGACAGAATCTCAGGCAACCTTGGAGATATAGTTTAAAAGGACACACATGAAAAGAGGCATTCATTTCTCATGTTCCAGTCTAAAAGTGAGAAACATCATATTGTTTCTTTAAAAGTAACTTTGAAAAAAGAGACAGAACATTTCAACAAATGGTCAGTCAAGTGATGAACCATTTTCCGACAGCTTTCCCTGATAACCCAGGTATCATGTACTCTCTCCTTTGTGAATGTCACATTGCCTTAAATATTCTGTGTGTTTACTTCTCTGTGTATTTGCTGTGTCCCTACTTCAACAAGCTCACTGCCATGCATATAAGAGATGCCTAACTAATACTTGTTGAATTGAACTCAACTGAATGGAAAAGTCTTTGGATAATGGAAGCTTGGTAATATTTAATTCAATGGAATACTTATTTGGCACTTTCTATGTTCAGAGAACTCCCCACAGCCTACTCCCATAATATGCTTTATTTGTTTTTATATTTACATATACAACACATTATCAAAAATGAATTACATCCTAAAAGTGATGATTGTCATAAGTTGGATGTTCCAATGTTTGTGTGGTTTTTTTTTTTTGGGGGGGGGGGAGGTGGTGTGATCTTATAGCTGGAGTGAGAAACAACTGATATAGAGTCCTCTGGGGGGATCCATACATTGTCAGTAGGGCATCAGGAATGACCTGATAATGTTGGATAAACCTCCTGGGGGCAATTTATAGTAAGTAATGGACAAGAGCCAGAGAAGATTGGCTGCAATCTGAAAAAAATGAAATGAACTAAATAGCTCTTCTATTTAAATCCCTGCTATGACCCCCCTTTAGGGATTCCCACCATAGCAAAGGGAGATCTGCCTATTATATTCAAGAGGAGTTCTACATAACCACAGTCAGTCCTCTATCACCATGGGTTGTTTCCACGTAATGACATCATATTTATATTCTTGAAAGAGTTAACAGAGGCTCAGACCCTTGTTCAGGGTTACATAGCTAGTAAGTGTCAGATGTGGGATATGAACCCACAACTTTCTGATTCGAAAACCAGTTACTATTAAGTAATGCTGCTTCTGTCTTTGACCTCTTGTCACAGGACCTTCATGTACAGATGCTTCTATACTCTAAATGGTTTTACAAGGAAGCATGAGCCTGAAGGCTAAATAACTTTAACCACCAGAGAAATTCAATAACCCCCCAGAAATGCCTTCACTCAGAGTCTATTAACACCATTAGAAATGGAAGCTAAGGATTATTAGTAATGACATATGTGTTTAACACTGGATAACGTGCCCAGGGATGATGCAATTGTCAGCTAATCAAAATCCTCCATTTTCTCTAGAAATATTTCATAAGAAAATAGCTGAAGAGTAACAACTCCATCCTAGGAAAGCCTTGCATTATTAAATTAGACTCTCTAATTGCAATGCACTGCACACTTTTCTATCTACATTTTTAAAGTGTCTTGACAGCTTCTTCCACAAGTGAGGGTTTATATTTTTGCCTCCTTCTGAAAGCTTTTTAAAAATTCTTTTTTTAAAAGATTATATGTGCCAATGTGATTATTGAAATGTGTTTTTTTAATTCAACTGAGCAAACATTAAGCATCAACTATGTGCCAAGCCACGTACTGGTAATAAAAGACAAAAACAAAATATTTCTGCCCTCAAAGAGTTTACATTCATGTGTGTGAGCATGTGTGTGTTTATAACATGCATATAAGAAGTTGATAATATATGTATAAATAAAACAAAATATATAGAAAATAATTTTTATTGGAATTCACTAACAATTAGAGGGTTGGTGAAGTCCTTGTGTAGGAGATGGCATTTCTGCTAATCATGGAGAATTTTGTTCAGTGGATTATAGCATTCAATGTAGACTTTGGAAATAACCCTAGTCCAATCTTCTTGCTCCCCCAATTTACCAGTGAAGAAACTGGCCAATATATTATTTGCATAGTTTTGTAAATTATATTTAGGAGCAGATCAATGAATTGACCATGCAGCAATAGCAACCAAAAAACCTAGAAAACTAATTAAAGTCCCTCAACAGCAAAATAGAAAATTATAGAATTCAATCAAACATTTTAAAATAATCAATTCCAATACTATGCAAACTGCTTTAAAAAAATAGGAAAATAAGGGGTCCTCCAAAATTCCTCCAGTGATGGAACTCTGTTCCTAATATCTGAACCAAGGAAAGTCAAAAGAGAAAGACAGCTATGGGCCAATATCCCTCATCAACAGCAATGTAAAATAAAAAATAAAATATTACCAAGGAGACTATAGCAAAATATCACAAAAATTTACCTTCTCTCCTTCTCGCCTTGCCTCAATTGATTGAGAAAATAAGACAAACAAAGTCCCTTTTACAAACATGTATCATTTAGTGAAACAACTTCCCACGATGACCAGGTCTTCTCCATCCCAACAGCTGCGATCTACACTGAGTTCATCAGCCCTCTCTTAGGAGGAAGGCAGCTATTTCATCCTGAGTCTTCTAGAATTCTGGTTGGTTACTGTGCTGATCAACATTCCTAAGTCTTTCAAAGTTGTTTGTCTTTGCAGCTTTGTTTTTATTGTAAAAATTGTTCTCCCAGCTCTGTTCCCTTTACATTGCATCAGTTTCCCCACATTTTTCCAAACCATTCCTTTCATTACATCTTACAGCACAATAATATTCTATCACCATCATATACCATAACTTGTTCGGTTGGTTCCTAGGCATCCCCTCTGTTTTCAATTCTTTGCCACCATAAAAAGAACTGCTATAAATATTTTTGTCCATAAGGGTTGATTTAATTTTAAAACAACAACAATGATAACAATAAATTGTATTCAAGAGTTCACTGCTTAGGATCATGGATTTAGAGCTGCAAGGGACCGTGTCATCCCATTTCCTCATTTCACAGATGAAGAAACTGAGGACTAGAGAATGTCTATGACTTGTGACAGACCACACAGGTGATAAAGCCCTGATTTAAACTCATCTTGTGATTCCAAGTTTATTATTCTAGGCACTTCAAAAATACGATCAGTAGATCTTAACTATGCAGTTAAATAGAAAGTGTAAAGGGAAGTAACTCTCCAGAAGAGGTCAAAGGTTGAAAGCATGAGCAACCCTATGAAAGCTCTACCCATCCTGGTGCCACGAAGGAGTCACACTTGCATCATTCTTGATCTCTACATAGAGGTATATAAAAGACAGTACCTGGAAAATTAGAAAAACCAATTCCAATCTAATGCATTTGTCATCTTTTTTTATTTTCACAATTGAGATGTGAGGGAAGAGGATAAAAAGTCTCTGTGCTGGGAGAATGGGATGGGAGCCTTGTACTTGAGAGCAGTGGTTACTGGAGACTGGAGTGGTTACTGGAGGGGGCATAGCATGATGCCAAGGGGTGTGCCATAAATCAGTTGGAAGAGGGAAGGTTAGAAAATGGGAAGATGAGCTGTATCCTACCATCCTTAAGAGAGCCAATACTGGGACTTATCTTAAATACAAGCATACCTACCCTCATAACTCCCTCACTCTGTAAGCTTTCAACTTCTTCCCTTTTGAATTAGGCATCAGCCCCTCAGTGGTTATAACTGAACCACTAGCTGGTCACCCTCATTAATAACTGTACATTTCTAAATCTCCTCTCCTTTCCTGCCCTCCGCAAAAGAACAGCATACCACTTTCTGCCTTCCTGATCATTTCATGGCCATAGCAACAAGTCCTTTCTTTGAAGGGTGTGTTCTGCACTCCAGTACAGAAATAATGAGTGAAAGCCCCATCTTCCTCCTTTTCATTTTGGGTAGGATGGAATGAATCATTCCCAATGAGCAAGCATGGATGGGTTGTGATGTGCGTTGAAGCTTCACTACACTTTTTCTCTGCCAAACTTCCAAATTTGCACTTCTCCCCACCCCCATCCTTCACTCAGTTTTTCATACCCTCAATGCCATCTTCAAATCTTTGCTCTCCTTCACCTCATATATTCAATCAGCTGCCAGTTCTGGTTGTTTCTACTTCTACATCCCTTGCATCTGTCGGGTTTTCTGTATTCACAAGCCTCTATCTTCACTGAGGCTCTTCTCCCTTTTTAGCCGGATTATTCAGGAGACTCCTAAACAGGTATCCTGACTCGTCTCCCCTTTCTCCAGCCCACCCTCCCCAAAGTTACCAAAGTAGAATTAGTGAAGTGAAAGTTTTTTCACATCACTCAATCAATAAACTTCCTAGCGACTCTAGGATCAAAAACAATTTCATCTGTATCTGATTCTTTTAAATTTCTGTCTTGAATGTTTTATGATGGACATGATTATTTAGTATTGCCCCTGGCTGCTCCAGCTATTTCAGTCCTCTGAATAGGGTAATTGTCAAATGAGAAAATATTTGTAAATTGCTTATCACATAGTAAGTGTTTTAACAAATGCTTATCTCCTCCCCTCCAAAAAAATTATAACCATATAAGGTAATCCACAGGACTGGTCACAGAATTTCCTGCACCTATAGTAGCCTCTGTCTCCCTCCCTAAAGATCTCTACCTTGAGAAATCTTACTCTCCCTTTCAATCCAATCTCAAAAGCAACTTCTTTCCACTTTGCCCGGATCCCATTCTAGCCAGATTTTCAGCTTCTTTTATGTGTTATTTTAAACCATTTGAATTCCCAGCACTTCACCCAATGCTTGGAACACTATAAGGCCTTAATGATACCCTATCTATCTATCTATCTATCTATCCATCTGTCTTTTCATCTATCTATTCATGATTGCTCTATTTCTCTATCTATCTATCTATCTATCTATCTACCTCCTCTATAATTCTACTCTGTGCCCAGAATTTCTCTAATGATTTGATTCACAATGCACCTGGGTGGTTATATCCAGTGAGACTCAACTTGGGACAATGGGGGTAGGAGGGGTAGAGGAGGGGGAAAGGTACTTACCAGTGGAATATACAGGCTGTCCATCATACTTTCTTGAAACATCATTGGCCCATTTTTTTATAAGGCTGTACATCTCTCCAATGATATCATTAAAGCACAGGATTTGAGAGGAAGGAACCTCAACAGTATTTAGTCGAATCCACACACTAAAGGAATCCTCTCTATACCTTAACTGACAAGTGGTTGCCTGGCCTCTACTAACCCTAACCCTAACCCACCACTCCTGGAGGGGATCATCACACTTTGGGAGAGCTCTTGTGTCAAGAATTATTTCCTGCTCTCTAACCTAAATTTGCCACTTTGAAACTCAGAAAACAGCACAGACATTATTTTTGTTAATTTCAAGTCTTTTTGAAACCACCATAAGGGGTTTGGTTCCTGTTATTTCCCCAAGCACGGGCACATGCATGTGCACACACACACACACATGTGCACGCACACACACACACTGTCTGAGATAGACTACATCTGAATATCTGAACTCCCTTACCTGATCTGACATCCTGCCCACCTTGGAATGCACCACAAAGCTCTGTCTAAGAAGCCTCCTTTATATGGCATCCCCATGCCATCCCAGGGATTTAGGCATCTCTCTATAAAACTGTTTATCTTTGCCCATTCCTACTGATTTTTGAAGCAACACACCTGAGATCCCACAAAACCAATTCAATTCAATTAGTATTCATTAAGCACCTGCCATGTTCCCATTACCTGTGATGCCCCGGAGTTACAAAGATAAAAAAAAAGGAACCTGACATCAAGGTGCTTATGTTTTACTGCCTTTAGGGGGAAGGAGATGTCAACATATACACACATAAGGAAATATAAAATATATATGAAGTAAGTTTGCACAGCATATGATTCATGGCTCTTTGATACACATGACCTGTAGGAAGGAAAAAAGGAAGGAAGAAAGGAAGGAATGAAGGAAGAAGAAAGGGAAGGAAGGAAGGAAGGAAGGAAGGAAGGAAGGAAGGAAGGAAGGAAGGAAGGAAGGAAGGAAGGAAGGAAGGAAGGAAGGAAGGAAGGAAGGAAGGAAGGAAGGAGAGAGGAAGGGCATAGTCTACAGTACTTTGCAAACCAAAGCAATGTAGATCTTGATAGAGATGGATTTCACCATCCCTTATTCAGTTAGGATTCAATCACATTTCCTTTTGATGACATGGAAGCATGAATATGGTGCTTCAGACTAACACTAGAATTACAATACAAATTTAATATTCCTTATTAACTATTCTGCTCTTCTTGACAAATTACCATTGGATGGACTGGATAATTCCATTTAAAGAGTTTGTTATAGGAAAAATAGGCTGCACCAGATGGGTGAGTCCCTGGAGTTGGCTGGAGGCTGTAATGACTTGGAATAAGGTACAAATTGGCTTTGTGTTTGGGTAAATGGGATTAATGAGGGGAGGACTCCCTAACTCCCTCATTACCAGTTATCATGATGGAGTACATCCACCCTGAGTCTGATGGCTTGTTGGACAGATATGGGAGCCCAGGACAGATGAACCTGAACTAACCATGTTGTTCCTTCCCTTTGTCTGGAGAGCTCTCGCAGGAAGGGATAATATTGAATTTCACTAGGAATGATGCTTATTGTCATAACACAGACCTAGTAAATTTCCAGGTATTTTATCACATACTCTCACTGTGTTGATGAGAAGAGGGGAGAAAGAAAAGATAAAATTTCATATCCCTTCCTGCCTCCGAGGGAGCAAGGTAGAATATTGTCATGTTTACAACAGAGGAAGGTTTGGGGATTCTAGGGTGCTAACCTGTTTCATTTTGAACCAACCAAAAGCCTCCAAGCCCACTCAAAAAGCTCATTTTCCAGGTCACTGAAGAAAAAGGGCATTTTCAAAGGCTTCTGAATATCTCTCAATGTGGCACAATTTGTGTTCTTTCTGCTACATCCCAATGGGTAGACTTCTGCATTGGACAGAGAAGTGCAGAGAAGGAAGTAGGTGTGGAGGTAACTGGACTGACCTGACTAGGACCCTTTAGAGTGCTTTGACTGGAAGGCCTCCAGCACCTCCACTTGATGTACTTCATTTTGACTTCTCTAATAAAGCCTTCAATAACATCATCAGCTTGCACCCATCTCCCCTTTCTGAATCTTCATCCTACAACTTTCTATACCTTTCATTAATTATTCATCATTTGCTATTTTCACCTTCATGCATACACATTCGTATCCCCAGATGTCCAAGTTTTAAATCTGAATTCAGGGGCTCTGTCTTAGAGGAAGCCTTTCTGTATCTCCTTAGCTGTTTGTTCTCTCTCCCATCTCAAATTAGCATCTGTTAACATGCTATATCCACCCCTAGTGAATAAAATATCTTTGGGGATAAATTGCTTTTGTCTATCTCCATAGATCTGGCACAGCCACCAGCAAAGTAAGGTTCTTAGTAGTAGTATACACTTGTATTGGAGTGGAGACTAGAAGAGACTTATTTAGGAGGCCATCAAATCCCATCCATACAAGGCTACCTTCTACAACATACCCCCCAAAATAGATATCAAGCATTTCTTTGAAGATTCCTAGTGAGGAGAGCTCCTTTACTACTTTAGGGTAGATCTACTTGTTGGGAAGTTCTTCCTGACATGAGGCCCATATTGACCTCATTGAACCTTGGACCTATTTATTGTTCCTGGCCCCTGAACTCTGAGGCCCCATGAAACAAACCTAATCTTTCTTTCAGATGACAACCTTAAAATATGTGAAAATAACTGTCACATCTCCACACAGTCTTCCCTCCCACTAGGTAAAGATATCCAGTTTCCTCAAACAATCCTTAGATGGCGTGGCCACATGGGTCTTCTCCATGCTGTTTTCTGTCTTCTGGACAATTGCTAGCTTATCAATGAACTTTCTAAAATGTGACACCCCTCTCCCCCAGAGCTCAAGATCTAGTTTGAAAGACATCTCCCAAGCTGGCTTGTAGACCCCTTGAGAATATGAATTGTATCACAAGGGCTCAACATCACATCTTGCATGTTGTAAGTATGCAGTGATTATTGGTGCCAAAACTGGTGACAGGAAGGAAAACCAATGTAAAACAAGATGTTGGCAGTCTTGCAAAGCCTTATGTGGCCATAGTAAGACACAAGATTTTACATCCAGTGAAGACTCAGTAATATTCCCATGCTAGTGGTAGTTTTCCTAGGGGCAGGTCAAGGCCAATGTTCATGATACTGAAACCTCCAGTTTTCAGAATTTTCCATTAGTGCTTGGTGTATTATTTAAAAGTCTCTATCCTATTCTTGGTTGGCAGAGAATGTACATGAACAGGAGATACTTTTTTCCATTGACTTCCTAATGACTAAAGGGCATGGACACATACTGTCATTCAGATTAATTATATCAGGAATATTTTAAATTACACTAATTAATTCCAACCTCTAAAAAGTAACCCTAGAGAGAGATCTCGATATCTGGAAGGGTTTAGGAGGAGAATGAAAGTTCTTTCAGGCTCTGCCAAACTGAACAAGCTAAAAGGATAATTCTGGCAGTGGATGGAGTCTGTTGTCTGTAGCTTAGGTAACTAACCCCTACCCTCCTGATTTCCCTATTTGTGTCAGTAATTCTTCCTTTCTCATTTCCTACATCTAGTCAGTTGCAAAAGCTTGTTGTTTCCACCTCCAAAACACAACTCATCTCTATTATATCTCTAGAGCAGACCTGCACAACTTGGCAGAAGGTAGGGGCCAAAATTTAAATAGACTAAACTTCTTTGGGCCATAGAAAGGTTAGACTAGAGCTGGACTGATGATGGTTGGTTGTTGTGGTCATGTGACAAATAGGAGAGTGAACAGTGACAATCCTACATTTTTGGGAGTTATCCTTTGGGGAAATCCTTTGGCAGGATGCAAGCAGCCCTCAGATTATATGTTGTACAGGCCTGCTCTAGAATAACCCCATGAGTTTTAGAGACTTTTAGAGAGCAGGTAGCTTAGTGGCTCATTAGATAAATCTCTGGGCCTGGAGTCAGGAAGATTTGAGTTCAAATCCAGCATCAGATACTTATTAGCTGTGTGACCCTGGGCAAGTCACTTAACTCTGTTTGTCTCAGTTTCCTCATCTGTAAAATTAGCTAGAGAAGGAAATGGCAAACAACTCCAGTATTTTTTTCCTTTGCCAGGAAAACCTCAAGTATGGTAACAAAACATTGGACACAAATAAAAAATAACTGAACCACAGTAACAATCCAGAAGGCAATTATTGAATAAAGCAAGATAATACTAGGGTAATACTTTTACAATACAAAGATCTTCACTAAGATTGACAGTTAGTGGAACTGAATATTATCTATCTGCCTTTTGGAGGAAAAACTCTGAATTTATGAACATCTACAGCTTCCACAAGTCCACATATCTCTCTCCAGAAAAGAGCAAGCAGAATTTCAATTACATTTGCTTTTCCAGATTGCGAGTCTTTGGGACTTAGTCAAATGTCTTTCTGGTTGTAATTCCATGTAAATCTACTGAGCTGGGCACCGGAGTTTGTCTGGTAGACAAGTTTTTGATAGTGTTTCTCTATTTTCTGGCTGATAACTAGAAGAAAGTCCCCTTCTGGCTCCTAATAAGATGGAAATGAGGCTGGCATATGAAATATAGGTGGGGCTAAGGAGAGATGGCAGAAAAGACATCTGAGTAACTCCTTCTGAGCTCCTTTATCCCACCTTCTGAATCTGGAAAAGGGAAATTTGAGCCGACCACAAATCAGTTCAGAAATAAAAAGCTTGTCCCATTTCACTGGCTCACTTATGAGTCATCCAGAAAAGATATTCTCAGAACACAGAGCTAATGTAGTTAATTGTTGAGAGGAGGAAAAACAGATCTTTTACAGAAACAAGGCCTATACTTACGATTTCATTTCATAGGAATAAGGAAATTTCCTCTATCTATGCAAATTGGCACCTTCTCACAGTCTTAGATTCACCGATAGCACTGAGTGGTTAAGTGATTTCCCCAGAGTCACATAGCTAATATGTAGATAAGATGTAGGATGGAGTAGAGGCCTCCTTGGCCCTACAGTTCACTTTCTAGTCACTACACCAAACTGCCTCTAAAGCTAGTACATGGAGTAGTGAAGAGGGGCCTCCATCTAGAACCATGACAATATGGTAGGAATCTCCCCTCAAATTCTCAGCTGCCTCAAAGATGAGTCTATGTAAAGCATTTGAGCAGACTCAAGGGCTATAATATTCACTGCTGCCTAATGTTTTAGCGATCCCTTCCCACTTGAGAATTCAGTAAGACAGGGAGCATGAGGATTATTGCCTCCATTTTACAGATGCAAAAACTAAGTCTCAGAAAAAAGAGATAACTTGGGGATGTAGCCAAGATGGCAGAGTAGAGGAACAGATCTACTGTAGTTTTCCCCACAAAACCTATAAAATACCTGTAAAAATAACTCTAACCTAATACTAGAGCAGCAGAATCCAGAAAATGACAGAGGGAAAGAGATTTTCAGCCCAAGGCAACCTGGAAGGCTGACAGGAAAAATCTATTGCACCAGGTTCACACAGCTCAGCCTGGGTCCTGTGGTGTGGCACACAGAGCACTGAATCAGGCTTGGGGGTGCAGAATCTTGGGCAGTATCTGAGGTTCCCAGATTCCTCAACCCACAAATGCCAAAGACAGTTTCAAAGGTCAGTGAGAAAGCTCTTTCACCTGGGTAAGAAGGGAGCAGGGTCCAGCCCCAGCCCTGGCCCCGGGCAGCATTTAGCTTTGCAGCACTCTGCCTCAAGACCCTGGGGGAATCAGGGGGATGATCTGAATCTCAGTCCTGAATGGCATACCTGGGGTGAGGAGGAGCACTGTTCTAGTGGAGCTGGAGGCAGTTGTGGAGAGGGAACCCCACTCACAGATCCTGGGCAGAAAAGCTTGTGGTTGTTCCCAGACCACAGCACATGCCAGGAGAGGAGTAAACTCCTCTCCCTTGAATGTGCCACCTTGGAGGAACTAAGAACTCATATGTCCCTAGAGTACACCCTCCACTTGACAAAGGACTCAAAAATCAAGTAACTGGCTGGGGAAATGCCCAAAAAGAGAAAAAAATAAGACAATAGAAGGTTACTTTCTTGGTGAACAGGCATTTTCCTCCATCCTTTCAGATGAGAAAGAACAAAGCATAGCATCAGAGGAAGACATCAAAGTCAAAGCTTCTCCATCCAAAACCTCCAAAACAAATTTGCAATGGTCTCAGGCCATGGAAGAACTCAAAAGAGATTTTGAAAATCAGATCAGAGAGGTGGAGGAAAAATTGGGAAGAGAAATGAGAGCAAAGCAAAAAAAAATCATGAAAAGCAAGTCAACAGCTTGCTAAAGGAGACCCAAAAAATGCTGAAGAAAGTGACACCTTAAAAATAGACTAGCCCAAATGGCAAAAGAGGTTCACAAAGACAATGAAGAGAAGAATGCTTTAAAAAGCAGAATTAGCCAAATGGAAAGGGAGGTTCAAAAGCTCACTGAAGAAAATAGTTCTTTAAAAATCAGAATGGAGCAGGTGGAAGCCAATGATTTTAGGCAAACCAAGAAATTATAAAACAAAACCAAAAGAATGAAAAAATTGAAGATAATGTGAAATATCTCATTGAAAAACAACTGACCTGGAAAATAGATCCAGGAGACTCAATTTAAAACTATGGGGCTACCTCAAAGCCATGATCAAAAAAAGAACCCAGACATTATCTTCCAAGAAATTATCAAAGAAAACTACCCTGATATTCTAGAACCAGAGGGTAAAATAAACATTGAAAGAATCCACCAATCACTTCCTGAAACAGATCTGAAAAGAAAAACTCCTAGAAATATTGAAGCCAGATTTCAGAGTTCCCGGGTCAAGGAGAAAATACTGCAAGCAGCTAGAAAGAAACAATTTGAGTACTATGGAAATACAATAGAGGATTTTCAAACATTCTTGGAGAAAAGACCAGAGCTGAATAGAAAATCGAACTTTCAAACACAAGAATCAAGAGAAGCATGAAAGGTAAACAGGAAAGAGAAATCATAAGGTACTTACTAAAGTTGAACTGTTTACATTCCTACATGGAAAGATAATATTGGTAACTCGAGACTTTTCTCAGTATTTGGGTAGTTGGAGGGATTATATATGTAGAGACAGAAAGCACAAGGTGAGTTGAATAGGAAGAGATGATATCTAAAAAAATTAAATAAAGGATTGAGAGAGGAATATATTGGGAGGAGGAAGGGAAAAATGGAATGGGGCAAATTATTTCTCATAAAAGAAGCAAAAAAAGCTTTTTCAATGGAAGGGAATAGGGGGTAGATGAGAGGGAAAAAGTGAAGCTTATTCTCATCACTTTTGGCTTAAGGAGGGAATAACATACACACTCAATATTGTATGAAAATCTATCTTACATTATAGAAAAGTAGGGAGGAAGGGGATAAATAGGGTGTGGGGGATGATAGAAGGGAGGGAAAATGGGAGGAGAGAGTAATTAAAAGTAAAACTTTTGTGGAAGGATAAGGACAAAAGAGAGAATAGAATAAATGGAGGACAGGATAGGATGGGGGGAAATATAGTTAGTCTTTCACAACAAACTATTAGAGAAATCTTTTGCATAACTGCATATGTGTAGCCTATATTGAATAGCTTGCCTATACAGTGAGGATGGGTGGGGAGAGAGGAAGGGAGAGAAGTTGGAATTAAAATATTTAGAAACAAATGTTGAGAATTGTTTTTGTATGCAGCTAGGAAATAAGAAATACAGGTAATGGCATAAGAAATGTATCTTGCCCTACAAGAAAAGAGAGAAGATGAGAATAAGGAAGGGAGAGGTGTGATAGGAGAGAGGGCAGATTGGGGAAAGGGGTAATCAGAATGCAGGGTGTCTTGGGTTGGGGGAAGGGGAGAGATAGGGAGAAAATTTGGAACTCAAAATCTAGTGGAAATGAATGTTGAAAACTAAAAATAAAGTAATTTAAAAAAAAAATGGAAGGAGATAACTTGTCCAAGACCACACAAGATAGTCAGTGGCAGACCCTTGATTTGAACCCAGGTCCTACTATACTGCTTCTTAAATGTTTCCAGTTCTCTTTTAACTATATTGGCTCTTCAGTCAATATTGAACAACTTAATTAATGAAATAAAAGTTAATAATAGTTTTTTAAAAGTGTGATGTACATTAGTTCTAGAGAAATACACTTCATCATATGTGATTTTGATTTCCTTTTGAGGAAGGGGAAGTGCATTTGAATCAGAACTAACTCCACTAACATGGAAGAACAACTTATCTGTAGCTTCTGGTCATATAGAGTTCTCTGGAGGGGAGGGGGGGTACCGAGTCTTTAGCTAATTCACCCTGACTCACCAGCAGGTAAGTATCCAAGGTAGGATTTGGAACCTTGGTCTCCTTGATTCTGAAACTGACCATCTCTGTACACATATTACTTTTAGTGATTGTGTACAGACCTACAGAAAATACATACCTGCATGCTTGAGCATAACCACAGGAAGGTAAACAAGATTGTGATGTGCCATAGTTTCTGCTGAACAACTAAAAGGACTGCCAGCTTCTTCTAGATTGTGACACCTTGGAGATAAGTCCTTTTTCTCTCCACCTTAAAGTTCTGGAGAGATTCTTCCAATTCTCAGGATCCTGTCATTTGATCACACTAATGACTACTTAGGGATATCATTTCATACAAGAACCAATTGAAAGAATGGGGGACATTTATTCCAGAGAAGAGAAAACAGGAAGGACATGTTGCTCTTTTTGAAAATTTGTAATGCTATTCAATGGGAGAGGAGTTGTATTTTCTCTGCCTTGCCTTGCAGAAAGAACTAGAAAAATATAGGCATAGTTCTGAGGCTCATTGTCTTAAACTCCAATTGCACTGACATGGCTGGTCCACAGAGGGCAGTGGGATATGTCTCCTCTCAGGGTCTCAGGGGAAACCCAGATGGATGGGAGAGTTGTTTTATAATACTCTGCCTTATAATCTCCCAACAGCACATTACAGGACCACTCTTACTGTGAATGTTAGGAAGTCCCAAATCTTCCAACCTTGTGAAGCCTATCACATCATTGTCTAGTTAATGGATAAGGGAAGGAACACCAGTTTTCTTGTTCCTCCCAACAATTCCTCCTCAGCTACTTAGCTGGAAGTGATGTCCCTCTAGCTAATTGCAAATTAGACCATAGGTTGTGACAGACTTTAAAACCAATCATACTATCATTCTTTTTTAGCATCCTTTCATTTGATCCAATAGTTTTCCCACCTTCTAAACTGATTAAAGACTTATTTTCATACCCCCAGTTTAATACCTTTCATTCACTCAGTAAAGGTGTTCTTACTTGATAGAAGTATCAGGATATAGAACATCTTACAGTTATACTAAGTGGGGTGGTGGCTGATTGAATGATACGATCAACTCCTATCCTCACTTCCATGTGTTATAGTTGCAATGAAGCAACTTTAGGCAAAATGACACTTGCACCAATGTAGGATGGATGAAATTTCTTCTCATTGGAGATCGTCAAGCAAAGGTTAGATCACCAATTGTCAGGAATGCTATGAAAATCATTCTTTTCCAGGATATGAATTGGACTCAGTGACCCCTGAGGGTCCTGCCAGCTCTGAAATTCTGATTTTGCAAAGACAGAGCATCATTCTGACTACATGGGGAACACAATGGTAATACATCCTCAAGCCTCAGCTACATTGGATGCCTTTGCCTTTTTCCTTGAGGACTTATTCTTTTTGTGCATATTTCTGCCCTGTTACAGATGAGTTAATAAGGACTTGAGCTAGAGAGGTAATAGTGTGAATAGAGAGAAGAGGAAAGAGGACAGAGGAATGACTGAGATAAAATTGACCATATTTGAGAACCGACTGGATATGATACAGGAGCAGGGGATGGAGAGCAAAAGAAAGGAGTCAAGAATCAGATGCCAACTGAGAATGTGGGTGGCTACAAAGATGATGGTGCCCTCCCTAGAACAGGAAAGTCCAGAGGAAGGGAAGTTGTGGCAGAAAGATAGTTCTGCTTTGAAGTGTTGAATCTGAGCTGCTTTTTCAGGTTAAAAAAAATCAATGGTGATTTGAATTACCTATTGACAGATTAACTATGGATCCCAGCTCATTTACAAACCAAACATACTTGGGTCTATTGTCTTTGGTCATCTTTGTACAGTTTGCTAAAGAACATGGTTTACATGAAACTCATGATAACATCGTACTCTACAAAGTGTACATGCACCTCACTTCAATAAATATATTTCCTGAATATAATGGCAGAATTGTGTTTGTGAAGACAGTATTCTGCCATGACTTCTCCTCGGAAGCTGGGTAGCATATTGGTTATAAAGCAATCTCAACATCAGGTGGCCCTAGGTTTGAACCTTCTGATAGTCTGGCCATGTGACCTTGGGAAAGTGTCTTCCCTTCTTAGAGTCCCAGGCAACTCTTTAAGACCAAAAGTTGCAAAGAAGGGTATGATATGAATCAAGAGGGGAAGCTTTCTCACTGGAGTTCCCCATACCAATGAAACTACAGCCTTGGTATACTTTTTCAACTTTCCATCCAACCCAAATGATACCAGTATTTATTAATCAATTAAGGCAGATGCTGTGCTGCATTCTGGATATAAAAGCGTACATGGATGAGCTCTTGTCCTGGAGAAATAGTCATTCCCTGGGCATAGAAGAGGCTTCCCTTAAGGGATGGTAGTTGCCCTGGGCCTTGAAGGAATCCAGAGGTTCTGCAAGATAGAGTTGAGGAAGTCGTGCATCCCAGACAGGGGAAAAAGCACGTGTGAATACTTTCTGAAATAACTTCATAAAGATCCCGGGAAACAAACACCAACAGTAACAGCAAAAATACACTCCTCCCCCAACACATTGACACATGCCTCCATCCCTACCTTTCCTTATCTGCTCTGGCCTAGGGCTCTGCAAGCCTTAGCTAAGTATCCTTCACTCATTTTGGTCATGTCCAACTCTCCATGACCCCACTTGGGGTTTTCTTGGCAAAGATACTGGAGGGGTTTCCCATTTCCTTCTCTGGCTCATTTGGCAGATAAGGAAACTGAGGCAAACAGGGTGAAATGACTTGCCCATCACACAGCTACTAAGTGTCTGAAGCCTTTGGCTTATGACTGAAAGTTTATTTCATTCTTTAGACCTAGATCAAGAAATCACCTTAGGTGAAGTGCTTGCTGGTGTCAGAGATTGTTTCTCTTGTTGAATTGAATTTGTTCTGCACACAAAGGCCACGCATGTGTATGGTGGTCCATTTGTGAAGTGAGTTCCAACAGAGTTTGACAGCGTGGGTTAGGACTTTGCTGTTTCTCTGCCTGAATTTGTCCACTTGGGAGAAACCGAGAATATGGCAAAAAAGTGCTCCAATAAACATGCGCTTATTTCAAAATGGCACTCAAGTGCTTGGTGCAGACCATGAAGAGGTTGGTCACACAAAAGGGAAGATGATGGGGTTCTGGAAGAACTGATTGGTCAATGGATTTGCAAGTTAACATTTCTCTACTCATTTAGGTACTTGCTATTCCTTACAAGGGACATTCCATCTCCTAACTCCAGGCCTTTGCATTGGCTGTCCCCCACGCTTGGGATACTCCCCTTCCTCACCTCTACCTCTTCGCTTCCCAGCCTTCCTTCAAGATTCCACTCAGACACCACCTTCTGAAAGAGGCCTTTCCAATCATTGCCAGCCCTGTTGGCATATTCCTCTACTAGTGCCTTCCCTTTGAGATTACCTTCCATTTACCCTATGTGTATTTATATATGCCCAGTAAATTTCATGCGACCTGTCTTATTAGAGTGTAAGCTTCTTTGAGGGCAGTGACTGGTTTGTTTTATTTTTTGCCTTTCTTTGTATCTCCAGTGCTTAGCGCACTTGTCTGGCACATAGCATGTATTTAATCAGTGCTTATAAATTGTTTCATTGATCCTTAACGACTACAAACATACTTGCCTTATTTGGTATTATTGAATAAATGATTTTCTGTGAGTCCATAAGATCCTTCTTGCCATTGAAGTATTTGGATGCTCTTCCCATGACCTCCTAGTACATCAACACACACATACACACACACATATACACACACACTGAGCTCAGGTGAGATTCCTGAAGCACTATTTGAGCAACAATTGAATGGGTGACTCATCCCTGATCTTGGGCAACCCATATTTCAAAGAGAACATCAGCCTGGGCATTTGTGAGGCAAGCACCTGAGAATAAAAAACAAGGATGTGTCCATTGTGTTCATGACATTTTAAATTTGCTTCAGAGAAGTATGAAGTAGAGGAGAGGATTCTGGGATCAGGAAGATCTGGGTTCTACTCTTGCCTCAGACATTTAGCAGCCATGCAATGGTGGGAGATCCTTCCACCTTTCTGAGATTCAGTTTCCTCATCTGTTAAGTGGGGATAATAAGCCCTAGAGTGCTGACTTTTCAGTGCTATTGCAAGGCTTATATGATTTGGTAAAGTGCTATCCAAATGTCCAATACTATTCAGTAAACATTTATTAAGCACCTATCATATGCAAGGCATGTGCCAAGTGACAGGGTTACAAAGAGAAAATGAAAAAGTAATCCCTGCCCTCAAAGAACATACAGCTTATTAAAGTAGAGAAGACTTTGTCATCATCAACATCACCATCACCACCACCACCACCATCACCATCATCATTAGAGGGATGACTGATTCCAAGGAAATAATGGCACCCTCCTACAACAGGGCAGCAACAGAAACCACATCCAGGCACTCAGAACATTACTTCCTAAACTGTCCTTACAGAGCTTGAGCAGAGACAAGGACTGCTCCAGGCCTTTGGCTGTAACCCAGCTCCTTCATCTCTGACTTATTCCCTTAGTTTTGAACTGTGACCAATACTATGTGAACCAGCTTCCTCCAGTCAAGCTCTCATGCCCTTGGCCCTCCTTCTCTTCTTCAGACTTGACATGCCCAGTTCCTTCCATTGACCTTTCTGTGACATGGACTCCTAGCCCTTCACCTTCCTGGACATTACCTAGCTTATCAATGTTCTTCTTTGGTTCCTAGAACTGACCCCAATAGTGCAGATACAATCTGACCAAGTGATCTGAGTGATCTGAGGCCACAAGTGATTGTCACATGCTCCAATAGCCCCATATCGCTGACCAAGCAATAATAAAAGCAGATATTTATATAGCTTCTGGGGCAGTTAGGTGACTCAGTGGAAAGAGTCAGGAAGACCTGAGTTCAAATCTGACCTCCAACACCTACTAGCTGTGTGACCCCGAACAAGTTACTTCACCCTGTTTATCTCAGTTTCCTCATCTGTAAAATGAACTAGAGAAGGAAATGGCTAAAAACATTCCACCATCTTTGCCAAGAAAACCCCAAATCCAGTCATGAAGAGTTGAACAAGCCTGAAACAACTGAACAAGAATAAAATGTAGCACCTACTATGTGCCAGGTCCTGTGCAAAGTGCTTTATAAATATTATCTATTTAATCCTCATGACAGCTCTGGGAGGTGTGCTGTTATTACCTTCATGTGCCAAGGGTCACACATTAAGTGTCAGAAGTCACATTTGAACTCAGGTCTTCTAGATTTCAGGCATAGAATTCTGTGCACTATATTTCATCTAAGACCCTTAGTCTGACATTCTAGACCTCCAGAGCCTGAGGTCAACCTCTCTTCTGTGTTTTCTCTTCTACTGGGCTTTTGTGTGTACCTTAGGTCACAGGGAGAGTGGATGGAGTGTGGCATTTGAAGTCAGAAAGACCAGACTTCAAATCCTATCTCAGCCATTTATATGCACCAAGACCCTACACAACTCCCTCAACTTCTCTCAAAAAGGACATAATAATGGCATTTACTTCACAGAGATGAACCCTTGATGAAGATCCAGTGAGATCACTTATGTCTAGCATCTCATAAACTTTAAAGTACCATAGAAATCTAAAGATTATTTTTACTGTTACCCCAAATTTCTCAGCATCTTCATAAATCTATAAAGGGACTTGTTAAGTGTCTTCGAGGCCTTTATATTGATTACCCTCATTTTATTTTCAAACAAAATGTTTGCTGGCTGACCCAATAGGCAAGCGACCATCCTGACCCAGTTTATTATGAGAAGAATCTCTCTGTGTGTTGGGACAAGCAATGGGAATTCTGAGGGAGGAGATTAGTGAGCCAGACACCAGGCTTGGGAGCCTTTGGGAGCTGGGGAAGGGCAGAGGCTCCTGGGAAGGGGGAGGAGAACAAAGTGGGGGAGGAGAAGAAACAAGCTCCCTTTGTGTTTCACCAGGAAACCCAGGCTGGCCCTTGTCCACAATGGGAGCAGGAAGAGAGAGCAGAGGTCAGATGATGAGAGTGTGAACCTAAACCCTGCTGCCCAGAGACATTCAGACTCAGAGAGGGAGCCCAGAAGCTCCAGAAATGAGGAGCCACCAGTCAGAAGAGGGTGAGAAGCTGCCCCTGCTCCCCTCCACCATCCTATCACTTCCTACTGGGGGGCAGGGAGAGGAGTAACTAAAAGAAAAACTTACCCACTCCTGAGGCCTAAGGGGAGGCCTTTCCTGAGGGGAAAGGGTGGAAAAAAGATGCTGGAGACACTCAACTGAGACAGGAGCTAGTGCTACTGGGCTTTTGTGTCTGTGGAACCAGCAAAGGGCCACTGGAACCAAGGACTAGGTTCCAGGTGACCAGAATTCCCATCCCCCATGATGAGAACAATCCTAAGACCAGGGGAACACAGATCATTCTCAGTGAACTATCAGCATTTCTTTGACCTGCTTACATGCACTGATGTGTTTCCCTTGGAACCTGCCAGCTCTGGTTTAGTTCCAGGGATCTATGTTTTTTCAAAGTGCTCTTAGGAGAACAAAGGACCCTGAAATGAGGCTTGTTGAGCTTTGTCTTAACTATGATAAAGGGAGCATTTTGTATCCTTATCATCTGTGGACAGTGGGGACCTAGGGGAAGCCAGCCTTAGCTGGCTCTAGCCTGAGAGAGTCACTCTAAGACATCCCCTGGCTTTAGTCCTTATGAAACCTATGGAACCAATACAATAAAAGTGTGAACAATGAAACTTTTGAAGCCTATTTGGCAGGTCTCATTTGAGCCCTTTGAGCCATAGTTTAATAGCAGGCCCTAAGAGCTGCTGGACCATTTCCTACAAAAGAATCCTATCTCTACTTTGTATGTGTTTTGTAAAAAGAGGCACAGGAAGATCTCAAAGTGGACAGGAAGACTTAATCTTGCAAGATTAAGAATGAGCCTCCACTAGGGCAGACAGTCATCATGTACCCCCTAACTCCACTCTTTTTCCCATTTCTTTTAACCACACCCCCTTCAATATGGACCCAAGGTCCTTCAGCCCTGATGTTGTCCTCTTCTGAAGGCTCTCCAGCTTAGAATGTTGTTCCCTGAAGGCCTGAAGTCCTCAGACCTGGAGCCTGTCCTTCAGAATCTGGCTAGTATGAGAATACTATGACAAACCCTGATGAAATCAAAGAAAAATTTTATGAAGACCTAGAGACCCTTATCATCAATGTGCCAAAAGAAGACAAGCTTAAAATTCTGGGTGACTATAATGCTAAAGTAGGCTCAGACTACCAGACTTGGGAGGGAGTCCTAGGGAGGAATGGAGTTGGAAACAGCAACAGCAATGGTCATTTACTTCTGAAAACTTGTGCATCACATGACCTTCTCATTACCAACACTGTCTTCCATTTACCTAAATGCAATAAAACTTCATTGATGCACCCTCGAAGTAAACCCTGGCATCTAATAGATTGTGTGATTGTAAGGAGAACAGATAGACAAGATGTGAGAGTGACAAAGGCAATGTGTGGTGCAAAGTGCTGGACTTATCATAGACTTATCCCTTCCAAGATAAATACTCACACTCATCAAAAGTGCCACCCCCAAGGCAAAATGACTACCAGAAGAATTAATGGCAACAAATTAGAGCTCTTCTCTGAGTGTGATCAGTTGGCTGCTGACTTGGAGGGAAAGTTGAGCCAACATACAGTTGGCAACAGTGGAGCAGAAAAGGAGTGGGCAGCTCTCAGAGATTTGGTGTACAGCACTGCATTTGCTCATCTAGGTCAGAACACTCAAAAACACCAAGACTTATTTGATGAAAATGATGGGGAAATTCATAAGCTGCTAAATGAAAAACCAGAACTCCACAGGATTTACCAGCAGGATGGTTCATCCACCTCTAAGAAGGCAGCTTTAATTTCATCAAAAGCAAAGTATGCAAAGGTTAGAGAGATGCAAGATTCCTGACTCAGTAAGAAGGCAGAAGAAATTCAGTTTTATGCTGATAGAACAACCCAAAGCGCTTTTATGATTCCCTGAAAGCTATTTATGAACCAAAAACTGACGATGCATCACAACTACTCAGTGCTGATGGAGTAACATTGATTAGTGATAAGGATATGATCCTAGAGTGATGGACAGAATGCTTCCATAGTGTTCTCAACAGACCATCATCAATCAATGCTGAGGCCACTGAACATTTACCTCAGGTTGAAGTCAGTCCCTCCTTAGCTAAAATGCCAACTGAAGAAGAGGTTTTAGGGGCCATTAGGCTCCTTTCATGGGGCAAAGCACCTGGTACTGATTCTATTCTGGCTGAGATTTACAAGGTAGGGGGACCTTTGCTCATACAAAACCTGACTGAAAGTTTCCAGGTTATATGGCAAGAGGAGATTATCCCCCAGGAATTCAAGGATGCCTTCATTGTCCATCTCTATAAGGGTAAAGGGATAGAATGTCCTACAACAATCACAGAGGGATCTCTCTCTTAGTCATTGTTGGCAAAATTCTTGCTAGAGTCCTCCTTAATAGGCTGATCCTTCACCTGGAAGATGATCATGTACCTGAGAGCCTGTGTGGTTTCAGAAAGGACTGAGGAGCTGTCAATATAGTGTTTGCTGTCCAACAACTCCAGAAGAAATGTCAGGAGCAGAACAGAGGTCTGTCCACAACGTTTGTAGATCTGACTAAGACCTTTAGCACTGTTGGTCATGAGAGTTTATGGAAAATTATGGAAAATTTTGTTGCCTGCAGAAGGTCATCAATGTTGTATGTCAATTTCATGATGGCATGTTTACCCAGGTTCTGGATAATGGACAAAACTCTCGTGCCTTCACAATCATCAGCGGAGTGAAACAGGGCTGTGTGCTTGCTCCCATGCTTTCTAGCATGATGTTTTCAGCCACATTGTCAAATGCTTTCAATGAGAATGAACACAGTATCAAGGTCAACTACCGTACTGATGGTTAAGTTCTTCAATTTGAAAAGGTTACAAGCCAAGACCAAAGTGGAGGGAGTGCATGATTTTCTGTTTTCAGGTGATTGTGCACTCAATAAAACCTCTGAAACTGAGATGCAATAAAGTATGCATCAATTCTCTGCTGCCTGTGCTAATTTTGGCCTAATAATTAACACCTAAGAAAACATAGGTGTTCCATCAGCCACCACAACACTATCCATACGTGGAACCATTGGTTACAACAAATGGAGAAGTTTGGAATGCTGTGGATAAGTTCATTTACCTTGATAATGTACTTCCCAGGGATGTGTACATTGACAATGAGGTTGATACATGCATTGCCAGAGCTAATTCAGTGTTTGGGAGGCTCCAAATAAAGGTTTGGGAGAGAAAAAGTATTAGACTGACTACCAAACTGAAGGTCTACAGAGCTGTTGTGCTGATCTCATTGTTATATGCTTGTGAAACATGGACAGTATACCAGCGCCATGCCAGGAAACTGAATCATTTCCATTTAACTGTCTTAGGAAGATTCTGAGGATTACCTGGCATGATGAGGTACCAGACACTGAAGTCCTTGCACAAGCTGAACTGCCAAATATTCAAACTATGCTTCAGAGAGCACAACTGCGATGGGCTGGCCAAGTTGTTGGAATGGAAAACGTACTTACCAAAAAGACTATTTTATGGAGGTCTTGCATGGGGCAGGCGATCACATGGTGGCCAGAAGAAACAATAAAAGGACACTCTCAACGTGTCTCTCAAGAACTTTGAATTTGACTGTGCAATATGGGAGACACTGGCACAAGATCGCTCAGCATGGCATGCCCACATAAGAAAAGGTGCTGTGCTCTTTGAGCAAAGCAGAATTGAGACAGCACGAAATAAATGCAGGATGAGTTTGGGGTATCCACATCAAATATTCACATGGACTATCTGTGCCCAATTTGTGGTAGAGCATTCTGAGCCCATATTGGTCTGATCAGCCACAGTCAGACACACTGAAATTTCACTTTACAATGGTAATGTCATTTTGGTCCTCTTCAAAGATGAAGGACAACCAGCAATCAATATGAGAATATCAACTCATATTTCCTCCAGGTCCAGAAACCCAGGAGCAGACCCTGAGGAATATCTGGACTCCCCTTTAAAGTCTTGCTCACCCCCTGATAAGCAGGAGAGACTTGTCTGGGGTCCAGTTCTTCCCAGTGGGCCAATGTTCCTAACTGCTATTAGTGGGTGACAGTCTTGCTTTGAGCACATTCACTGTGTCACTGTGACATGGTCAATGATGCTCTGCACTTGGAGTCAAGGAGACCTAGTTTTAGATCCCATCTCTGACATGTTCCAATTGCATGACTGTGGGTAAGCTAATTCACTTTTCTGGGACTCTGTTTCCTTATCTGTAAGACAGAGAACAATAACTAACCCCTGCCTCATAGGCTTGTTGTGGCCTTGAATGAGACCATCTGTGTAAATTACTATGCAGAGTCTAATGTAGTCTATGAACACTAATTATCAGTAGCAGACTCCAAAATGCTTTCTGGACTTTCAAGTTCCACACCATCAGATGGCCTTGAGGCAAACGAAGCCCTCCCCTGCTCAGTGGGCCCATTGATTCACACAGATTCTAGGGTCTTGGTTCTTTGATTCTACAGTCATTGAGTATGGCATGCAGGCCATGTATAACACTGCTTATTCAAGATCAACCTCTGTTACAGATTGACATCAATATTCAACAGTTCACACTTTGGTCAGCCAAAACCCCAAGTGTGCATGGTGAAAAAACAAACTTTTGCCAAAACGAATGTGAGCCAGACTTTCCTAGGATGCTGTTCTCTGTTAATGCTTTGTCAGTCCTACTATGGAGGATTGTTCACAACATGTCTTCCCTCAGTTGGCCTCCATGTAGAGAAAAGATGGTAAATCCAATGCAATAGGGATGACATCTCCATGAGAAGCTGAGGTGGGGGAGGAGGGGCCAGCACAAGGCGTGCTCTGGAAAAGACATGGAGAATCACAATCAGAGAAAACAAGGTATCACTGTGGGCAGGTGGTAGAGAAAGAAAAACAAGGGAAGGGAAAAAGTCTGGGTCAAATGTGAAGAAGTGAAGAAACAGCTTGCTCTTCATGAATAATCAGAACACAAATCAGAACAAACATTGTGGGGCCTCAGCATAGAAACAACTGCTGATGGCACACCCAGACAGATGAAGGAATTACCATTGAGGCTGTGACTAGTACCAAACTAGGATGCAGCAGTCAGGGCTTTGCCCAAGCATTCGGAAATGTTGAGGGCATGCTTCCTCCCCAGAATAGTCCTCAAGTCCAACCTTCCCCTGTGACATTATGACCATCCTCCACTACTTGACACATTCTTCCTTCCCTGTTGTCAGCCCCTGCCTCTACTTCCCTAGGGTGGGGATATTAGCCAGTCTCTCTAAGGCATAGGTGGTTGGTTTACTCTCCCACTGTGACTGAACTCCAGTGGGACACTGTCTCCCCTCTCCAACTGAATGTATTCCCCGTGCAAGACTGTAGTTCTAATACTGAGTATAACCTTCTATTGACAGGAAAATCTGACCTACATGTTATCAGTCAAGAACATTCTCACATGCCAATGAATCATCTGTTCACAAAGCTTTGGATGTGCCTCAAAAGAAACAAAGGTAAAGACAAATTTTTATTTCACTAAAAGTGGAAAACTCGACTTGTTGCAATCACCTCAAATGTCATTAAACTCCCACAGATCAAACGAGATGCTGTTTGCAAAGTGCTTAACTCAGTGCCTGACACACAGTAGGCATTTAATAGATAGTTTTTCCCTTCCTTTCTTTCCTCCTTAATGGAAGATGAGAGGCTGGTATGAAGAAAAAGGCAACATCACCACAGCAAACTCCCTTCTACCCTAGTACCAGGGTTAGCTCAGGAAGATTTTCCATGTTAGAACATCCACAAATGTTCAAGTCCAGTGACTTGAAGTCAGAAAGTCCTGGGTTTGAATTCTACCTGAGGCTCTTCCTCCACCATCTTAAGCTAGCTACTCAAGCTATTGAGTCTTCAGTTTCCTGAACTGTAAAACAAGGAGCATAAACTCAATGAGCTCTAATGTCCTTAGTAGGTCTACACCTATGCTTGGTTGATCCTATGACTCAGGGAAATTGATCCATTTCTGGGCCTGCCCCAGACACTTAGGTAGTTAGGGAAAGATGGCTTCTTGCTGGGATCATTTTTGGATTAGACTGAATCCACAGGGGCTATCCTTGGCTAGACCTGACTCTTCCTATTGGCCAAGTCCCCATCTGGAAATTTGCAGAAAAGTACTAAGGGAAAAGTGGTAGTGAAGTTGTATAGTCGACAAAGTTTTAGACATGGAGTTAGGAAGACCTGAGTTCAAATCCTGCCTCCAATACTTCCTAGGTGTGCTATCTTGGTCAGGATCTAACCACTTTTCATCTCAGATTTCTCAAATATAAAATGGGGCTAACAATTGCACCTCTCCCACAGGGTTGTTGTAAGGATCAAAAAAAGATAATGTGGTTCGCAAACTTTAGAGTTTGATATAAATCTTATATTTACATATATAATATTATATAATATGTTTATATGTTATAGAATTTTATGCAATTTATTACATAATATAAAATATTAGTTATAAATATTATAGGAGTGAACAGCCCACTAACTTAAAGAAAAATTCCTTGAAATCACCCATTATCTCTAGTTCTTGGGTTCTAAGTCTTGGCATCTCTTGTATTACTGTAAGACTATATCATTTGAATCCCCAGTCCCTACTCTGACCCCAAAGTGGGTAGTTAGAATGAAGGGGATTGATTAGCAAGATTAAGTGCCTAGATCACAATGGGGAATTGTGGGTTTGGACAATCAATGGGTTCATTGACTAAATGGTCAGACTTTGAGGTCACTTTAAGAAGTCAGCAGTGGGCTGTCTAGCCATCCATACCAACTTCTGGCATGAGTTAAATGAGGATAGAAGTCATAGGAAGTCTGTGTGTTTCTGGCATGGTGCTCTGTGGCCAGTGGAATTACCCACCTCCTCCCACCCTTCATTACTTTCTTCTCAGCATCTGGATGGAGCAGTGTCAAAGTAAATTTCAGCAAACTATGAGCTCAAATATGGTGCTGATATCCCCAGGCTTCATATAATCACATTCACTAGGGGCAAAACTAAAATGCTTTTAATGTGTCTTCCATTTTCCAAGAGCCCAGAGCATTACAACTGTCAATGCGGATGAGTATTCTAAGTGGTTAATTTAAAATGCCTTTGTTCTTGAAAAGGAAAAATTCCTGGGGACTACAAATTGAGTCACATTCTTACTCTTTGGAGTCTTCACTCACTTTCACTCCAGACACTCAAACAGAAAAGTGGATGTCTTTAATTCCTGCCTTTTGTTAAAAACATAAGCTCCAGGGGGGGCGGAGCCAAGATGGCGGAGTAGAAGGACGCACATTTACGAGCTCCGAGCCCACAACCCATGGAATTGAGGTAAAAGGAGATCCCCATAAATTCTGAATCTCTGCAGGGGGTGCATAAACATAGGGGAAGAGATTTCCGTTCCACTGAACCCTGGAGAGCCATCCCCGGGATCCATCGCAGCCCGGAAAGCTGACCCCACCCCCACCCCTGGCCGCGACCCAGAGAAGCTGACCCGAGCAGACTTCAGAGAGGAAAGCTCCGGGGGAAGCTCCGGCAGCCGGGAAAGTCCCTCCGCCCACAGAAGCTACAGGTCAGTAAGAAAGAAGGCTGCGATAGGGGAGGGGAGCGGAGCTTCTCCGTGACTCGGGCCCCCTCGGGAGGAAGCGGCTGCGGCAGAGACGGGGGCAGGAAGCGGCGGAGGCAGAGGCGTGGGCGGGCGGCTGAGGCGGCAACGGCCCGGGACTCAGGAATCCCCCAGCAGCAGGCAGGATCTTCAATACTGAAGGTCTTTCCAACCTGAGGGAGCCGAGCAGGGGAGACGGCCCTGCCCCCACCCTGCTCTACTGCTGAACGCCTCTGAATAAAACCCCCAAGGGAGCTGAGCACAGCAGGCGGGGCCCCCCACCCCGCCCCCACCCGCTCTGTTCCTGAAAGTCTCTGCAGAAAGCCCCTGAGGGCCCAAGCTTAGGAAGCGGCCCTGCCCCCACCCCTGCGCCAGAACTAAAGCTTGCCGCGGGAAAGCGCATTTGAATCTCAGAGGCCAAGCACTAGCTGGGCGGATCCAGGCAGAGGTGGAAAGGAATCTCAGAAGTCAAGTAACTGGCTGGGAAAATGCCTAGAAAGGGGAAGAAAAATAAGACTTTAGAGAGTTTTTTCCAACAAATGCAAATGATCCCGACCTTCGGATCTGATGGGGAGGACGAGAACGTATTTTTCCCATCAGGGAAAGATGTGGAGGGCGGGGCCTCAGTACCCCAGACACCCCAGGGGGGTGTTGGGTGGGCTCAGGCCTTGGAAGAGCTTAAAAAGGATTTTGAAAAGCAAGTTAGACAGGTGGAGGAAAGACTGGGAAGAGAAATGAGAAAGATGCAAGAAGAGTATGAAAAAAAGGTCAATATCTTGGTAAAGGAGACCCAAAAAAATGCTGAGGAAATTAACACCTTGAAAAATAGGCTCACTCAATTGGCAAAAGAGGTTCAAAAAGCCAATGAGGAGAAGAATGCATTCAAAAGCAGAATGAGCCAAATGGAAAAAGAGGCTCAAAAGCTCACTGAATTTAATAGTTCTCTCAAAATTAGAATGGAACAGATGGAGTCTAATGACTTTCTGAGAAACCAAGAAATCACCAAACAAAACCAAAAGAACGAAAAAATGGAAGAGAATGTGAAATATCTCATGGGAAAAACAACTGACCTGGAAAATAGATCAAGGAGAGACAACTTAAAAATTATGGGACTACCTGAAAGCCATGATCAAAAAAAGAGCCTAGACATCGTCTTGCATGAAATTATCAAGGAAAACTGCCCTGACATTCTAGGACCAGAGGGCAAAATAAGTATTGAAAGAATCCATCGATCACCACCTGAAAGAGATCCAAAAAGAGAAACTCCTAGGAACATTGTGGCCAAATTCCAGAACTCCCAGCTCAAGGAAAAAATCTTGCAAGCAGCTAGAAAGAAACAATTCCAGTACTGTGGAAATACAATCAGGATAACCCAAGATCTAGCAGCTTCTACATTAAGGGATCGAAGGGTGTGGAATAGGATATTCCAGAAGTCAAAGGAACTAGGACTGAAACCAAGAATCACCTACCCAGCTAAACTGAGTATAATACTTCAAGGGAAAATATGGTCTTTCAATGAAACAGAGGACTTTCAATCATTCTTAATGAAAAGACCAGAGCTGAAAAGAAAATCTGACTTTCAAACACAAGAATGAGAGGAAGCATGCAAAAGTAAACAGCAAGGAGAAGTATTAAGGGACTTACCAGAAATGAACTGTTTGCATTCATACAGGGAAGGACAATATTTCTAACTCTTAAAACTTTTCAGTATCTAGGTGGTTGGTGGGACCACACATACATATGTACACGCATGCACACACATACACACATGCATTCACATGCAGAGACAGAGAGCACAGATTGAACTGAATAGGATGGGACCATACCTTAAAAGAAATTAAGGTAAATGGTGAGAGAGAAATGTAGTGAGAGGAAAGAGGGGGAAATGGAAGGGGGTAACTATATGTCATTTAAGAGGCAAGTAGGAAATGTTTTTAGTGGAGGGAAAAAGAGGAGAGCTGAGAAAAAAACAAACAAACAAACAAACAAAAGTTTACCCTCATCACATTTGACTAAACGAAGGAGTGAAATGCACACTCATTTTGGTATGAAAACCTATCTTACAGTATAAGAAAGCGGGGGAGAAGGAGATATTGGGGGGGGGGATGATGGAAGGGAGGGCAAAGGGAGGAGGGAGTAATTGAAAGTCAACACTTGGGGAGGGACAGGATCAAAGGACAGAAGAGAAACAATGAGGGGCAGGTTAGGAGGGATGGCAATTCAGTTAGTCTTACACAACACGACTATCAGGAGGGTCATTTGCAAAGCTACACAGATATGGCCTATAATGAATTGCCTGCCGTACCAAAGGGAATAGGTGGGGAGGGAGGGATGGGGAGAATTTGGAACTCAAAGTTTTAGGAACAATTGTTTAGTATTGCTGTAGCAACTAGGAAAGAAGACATACAGTTAATGAGGAATAGAAAGTCATCTGGCCCTACAGGAGAAAAGAGAAGATAGAGACAAGGGAAGGGAGGGATGACAGAAGAGAGGACAGATTGGAGATAGGGAAAATGAGATTGCTTGGGGTATTGGGGTGGGGGGAGGGGAGAAAAGGGGAGAAAATTTGGAACCCAAAAATTTGTGAAAATGAATGTAAAAAGCTAAATAAATAAATAAATTAAAAAAAAAAACAAAAAAAAACATAAGCTCCTCGATATTACTGCTAGGTCTATATCCCAAAGAGATCCATCCAAAGAAAGGAAAATGGACCTATTAGTACAAAAATAGCTATAATAGCTCTTTTTGTGGTGACTAAAAATTGGAAATCAAAGGGATACCTATCAATTGAGGAATGGCTAAAGAAGCTGTGGTTTGTGATGGTAATAAAATATTATTGTGCTATAAAAAGTGACACGCAGGATGATTTCAGAAAAACCTGGAAAGATTACATGAACTGAAGCATAGAGAAGTGACCTGAACCAGAAAAACATTGTACACAGTTACAGAAATAATGTACAGTGAAGCATTGTGAATTACTTAGCTATTATCAGCAATACTATGATCCAAGACAAGATAAGTATACTATTATAGCATCCATGTGATATTCACAGCACCTATGGTGGCTACAAATATGCCAGCACAGTTCTGAATCACATAATATAGCAGACTCTCCATATGGAAGACAACCAAAACTTTTATTCAAATACCAGAAAGCCAAATCCATCATAGCAACAAAAAAAATCTATACATAGTAACAATGCAGACCTTCCCACAAACAGGCTCCCCTGAGCAAAACACCCTTCTCTCACTCACACCCTGCTGCTTGCTTTCTCTGTCTTTCCCAACTCTGACCAGTCAGACCAATTTTCTCTCAGCTCTGCTCTAGCTCCGCCTCTTCCTGTTCCACCCTTCCCGCTCCACCTGTTCAGCAAGGTCCTCCTACCACAGGATTCATGTGACTCAAACTCATGTGACTTAGACTTCCATGTGACTTAAGCAGGTCACATAGGCCTCTTAATGGATGGAAATGATCTTCCCATTCCATTTAAAAATACATTAATTCCCTTAAAAATACATTAATAATACAACTTTCTGCCTCTGAAGAAAGAACTGACCTAAGCATGCTATTTTTCACTTTCTTTATTTTTTTCTTTTGAATCTTCTTGTACAAAGTGACTAATATGGAAATGTTTTACATAATTATACATGTGTAACTATATATGATTGCTTATCTTCTCAGGAAGGGAAAGGGGGAGAGAGGATAGAATTTGCAACTCAAAACTTTAAATTATACATACATATATACACACATATACATATGTGTATGTGTATACATGTGTATAGTGTATATATGTATGTATACCTTGAAGAGAGGATTGGCCTAGAAATTAGGAAGGTCTGGATTCAAACCTGCATCTAACTGGCTTTATGGCCTTAGGAACATCATTTAATTCCCCCGTTGCCTCAAGAAACTCTCTATATCTGTAAGTTAAAGAAGAAATGCCCACTGCACCAGTGAAGGGGATTTCCACACTGAAAGTTCCTCATATCAATTAAATCAGAGGTTGAAAACCAAACCAAATTCAACCAAAACCAGCTGATTCATTTCAGTTATCAAATGGCTTGCTTTCATCAAACATGAGGGTTTGTGAACTATTCCCTAGACACAACTTTGTCTTCTCCCCTGAACTCTCTAACAGTCACTGTGCCATGTGCTGCTTGTTTCTAATGGCCTGACTCCCAGTTTTACTATATCAATATCAAGCAAAACTGGCACCTTATCTTTTCTTGTTGTGAAATCAAGAGGCTGCTCTGCATGAAAGTGAGATAAGGTCCCAAAGACGCCTGTTTGTTATGTCATCACCAGCCCCCGTTTCCAAGAACTATGATAAAAATCAGAAGAGTGATGATGCTTGAACACTTATTAGTCAATATCTTCTGCCCCGTTCCTATGCCTTGTGTCTCCACTTCCCAGCTAAGGGGCCTCACTCAACAATATGCTATGTTTTCCTAATTCAGTCTACAGTTCTGTCTAGATAGCAAGGGGAGGACATCAATTTCTGCATGCCCATTCCAAATAACCTGAGGGAGCTGGGTTCAGTCAGTGTCTGTAGAGGCCATTGGATTCTTTGCATTTATCAAAGAGTTGTAGTCAAGAGATAGTTTTCATTTTTCTCCCCCTTTGGTGCCCGGGTGGGTGCAATGTTGGCACCATCTCAGACCCAGAGGGGAGAATTCCTATCACTAATCATTCCGCACAGTATTACTGAGAGGTGGATTGGAATTTTGTTTTATTTCCTATTAAATAAAACAGAAAGCCAGGGTATGGGCCCTACAACTGACAAAAATTAGGTATATTCCACCTCTAACCTTAAATCTTCATTCTTTGACCCTGGTCCATAGTCTTATTAAAACAGAAGAGAGAAACAAAGAAGGATGTATAATATAAGCTCATAGAATTGGAAGGAACTTCAGAGGTCATCAGGTTTTGTAGATTGGGAAAGTGAGGCGTAGGTAAGTGAGTGACTTGCCCAGAGCCACTGTGACAGAGCAGGAAGACAAACCCAGAGACTTGGAAGATATGCCAATAGTCTTCAAATCAGTCTCTTTCTATCACAAAGAGAGAAATTTGCCAACATTTCAGTAATGGCTCCCATGTGGAACCACTTGTATTGATGGCATTAAAATTTCACTCTTCAACCCACCCCTTCTCTCTTGAAGTAAGAGTTCCTGTACAATTGTAGCCCAATGCATCCTACCAACCCTGACTCAGAATCCCTTGAATTCAGCTTATCAAAAATGTGGAGTGCCAAAAATGCCAGTCTACCTGGCACAGCATTTCGTAGTGGCATGGGACAATTGTTAGACTGGAACATTAGTTTGGGTGGTGATAAAGCAGTCCTGGATTAAGTGGTAGCCTTGCACAAAGAAAGGAAGGGACAGTTGTGAAAGGCATTATAGAGACTGAATCAAGACCTTAATCAGTCTCTCAAGGAACCTTCCCCTTAGTCTTCATACGTGTTGAAACAGAAACAAAGAACCTTAGTTCTCCAGTGTTCTTACTGTCAAAATTCATGACAAACTGCTTGTTAGCTGCATTTTTGTGTCAGTAGCTCATAGGAAGGATTTTCTCAGTCAGTTTTCAGTCTTAGAATAGGTGAACTGGACTAGCACGAGCTGATTCCCATCATTGCCCTAATGCAAATACTACCTGCCTCTATCTATTAACTGGGGGAAAGATCTGAAGAGGAATCTGGCTTCTAAAGACATTCTGGCTGTTCTTTTCCTTCTCCACTCATTGTTGCTCAGGAAGCAGTCATTTTGCTGTCTGTCCTTCATTCTCAAAGAGGACCATGACATCATTAAAGTGATGTCTTGTCTTGCAAGTGAATTGGACTTAAGTGAGGGAGGGCTGTGCAAAGTCATCAGCCTTATTCTCTCCTCCAGAGCTATCTGTATCCAGTGACAAGACATAGATCAATATAACTGGAGATGGTCTCGGATTCAGTGGAAGGCTTAGTCTTTTTTAAGCTAAGACCTTTCCCGGGTCTTTGTTTGTCTGTGTCAAAAACCGTTCATTGATTAAGGTTAGATAAGAAATGAAGGAAAAATCTGCCTACTGAAAAAAAAAAACAATCTGGGAGGGGAAGACGCTCAGAATTTCTGGCCAGAACAGAAACAATTTCTATTTATGTTCACTTTGAACCAACAAAATCCAAACAATTAAACCCAATCAGTCACTGTCTACCTGCATTCAGGACCCTCACTGGGCCATCATCTTATGTATTGTTGTATCTCACTTGCTCAAATTCCCTGCCTATCACATTCTATCACCATCTCCATACACTTGCAAAAACTGTCCTCCATGAAGAGAATGAACTCCATCTTCCCCTCTGGTTCATATGTGCGTGCCTGCCTGCACATATGTTTGTATGTAAGTGTATATATATATATATGTATATATGCGTATATACATGTATATGCAGTTCAACATATTCATGTTATGCTTGTGTGTCCCTATATACAAGTATCTACATACACAAGGTATTCGGGAGGCCAATTCAAATTGACTCTTTAGGATCAATTCTCTGCAAGCAGTTTCACTTCAGAAATTGGCAGATGCTATAAATCAGAACCTGACTTAATTTATTGTTTTGCTGACTTTCTAGAACAAGGCCTCTTCTGAATTCCTTGAATGAAATTAAAATGTAATTGGGATGTATTTAACAAAATAAATACAAATGCAATAGAACATAAATAACATTAGCATGTAGTTTTCTAAGTCACTATGCTGCCCTATTTCTATCTGAGTTTGACGCTACTGGTCTAGGCTTAAGAAAATGACCGAGAAAATATTAATAACACAAATTAAACTTTTTTGTGTCATGTGAACATTTTTTGGAAGTTAGTTGTTAAAAATTTACTAGCACACTGCTGTGTGTATACATATGTGCATATAAAACACATATAAATTTATATGCAAGATATGTGTGCTGCTCTTAAAATTTATGAATATCCACGTTGATTATATATGTATATGGATACATATACATATATACACACATATATACATACATATACACATATACATACATACATATACACATATACATGCATATACATGCATATATATATATATATCACCTCTGAAAAGAGAAGAGGCAGAAGAATGACTGAAGGGAGAGACAGATAATCCTAGGAGTACTCAAAGCTATTTGCTTAGCATCCTTCTCTCTAGCCTTCCAAAGATACTACCAGATTAAAATTAGATCTAACTACTCCCCTAAATATAATTGATCTAAGGATATAGAGACTCAGATCAAGGATGCTTTCTTGATCAATATCTCTTAAAGGGAAAGAGTTGTTTGAAGCTTTCACTTATCATTATCCCTTCCCACCAAATGCTAGTTACACAAAAGACCATCACAAATAATGAATAGTGAATAAACTCAAGTATTTATTTAAGCAAATAACAAATGGAAATCAGCCAGTATACAAATTAGAATATACTAGAAAAAAGCACAAGAGTATATGAATTCTTCTGATATGAGACGGCAGATTGACCAAGAAAGAAGCCACAATCTCACCAAAGACTCTCCCCAGAGTCTCTTTGGGAGGCAAGATGGAAATTAGGAATATGTTGAAGGGCTCTTTCTCTTTCCCTTCTCTCTCTCTCTCTCTCTCTCTCTCTCTCTCTCTCTCTCTCTCTCTCTCTCTCTCTCTCCATTTTCCTTCCATCACCACTATGGTTACATCTATAAGCCTTTGATTCAATTAAGGAAACAATTTCTATATGATGTCCTACATAGAGGCCCATGCAAGAGTCTTTAACATCCAGATAAAAAGATTCCACCATCTGCTGCTAATCAGTAGCACAGGAAGAGTAGAAAACCTGTTTTCAAAATGTCCCAGGATCATAACTCTAGAAAGAACCAATAGATCATCCTAGATCTAGATCTGTAAAGGGTCTCAGAGACCATCAAGTCCAATCCTCTCATTTGACAGATGAGAGAACCAAGGCCCAGATGGGTGATGTCATCTCTGCAAAATCACAGAGGCAGGATGTGCCCGGGTACCCTGATCCCAGATCCCAACTCCAGCCTTTGCACCATGAAATACTTTCCACCTTACCCGTTGATGTTTTCGGAAATTTGAGAGGTGAGTGTGATTATCTCCAGATCTAAAGGGGATAATGTGAATTTCTTGTGAGGCCAACCTGGAGCTCCCAGACTCTCTAGTCATGCTACTCAGAGCTCTGTAAGGTTTAAATTACAATTGAGCGAAAATTTGGGAATGCCAAATATTAGGGGGAGGGGACAGAGATTGATGGAGTAGTTAAGAGTGCTGTGCTTGAAGTCAGAAAGGCCCAGGTTCAAATCCCTCCCCAGATATTAGGTCTGCTTCAGTCACTTCCAATGGACCTCTCTCTCCCCATATAAGAAATGAGGGGGGGAGTTGGACAAATTTGAGGTTTCTTCCAGCTCCAAATATATAATTTCATGATTCTGCAACAAATGGGAGAATCACAAATTCCAAGAAAAAATCTGAAGAAACAAGAGGCATTAACACAAATTATTAACATAAATATTAGCAAATATTTGCAGAGAGCTATAAGCTACTAGCTGTGTGACCCTGAGCTAGCTGCTTCACCCTGTTTGTCTCAATGTCCTCATCTGTAAAATGAGCTGTAGAAGGACGTGGCAAACCACTCCAATATCTTTGCCAAGAAAACCTCATATGGGATCACAAGGTCAGACACAACTGAAAACGACTCAGCAACAACAGCAAATAAGCTTTACAGAGCAGTTTGTAAAATCATATTCAGTGCTCACAAAAAAGCCCTGTAAGTAGGGGCTGCTGTCAGGTCCATTTCATAGTGAGGAAACTGAGGCCAGAGACAGGGAGTGATGTGTCCAAGGACAGACAGGTAGCAAAGGAGCTAGTCAGTCTGACTCCTTGTCAGATGTTATGCTTACTCCATAGTGCCATTTTGGGTCGACCAGAACCGGCTCTCAACAAAGCGATATCATCTGCCCGTCCTGGGTCTTCCTCCACCCGCTGTGGTGGCAGCTCCTCATTTACTTGGATCCAGATGATCCTTGTGTCCCCATTCAAATCCAGTTGATATTTGCATTTGACCAAGGTTTTCCAAAGCATTACACCAAAGGAATTAAATCCTAAAGGGAGAATTTCATAATATCAGACAATGGCCAACCTGAAATTCCACCCTTTGCTTCTGAGAAGGCTTCAGCGAGAGGGTTAAAGGTCTTTCCTGCTACCTTTGCTCTGTCCTTCTGACTACAGAGAAATTCTGTGCTGTTCAGTGAGTTTGGTTTACTTCAGATTGACAGCATTCTAGGGGAAGTGGGATGGGGAGGTGGAGGGGGACAAAACTGCTACTTTAATTCATTCATCAAGGGAAAACAATTGTGTGATACTGGGCAGCAAAATGTTTCTGTTTACAGGCATCTCACACCTGGCTCCGCCTCAGGCGGGAAAGACGCATTTCTTTATTCTGCAGATGGTCCAGCCAGAATTGTGAGTGAAGACAGCCCCCAAGTCTTCTGCCTGCATGGAAGTCACTGGCATCTCCATCCAGGCATCCCATAACAGCCCTTTGTGCGGCAGATGAGAGAGCTCTTTGATGTTCTGGCATCCTGGCTGGCAGCTGGTCCTATCTGGCCATCTCTCAGTTTCCAGCAGAGGAGGCTGGGAAACCCTGAACTAGGAGCAGGAGGCAGTTCTGGCCCTGAGCCCATTGGGTAAACATGCTCACTTCCCTCTCACATACTGCCTTTGAGAAATGCAGTGGGAGCAGCAGCTTCCTTTAGACTGGAGAAGGGGAAATGACTCTCAGCTGTCCCTATAGAACCAAACAACCTGCCATCCCCAAGGAGGGAGAGCCGGGGATTCCAGGTGGACCAGACAGGATGACTCACCCCCATGAACTCCCAGGCCCATTGCCCCCATGAGGATATTAGCAGGGCTGTGATTTCCACTTCAGCCCGTGCTAAAGACAATTCCATGTGCTAATGTCCCTTTCTTTCAGAGGGAAGCGAACTCACCCTCTCCTTCCTGGTGGGCTGGCATTTAAGTCTTCAATGTTTTCTGTAATGTGATGATCTAGAGCAGGAATTCTTCACCTTTTTTCTATGGACCCCTTGGCCATCTGTCTCATGAAATCTATGAACCTTTCCTCAGAATTATGTTTCAGATGCATAAAATAAAATACAGAATATTACAAAGAACATCAGTTCTACTGAAACAGTTTCCAAAATATTTCTTAAAAACAAGTTTCAGGACCCCAGGTGAAGGACTCTTGATCTAAAGGTGAGACGCTTGACTGAAATTATAGAATTTCAGAGTTGGAAAGGTCTCTAGGGTCCATCCGGTCCAACTGATACCTTGGAAAAGAACACCAATAATGAATCCCCCTGCTGACAAATGGTCACCTATATTTTCCTTGCAGACCTCCTCTGAGAGAGAACCCACTCACTTTCCCCATCTCCTATCCTCACCTCTGTCAGGCCATTTCACTCTTGGAGACTCTTATTGTTAAGAATTTGCTTCCTGACATTTTTTACTTCTTTATAATTTCTGTGCCTCACTCAGAGTTCTGCCCTCCATGGCCAAGCTGTGCTAGTTTTAGCCCTGGATTTGGATTAGGATTAGGCCTGCTAGGCACTATGTTATTCACTGGGGACCCATTTAAGAGCATGATCCTCTGATGCAATTCCCATGTTGGCTTTGGAGTATATATTGACATCCTGCCACCATAGTCTGGTGCCCATATTGTGACTAAGTCTTTTAGAGTGCTTTATCACGGATCTGGGGTATGTTCGAATGGAACTTGTCAGTCAAGTCTGACCTTGTTTGGTCTGTTTCCTCCCTCTTTGGTTGTGATCCAGGGAGAAACAGAAGCTCGAAGACTCTGGACAAAGAGGGCCTAAGATTTTCCTCGTCCATGACTGACATTAGGTCCATGGGAGTGGGCCTCTGTTCTTACCACTTTCATGTGTTCTGTCCTATTTTAGGTAGAGGAGAGTGGAGATGGTTGTGACCTTATGAGTTCCAAAGGGTCAAAAGAATGAACCACAAGAGTCTAGGAACTAGGGCCTATGCCAAGACTTTCCAGGAGACAGCTGGTAAGGATTGACATCCCTAGTGATTGGCCTGGCCCTGTCCAGAAGGAGCAGATATGGACTCATTCGTACATCAACTTTGTTGAGGTTGGAAGTGAATTTAATGGGGTGAATATTGCATAGAAGCTGGGCAACCTGAATCCCTGCCCCCTCTCCTTGGAGTCTAAAGTGGTATGGAGGAGGGTACCCCTAGTTTTTGGGGGGGTATGCCTATTTTTCCTATATTGTCACAGTATAGATCTCTTTGCAAAAGCTAAATGATTTTGATTGGTTCAAAGAAAACAGGACAGCAGTTACTAACAACTGACAGTGTGCGGAGCCCCCACCAGAATGGGAGCCTAAGCCAGTATCACTAATCACTTCCAACCCCTCAGGATGACCCCTAAAAGCCCAAGGGAGAGAGATGCTGCTGTTCCCATTCTAGGTAAGTGAATTCACAGTGATCAGTCCATTGCCATTCAGCTGTTTCAGTCATGGCCAACTCTTCGTGATGCCCTTTGGGGACTTCTTGGCAAAGACAGTGGAGGGGATGGCCATTTCCTTCTCCAGCTCATTTTACACATGTAGAAATTGGGACAAACAGCATTAAGTGACTTGCTCAGGGTCACACAATCAGTAAATGTCTGAAGCTGGATTTGAACTCATGAAAATAAGTCTTCCTGCCTCCAGGACTGACTCTCTATCCACTGGACCACCTAACTGCTATTGGTGTACTGAGCAGGACATGCAGAAGATTTCAGAAAAAAAAATAAAGCTAGGTAGTCCCTACTCTCAAAAAGATTGTAGTCTATTTGGAAGACGATCTAAGCCAAAACCCTGGAATTCCTAGTAAAACTGAGTACTCGTCTCAGTCACTGTATATTACTCAAGATTACAGGAAGAAACCGAGCCTTTCCCAAACACAAAGTTCCAATCCAGAAACCAACTCTGGAGGTATAAGTAAACAAAAAAAAGTTAAACACAATGAAGAAATACTATGAATCAAGAGAAAACTAAGAAGTAAACCCCAAAGAAGAAAATATCTCTATGAATCCAAGTACAACCCCAGAGAAAAGAACATTCTGGCCACATGGACCACAGGAAGACCTCAAAGAAATGGAACAAGGTTATGAAATATGTTATTAAATAGAATCTCAGCTAGGGAGAAAAAAATAGCAAAGGGAATTAAAAGCTTAGACCAGAATGTGGTAAACCTTATCAAAGATTTGAACTTCCTTAAAATTAGAATTGACCAAAACTTACTCTGTGAGACAACAAGAATTATTAATACAAAATTAAAATACTTTTAAAATAATAAAATGTAAAGTGTATGTTATAAAAAACTCAGTTGGAATACGTCAAGAAAAAATAATCTCAGAATAATTAGACTACCTGAAAATCATGGTTTGAAAGATGTCTAAATATCATATTCATGTAGCCATAAATTGAAATTGCCCAAACATATTAAAATCAGAGAGTATAATAAAGCTCAAAAAAAAATTCACCTTCTGAAGGAAATATTAAAAGGAAAAAAAAACTGTAGAAATATTACAACCAGCATCCAGAGCTTTGAGCTCAAAGAAAAAATTCTGCAAGTAGCCAAAAACAGAGTCCTAGTATTGAGTAGCCATGGTCAGAAGCACATGGCAGCTACCATAACAGAGAAAAGAGTTTAGAATATTATATTCAAAACAGCAAAGTAGAAAGTCTTCTAACCAAGAATAATCTAATTTGGGGGAAAGGAGTATAATCCTAAAAGTAAGAAAACTAATTCTTGCTGAAATAGATAACTTCTAAGTATTCTGTAATAAAAAGCACAAAATGAATATAAATTTTGAAATTCAAACACAGGAGTCAAATGAAACATAGAAAAATAAATGCATTCAACCAATTGTAAAGGATTATATGAGGATGGATTTTCTACATTCTAATATGGGGAAGAAGAAACACATCTTCTCAGAACCTAAAGTCTTTGAGGGTCATAGGGAAAGTTAAATAGGCAGAGGTTAGGGTTTTGTTTTTTAATAATCTCAAGAAAAGAAAGAATGGAGAACAAAAGAGAAATATACTAGATAGGGAAGAAGGAGGAAGGACAAAGAACTTACTCTCTCACATAATGTGTGCATGAGAACAGTGTATGAACATGAAGGAATGAATGGGGTTGGGGGAAGGGGATCAGGCATGCCCTGAACCTCACTTTCATCTTAACTAAACAAAAGAAGATTGACCTCACCTACATAGACATTTACACCCACCCCTCCCACACACACTCAAATTAATATAGAAATATATTAAACATGACAGAGAAACATATGGGCACAAGGAGAAGAGGTTTTAAGCAAAACAAGATCCAATATTGAAGGGTAGAGCTTAAAGGAAGATTAAAGGAGAGAAAAAGTAAAACCTTGTGACAAGGGATGGGAAGAGAAGAGGGGATAATGAAGCAGAAAGAGATTGATTCAGTAATAGATCACTCATATTATGCAAACTCCACACTAATCATTTCTTCTTTTTAAAGTGGAAGCAAAAAGAAAGAAGAATTTGAGAGAATGTGGAGGAAAATGCACAACAAACCACATTTGGGAATAGGATAAGCTCTTCCATAAAACACTAATAAAACAGATATAATAGCAAAATCAATTAAAAATTAGAATCCAATAATATATTATATACAAGAAACACACTTAAGCATTTGCACAGTGATAATAATAGAGTAGAACAAAATCTATTATGATTCAAGTGAATTCAGTAAAAGTAGGTGTAGCAATTATATTTAAAATAAAGATAACAATAAAAATAGGATTAAAAATAGATGAGAAAAAGTACATTATCCAAAAACATAACTTAAAGTGTGAATGAATATACATATATATAATGAAACATGTATCATATATTTATTTATGCAAACACAGGCATACATGTACACCAAATGGTATATCATCTAAAAAGAGAAAAGTCAATTTAATTGCTGGAAACAATAGAGAATTACGCTGTGATAATGGGGATTCTCAGTCTACCCTTTTTGGATATAGACAAATCTAAAAACAAAAATTAAAAACCTGGATAGAATTTTTTTAAACTTAACTCTGGCAGTTATTGAAGAGGAACAGAAAGGAAATTATACATTTCTCAGCTGAATATGGCAACTTTATGAAAATTAATCATGAATCATCACAAACAAATGCAGAGTTGCAGGAATAATAAACATATTCTTTGCTGGCTACAGTGCAATAAATTTTGTTTTTATTATCTTATTTGTTTTCATTGTTCTGCAATCATTTCTATATCTTAGATTTTTTTCCCCTCCTCCCCCTTTTTCCCCCTACCTCACCATTCTCTCCCTGAGACAACATACAGTTTCATATATTTTTACCTTAGTCCTGTTGCATAGAAGAATTAAAATGAATGGGAGAAATAATAAAACAAATCAAAACATAATACAAAAGAAAATTATCTGCTTCATTCTGCGATCAAATTCCACAGTTCTTTCACTGGATGTGGAAGGCATTTTGCCTTAAGAGACCATTGGAAATTATTTAAGTCCTTGCATTGCAATGAAGTACTAAGTCTACCAGAAAAATTCCTTGCACACTGTGGTTGTTAGTGTGTACAAAGTTCTTCCAGTTCTGCTCCTTTCACTCAGTATCAGTTCATATAAATTTTTCCAGTCCTCTCTGAAGTCTTCCTGTTCATCATTTCTTATAGCACAATAGTATTCCATTACATTCATATACCATAATTTATTCAGTCATTTCCCAATTGATAGGCATACCCTTGATTTCCAGTTCTTGGCCACCACAAATAGGGTATTATAAATATTTTTGTACATGTGGGACCCTTTTCCATTTTTGTGATCTCATGGGGATACAGTCCGAGAAGCAATATTGCTGGGTCAAAGGGTATGCACATTTGTAGCCCTTTGGGCATATTTCCAAATTGTTCTCCAGAATTGTTGGATTAGCTCACAACTCCACCAACAATGAATTAGTGTTCAACTCTCTCACATCTTCTCCAACATTTATCATTTTCCTGTTTTATCATGTTAGCCAATCTGATAGGTGTGATGTGGTAAGTTAGAGTTGTTTTGATTTGCAACTCTCTAATCAATAGTGATTTAGAGCATTTTTTCATGTGACTATAAATAGCTTTAATTTCTTCCTCTGAAAACTGCCTGCTCATATCCGTTGACATTTATCAGTTGGGAAATGACTTGTATTCTTGTAACTTGACTCAGTTCTCTATATATTTTAGAAATGAAGTCTTTATCACAGACACTAGTTGCAAAAATTCTTTCCCAGTTTTCTGCTTCCCTCCTAATCTTGGTTGCATTGAGTTTGTTTGTGCAGAAATTTTTCAGTTTAAAGTAATCAAAATTATCCATTTTGCACTTCATAATGTTTTCTATCATTTTTAGTCAAAAATTCTTCCCTTCTCCATAAATCTGATAAATACACTATTCCTTGTTCCACCACAAGCAGTAAAAATTGCATAAAGGGACTGTGAAGAAGGGATTAAAATGAAATGGAAGCTAAATAATTTAAGTCTAAAAGAAAGTTAGGTCAAAGGATAAGTCATTTGAACAACAGAAAATTTCATCAAAGAAAATGACAGCAATAAGACAAGATATCAAAATTTATGGGATGCAGCTAAAATAGTACTTAAGGGAAATCTTAGTTCCCTAAACACTTTTGAAAGGAAGAACAAATCAAAGAACTGGGCATAGAACCAAACAAAATCCAAACAATAACTAATCACCAAAGGTACCATTTTGAAAAGCGGGGAGGGGAAATAACAAAGCTAAAAACAAAACCAAACCATTGAATTGATTTTAAAAAAAACCTTAGAAATTGTTTTCTTTAATTAATATAACAGATACAGCGAATCTGATTTTAGAAAGTAAAGGAAGGGGGGTGGAGTCAAGATGGTGGAGTAGAAAGACTCACGTATGCTAGTTCCGAACCCACAGCCCATGGATTTAATGTAAGAAGAACTCCCCACAAGTTCTGGATCACTGCAAGGTGTGCAGAAACACAGTGGAAGAGATTTCCGATCCAGAGAGCCCTGGAGAGCCATCCCCAGGGTCCGTCACACCCCAGAAAGTGGAGTCCACCCCTGCGCTGCCTTGGCCGCGGCCCCAGAGGAGCAGATCCAAGCAGGTTTCAGGGACGGAATCTCCGGCAGCCGGGAAAGTCCCTCCTCCCACAGACGCTACAGGTCAGTGAGAGAGAGAGGTCTGGGCTGGCAGAGAGGGGAGCGGGGTGTCTTTGTGACTCAGGCCCCCTCAGGAGAAAGTGGCGGAGGCAGAGGCAGGGGCAGTGGCAGCAGCAGCGGCCACCCCGGGACTCCCCGAGCAGGCAGGATCTCCATTACTGAAGGTCTCTGCATAAACTACCCGAAGGGGCAGAGACTGGGAGGTGGCCCTGTCCCCACCCACTCCTTTATGGAAGGTCTCTGCATAAAGCCCCTGAGGGAGCTGAGCCTGGGAGGCGGCCCTGCCCCCATCCCAGCAAGTAAGTCCCTTAAGACTTTTCTTTGCTGTTTCCTTTTTCATGCTTCTTCTCATTCTTGTGTTTGAAAGTCAAATTTTCTTTTCAGCTCTGGTCTTTTCATCAAGAATGATTGAAAGTCCTCTGTTTCATTGAAAGACCATATTTTCCCTTGAAGTATTATACTCAGTTTAGCTGGGTAGGTGATTCTTGGTTTGAGTCCTAGTTCCTTTGACTTCTGGAATATCCTATTCCACGCCCTTCGATCCCTTAATGTAGAAGCTGCTAGATCTTGGGTTATCCTGATTGTATTTCCACAGTACTGGAATTGTTTCTTTCTAGCTGCTTGCAAGATTTTTTCCTTGAGCTGGGAGTTCTGGAATTTGGCCACAATGTTCCTAGGAGTTTCTCTTTTTGGATCTCTTTCAGGTGGTGATCGATGGATTCTTTCAATACTTATTTTGCCCTCTGGTTCTAGAATGTCAGGGCAGTTTTCCTTGATAATTTCATGGAAGATGATGTCTAGGCTCTTTTTTTGATCATGACTTTCAGGTAGTCCCATAATTTTTAAATTGTCTCTCCTGGATCTATTTTCCAGGTCAGTTGTTTTTCCCATGAGATATTTCACATTCTCTTCCATTTTTTCGTTCTTTTGGTTTTGTTTGGTGATTTCTTGGTTTCTCAGAAAGTCATTAGACTCCATCTGTTCCATTCTAATTTTGAGAGAACTATTAAATTCAATGAGCTTTTGAGCCTCTTTTTCCATTTGGCTCATTCTGCTTTTGAAAGCATTCTTCTCCTCATTGGCTTTTTGAACCTCCTTTGCCAATTGAGTGAGCCTATTTTTCAAGGTGTTAATTTCCTCAGCATTTTTTTGGGTCTCCTTTACCAAAGTATTGACCCGTTTTTCATACTTTTCTTGCATCTCTCTCATTTCTCTTCCCAGTTTTTCCTCCACCTGTCTAACTTGCTTTTCAAAATCCTTTTTGAGCTCTTCCAGGGCCTGAGCCCACCCGCCACCCCCCTGGGGTGTCTGGGGTACTGAGGCGCCGCCCTCCACATCTTTCCCTGATGGCAAGGATACGTCCTCATCATCAGATCCGAAGGTCGGGATCATTTGCATTTGTTGGAAGGAACTCTCTATAGTCTTATTTTTCTTCCCTTTTCTAGGCATTTTCCCAGCCAGTTACTTGACTTCTGAGATTCCTTTCCATCCCCCCCTTCCCCCCCCTCGCCCCGCCTGGATCTGCCCAGCTAGTGCTTGGCCTCTGAGATTTAAATGGGCTTTCCTCCTGCCGGCTGTCAATCAGTGAGCTTTAGTTCAGGTGCTGGGGTGGGGGCAGGGCCGCCTCCCAGACTCTGATCCCTCAGGGGCTTTATGCAGAGACTTTCAGGAATGGAGCGGGTGGGGGCGGAGTGGGGGGCCCGCCTCCCAATCTCAGTTCCCTTGGGGGCTTTGAGCAGAAGCCTTCAGTAATAGAGCGGGGTGGGGGCAGGGCCGTCTCCCAGGCTCAGCTCCCTCAGGTTTTATGCAGGAACCTTCTGTAATGAAGATCCTGCCTGCTGCTGGGGGATTCCTGAGTCCCGGGCCGCTGCCCCCTCAGCCGCCGCCCACACCTCTGCCTCCGCCGCTTCCTGCCCCGTCTCTGCCGCCGCCGCCGCTTTCTCCCAAGGGGGCCCGAGTCATGGAGATGCTCTGCTCCCCTCCTCCAACCCGGCCTTCTCTCTCACTGACCTGAAGCTTCTGTGGGCAGAGGGACTTTCCCGGCTGCCGGAGCTTCCGTCTCTGAAGTCTGCTCGGATCAGCTTCTCTGGAGCCGTGGCCAGGGTAGCGCTGGGGGTGGGGTCCACTTTCCGGGGTGCGAGGGACCCTGGGGACGGGTCTCCAGGGCTCCCTGGAACGGAAATCTCTTCCACTCTGTTTCTGCACACCTTGTATTGACCCAGAAGTTATGGGGGTCTCTTTTTACATTAATTCTATGGGCTTTGGTTTCGGAGCTTGTAAACGTGCGTCATCTTGGCTCCGCCCCCTCCCAAACAGGAGACTTTTTAGTGGAGGGAAAAAGAGGAGAGCTGAGAAAAAAAAACAAGAAGTTTACCCTTATCACATTTGACTAAAGGAAGGAATAAAATGCACACTCATTTTGGTATGAAAACCTATCTTACAGTATAGGAAAGTGAGGGAGAAGAAGATAAGCAAGGGGGGGATGATGGAAGGGAGGGCAAAGGGAGGAGGGAGCAATTTGAAGTCAACACTCGGGGAGGGACAGGATCAAAAGACAGAAGAGAAACAATGAGGGGCAGGTTAGGATGGAGGGTAATTCAGTTAGTCTTACACAACATGACTATCAGGGAAGTCATTTGCAAAACTACACAGATAGGGCCTATATTGAATTGCCTGCCTTCCCAAAGGGAATGGGTGGGGAGGGAGGGATGGGGAGAATTTGGAATGCAAAGTTTTAGGAACAACTGTTTAGTATTGTTGTTGCTACTAGGAAATAAGACATACAGTTAATGAGGAATAGAAAGTCATCTGGCCCTACAGGACAAAAGAGAAGATGGGGACAAGAGAAGGGAGGGATGATAGAAGAGAGGGCAGATTGGAGATAGGGAAAATTAGATTTCTCGGTGTATTGGGGTGGGGGGGAGGGGATAAAAGGGGAAATTTGGAACCCAAAATTTTGTGAAAATGAATGTAAAAGTTAAGTAAATAAATTTTTATCAAAAAAATAAAAATAAAAAAAAAATAGAAAGCAAAGGAAGAGAACAGCCAAACTGGTTGAATAAAAGATTAGAAGGGGAAATTCAGAATTAAGGAGGAAATGAGAAACTATTTTGCTCAACATATTCCAACAAAAGCAACTTAGATAAAATGCATAAATATTTACAGAAATATAAAATATTTAAATCAATAGAAAAGAAGTAATATTTAAATAATGTATAAAAAAAGTGGATCAATCATAAATGAAAGAAAAGAAAAAAATGAGATCATATAAGGGCTATTGTCAGAAGAGTTTCAAGCAAGCCTGCAAGGATCTGGGCATCTTTATCAGACTGTAAAGCTTCAACTCAAATAAGATCTGGAGGAGTTTCTAACTTTCAGTAAGATTGAAAGTATTGTTTCCATTGTGGGAATAATGAACTCTGACGCATATTAGAGTAAAATTGTTCTAGAATTTCAGAAATTCCCAAATTGAAATGACTACCATAATTCTATCTTGTACCATAACACATGTCATTCAAGGTTAAAAATAATATCCCAAAGTTGATATAAATATGCTTCATTGTTCTGGGAACTCACTTGATTTAGACCCCTTTAAGTACCAGTGGGGCAGAATCAAAACTAACTTGAAAAAAAATGGTTTGTTCATCAAAAGTCTGCTTTATACCCATCATGATAAAGATGTTTTCATGATGAAGATTTAAGAACCTCTGATACTAGTTGTGTGATCCTAAGCAAGTCACTTAATCATGTTTGCCTCAATTTCCTCCTCTGTAAAATGAGCTTCAGAATGGAATTGCAAACCACTCTAGTATCTTTGCCAAGAAAATCCCAAATGAGGTCATGCAGAGTTAGATACAACTGCACAAAAATGAAATAGTAAGTGTGAAAACCATTTTGAAGTGAAAGCATAATATAAATGCCCAGAACCGTCCTCCTGACCTGGGGCTCCATTTCTTCTAGGAAGAAGCTCCATTTACCTCACAAAGCTGCAGCAAGAGCGGAATCATGCTGGCTTTGCTCCAGGTTGTCCAAATATAGAGGGTGTTAATGGTTCTTGAAGGGCACCAACAAAGTAAAGTCAACTGCATTTTGTACCTAGTCATCAAGAATAATTAATTCAAATTGTGATCTACCCTATGGGCTTTCCCCCATCAGCCGCAATGCTGGTTGGTCCTTCTTTCCCTCCACTTCTACATGCAGGAGCATTCTGTGCTTGCTCTGGGCTTGTCCCAAGCACAAAGAGGCTATTTCCAGATCTGCAAGGGCATGCATACCCTTCAGTGGAGAAAGCCAGGGATGTCATCTGTTTTCCCTTGCAGTGCCAGTGCTGCCCCTTCTCAGCCACTACCCTCCTGAAATGACTTCATTATACTCTTCCCCAGTGCAGCAGATGGTTCCTGAATCCCCCCCCGCCCCAGATTTAGAGCTATCAGAGGTTGAGGAGGCAGTAACAGAGGAGAGTAAACATTACCATTGACTCTTACATAGTGAGCCTACCTTGCTGGGCTGTCATCAGTGATTTGGTTATATCATAGTTCATGATGCTTCCAGGCCAGGCCCACTGACATGGAGAACGGATAGCACAGGCGACCTCTCAGACGCTACCGTTATAAAAGGGCGGTGCATCTACTCAAGCCTGCCCAACCCATTTGCTCACACATGTGTGTATGTGTGTGTGTATGTGTTTATGTGGAGGTGGGGTAGGTGGGCAGATGGAGGGAGTGTGTCCACAACTTAGTCAATTAAAACCTTCACAGCAAACACTTATCAAGCAGTTACTGTGTTCCAGGGACTGTCCTGGCCTCAGTGGCACAAAGACAAAACAAGCCTTCCTTGGAGAACCCACCACTTTGCTATTTGTCATTCATGCCTGCAGCATATACTGCTGTTGGGGTGAGCATTAGGAGCCCAGTACCCTAAAGCTGGTTTTGGTGGTTTTAATCTTAAAGCAGAAGAGTCTCTTTTCTAGACCACAGGAGAAGCTTGATTTGTGTAATTCACTCACTGGAATTAGCGCTAGCCAGCTAATAGGTAATTCATCAGCACAGATCATGACAGTCTTCCAAAAAATGATGAAGACATACATGGAGGGCTTTACTGTAGTTGTGAGGGTCAAGGTGTGGAGTAGAAGAAACACCAGTGGCCCTTCATTCCATTCCTGGTTCTCAGATTCATCATCTCTGTGACTTGCCCTCAGTTTCTTCATCTGAGAAGTGGGACAGACACTATCCTGTCTTACCCTGCCATGGGCACTCCTGATAGGACATGGACCCACTTACTGAGACCAGCCAATCCGTGCTGACTTATCTGTTTGCAAGATTTCAAGGGACCTGCCTGCAAGGCTTCCAGAGGCAGCCTGTGCCTGCCCAGCATCTGTCGACCCTCTATCAAGTCCAGATGTTCTCCTTTCCCAGGGATAGTTCTGCTGATTAGTGTTTACATCCTACTCAAGGATCTGGATAGATTAGAACAGGGTAGGATTGGAGTGAATTCCTCTCTGGTGACCTATAATGTCCTTAATTCTCTGTTTGAGGGTCTCAGGGGTATCCTGGGTTCCATTGCCTGGAGAGATTGAATCAAGGTCTCTTGGCATATTCAGATTTGCCCCCACATTGGGGCCCCTTGCCCCAAGATTCCAGGGAGTTTGAATGAGGTTGGTGATGGTTTCCTAGCCTTTGCCCCATCCCTGGAGCAGTGCCCCATGGGCAGAAAGCCAGTCCAGAGGCCTGGTGTCAGCACTAGGTCAGACAGACTGAGTGATCTGAGGGGAGCTGGCTTCCCCCAACCATCAGTGAGGGGACTAGGGGGTGCCAACGGCAAAATATGCATCTGACTTCTTGTTCAGAGGAACATCCGATGCCAAGCCCAGTGAATGGACTTGCCCCATCTAAAACTCTTTTTTTTAAATATTATTTGACCACTTCTTGCTCCTTGTTGCTGTCACCTCGTCCCTTCTGTTCCTGGTTATACCCATCACCTGCTCCTTTTAAGCTGAAACGCAATAAAATAAGCTTATAGAGCTTCTATCCCACAATGCCTATAGGTAAAGTTCAAGGTTGGTCTGAGAAGTACCTCTGGGTAATTGAGTGAGTCCATTCAAATTACTCCTCCACCAATCAGCCTTGCCCAATATGATGACTAGACTGCTTGGTAGTGGAAAGATGATGAGAAGAGAGAAGGAGATAATGCAGGGGAACATAGACATCCTGACATTCTTGCTTGCTACAGAGGGAGAAAGAGGCCAGACTCACCCTAGGTCTAGTAGGAATCATGCACCTTCCATGTGAGGAGCCTAACAAATCACTAGACCCAACCCCTTTATTTTATAAATGAGAAAACTTAGGCCCAGAGACAGGAAACTTGACCAAAATCACGTATTGCTATGTTTCAGATGCACTTTAGCCTAGGTCCAGGGTGACTTGGACAAATCACTTAACCTCCCTAGATTTCAGTTTCTTCATCTCTGAAGTAAAAGAGGGTTACTGCAGGGCCTTAGAGGCCTCTGAAACTCTAGATGTCCTTTCCCATGACCCTATTCATGGTGAAGAGGACTTGAAGGTGGTCCATCCAACTTAGACAGAGCAGCTCCAAATGTGGACAGGTATATCACTAACCTCATCTGTGTCACAGAGAAAGTGTGACATTTGGAGTCAAAGGACCTGGGTTTGAATGGTGCCTCTGACATTTGACCCTAAGGAATCTCTTAAGCACCCTGAGCCTTTATTTCCTCTGTAGGTTGGAGACACTGACACCAAGGGTATGATGGCTCTCCAGGCTTGGGGTGAGGCTGCAATGAAGTCACATCTGTAACATGCATTGTGAACCTTAATGTAGAAACACCACCCCTTTGAGTCCCCATTCCCTTGTCTGGAAAATGAGGGGGTCAGACTGGATGCCTTCAAAGGTCTTTTCCTGTTCAAATTTTGAGATACTTCCTTGGAGAGGGGTGGGGGAATCAGAAAATCCCCTAGTGCCATTGAAATGATTGACTGTGAACTGGATCATGCTCAGAATCATTTGAAAAAATATGCCCCATATTCCCTGGGGCTCAGTGATACTATTTTGAATGGAGATTTAGAGCTTGGGGGAATTGCAGCCTAATGGACCAGTTAAAACCCAGTATAATGGAGGTGGAGTAGCCTGGTCCACTATGGTGATCACACCCACTTATCATTAATCAACACACACTGATTCCCCTCCCATGGCATCCCAGGCACTGACACCCAGGGGACCTTCACCAAGATGGCTTACGATGTTCTGTGAAGCAGCCTCCCCAATCCCCACCATCCAGGGAAAGGTAGTTTTGTCCAACCTCCACTTATTCATTCTTATTCCCTTTCCTTTCACATCCTGACTGCATTGGCATATGGCAAGTCTTCAGTGGGGTAGTGTCATGCTTATGGTTGCATCCTTATATCTTCAAACCAGGACCATCTATCCTGAAAGATTCCCTGTCAGATAGACAGGAAGAGGCCTTAATGTCAGGTGTAGGCTTTGAGTGAGGGAAGAGAGGGGGAGGATGAAAAGGTGGAAATGAATGAAGACATGCTTGAGGGGATCATGAAGAGCCCTGCATGGCCTTAATGAGGAAGGAGAGACTCATCCCTAGAGCCATGTGGATAGCCATCCAAAATGAGGTTTTCTAGGGTGGATATATCTCATCAATATGTTCAGCGAGCAATTCTGGGTGGGAAGATCTTAGGTACAGAGCTGGTGGTCACCTTTGAGGGATAACTTTCTCATTTTCTAGATGAGAAAAATGAGGCTGAGGAAAGTGGTGGGAATTGCTCTGGGTCATACAGATGCTTCATGTCTGAGGCCAGATTTGAATGCACCTAGGTCTTCTGAGTCCAAGTCCCAAGCTTTGTGCAGGATACCAGGTAGAGAATGGGTGAAAGAAGTAGTCAGGAGGTGGTGAAGTTTGGGACCAAAGACTCAGCTGGAGTTATCCCGGGTGAAAAGGAGACCCTTCTGCAAGCTGGAGGAGAAGACAAGATTAATGGGGACATGGAAATGTCAAAGGAAGCTCATACTATGTCGTCATACTGCAGCTCTCAGGGTGAGGAATAACCAGAAGCTAATTTTTGCCTTCTTTCCACAGGCTTCCTCTACCATCGACGTGTTCACTTCCCAGATACAGGATTTTGTTGTCATCGTTTAGTCATTTTCACTTGTGCCCTACCCATTTGGGGTTTTCTTGGCAAAGATATTGGAGTGGTTTGCCATTTCCTTCCCCAGATTATTTTATAAATGAGGAAACTGAGGAAAACAGGGCTGAGTGACTTGCACAGTTATATAACCAGTAAGTGTTTGAGGCTGGAGTTTAACTCAGGAAGATGAGCCATCTAAAATTCCAGACCCAGCACTCAATCCAGCATACCACCAAGCTGCCCAAGAGTCTGGGTATATGCTTGTCTATGCAGTAATTAAAAGACAGCCTAAAAATTTTGGATGAGTTTGCCCTCTCACCCCACCCCTACACCCTTCTCTGATTTTCTTCTCAGGGCACTTGAGATTTAACTGCATTTGGCAAAGTTGGCTTCTCTTGTAAACTTTGCAAGAGCTATTTTAGGAAAAAAACACTCAGGAAACAGGAATTTTTTTTCTTCATCACAATTGAAAACTCTTCTTGGACTCTTTTTTTTTTTAAGGATATATTTTATTTAAATATTGAATGATCCTGGGAAAACCAGACTGGTCACCAAGTGAAATTGAACTGGCAAGTTGCAAAGGGCATCACTGAGGCTTTGATTGGCGATTTGTTCTGGATTATCTGTTCACATGCAGGTGCCAAGCACTGTCGTTGGATTGTTTTGTGTTGAAAGGACAAAATGAGACCCTTAAAAAGAGAAATTGGTTCATGGTGGCCCATAGGATCCTGAAGGGCTTATTTACATCCCAAGAATTAAAATGGTGGAATATCCAGAGGAGCCTCTACTTAAATTGTTGCTGGGATCTGTACAGTTCCCTTAGTTTTAAGAAATGATACCCTGGAAACTAACTGAAGGACAGTGCACTCTGCTGGCCACGTTGGTGCACTCCATTGTGGGAAACAGGTTTTTGCTTCCTCCTCTTTGGGGCTGTCTTCTCAGGTGGGTGGAGGTGGGGCAGACATTCTCCAGGGCCAATAGACTAAGGACCTAGCTCCCTTGGAGAAACACACCAAGTAAACATAGCCCTTGGCTGATGCCCCTTTGCTTCCTGTTGCCCTCTTGTTTTCTTCTATACTTAAGGAACCTTCCACAAAGACAGTCAAGCCACACAAACCAGAGTCACACAGGATGCCCACCAGGCACATTCATGAAGACTTTCCGGGACCTTTCTGGCAGACAGGACCCTCAAGTCTACAGTCATCTGCATTTGACAGATGAGGTAACTGAGGTGGAGAGAGAGGCAGTATGGCACAATGGGAAATAAAGCAGTTTCTGGAGTAGGAATTCCTGGGTTCTCACCCTAGCTCTGCTGTTTTAGAGCTGTGGAACCTTGGGCTCCCTGTCTCTGAGGTTCAGTTGAACTACGTGACCTCTAGGATGACCTTGAAATTCCAGCTCTGTGGGTCCCAGGATCATCTCAATGACTTGCCAAGAGATGCCCAGTTGGTAACTGTCACTGTTCTCCAGACCTCAGTCTCTCCTTAATCTGGGTTTAGCCCGACAGAGCATGCTAATGTGCATTTGTGTGTGTATGTATGCCATCAATTTGTTATTTAAAATGTCTCAATATGAATATTAACTTTTCCAAGTTGTTAACAAAGACATCCTCTTTGTCCTATATCCCTTTCCAGTGCCTCATGTTTACATACTTCTCTTGATGGTCATTTCTTGTTATCATTACTTAACTTGTATGTTAATTGTTCTATTTCTGAGATCTTCATTCTTAATCCTTTCATATATTAATGATAAATGGCATCTATATTATAACATTTTATGTACAGTATCTGGCTTTGAAAAATCCTGTGAAGTAAGTAATTCAGATATCATTACACCCATTTTACAAAAGAGAAAACTGTGGCTTGCTCCTGGTCACACAGCAGTAGCATAGATTTAGAGTTAGAAGGAATTTCAGCCTCTCATTTTATTGATGAGGAAACTCCAACCCAGAGAGGATAAATGACTCACCCAATAGCACATAGGCAGTAAGTTCCAGCAGCAGGATTTGAACCAAATCCTCTGACTTCAAAGTCACTGTTGATTTCACTGTTAAATGTCTGAATCAGGATTTCAGCTTAGTTCCTTCTGATGTTAGTTTCTTCTCTATCTTATCCACTATACTATCCTGATTCTTTTCCCATAATTCTTCTTAGCTTTTTATATTTGAAATTTCTTTCAGTATTCTAATGTTCATATCTTACTTTGTCCAGTCATTCTCCAATTCTGTATACATGAACTATTTTAAGTTTTTTTTGTTATTGTGAATTATTATGTGTGAATTCCTATGACTATGTTTGGATAAATAAGTTAGATTTTTTTCTTGTCAATTCTATACTTATGGTAGAGTCCTGTAGTTGGACCTCCAAGTCAACAGCTTGAATAACTGTGTAGTTTTTATGGAATATTGTCATCTTGCTTTACCAAAAAAAATAGTACCGACTGGCATATCTGCCTCCAGTAATGTAATGAGGCTTGCAATATTTCATCCAGAAAGGGAGAGATCTGTATGTACCACTTGCACTATAACCAATCTAATAGAGTCAGTCAGTCATGCAGTACTGCAGGGCACAGATGCTGAGAGCCATGCAAGTCACACGCTGTCTTTTCTACACCTTTCATCTCTGCAGATTTAACCAGCCACACTCTTGTACAATAATAATCTCATTTTTATAGGCAAGGGGAAAGACAATGGCCCCTCCAGGCCCTATCGTACTTCATGATGTGTATATCAGGTGAAAAGTTAGTAACAAAATGACACTAGCTTAGAGCCCCCAGTTAGAAAAATTCCTAAAATTCAGTCAGAAATTTGACTCTTTGAACTAATTTAAGTTTATGTTTTTAAGAGTCTGTTTTTGGTAAGCAAATGGAGAGAATGTTGGAGAAACAGCAACCTTTGCTATCACAACTTCTCACGTTAGAGAAGTAGCTTCAGCCTGATTCTTTTTCTTTGAATTGCCTGTAGTCAATTATCAATAAATATTTATTAGCTGACTACTACATGCTAGGCACTGTGCTAAGTTCTGGGGATACAAGGAAAGGCATAGGAGAGTTCCTGCCTTCAAGGTGCTCATAGTATAATGGCAGAAGAAAACATAAAAAGAAAATGAATGAGGGCAGGAAGAGGGCAAGAAGATGAAGCCTTCCAGGCAGGTGGGAACGATCTGAGGAAGCGTGAGATAGAGAATTTTATTTATCTTGTAGGATCATGAGTTTCTAGATACCATAAGGTCCAGGAAAGAAGCCATGAGAGAAATGAGGAGGTAAATACCTTGGGTGCCCTCCTTCAATGGTGAAAGATCTAGGAAGAATTCTCTGATATCCATCCTCCACCTCTCTAATCAAAACTAGACAGATTTTCATTTACTCTTTTTCCGTATTGCATTTCCTGACTCAGGTCATTAAGTCCTAGGTGAGACTGGGGAGGCTGAATCCCCCACATTGTTCCTACTTATTTCCTAAGGTACCTGCTCCATCCTCTCAGTCTCTGTAGTAAGCACTCTAGAGTATGGGCCAATTCTTCCTTCAAGATTAAAGATCAAGATGGCCCCAAATGACTCTCAAAGCTGAAGAGGGAAGTATTTGCATTTCTGGACTACAAATACCAGGATGACAAGCAAGCTTAAAACCTCTGCTATAAGCCAACCAATCAGCAGCCTTATTAGGTACCTTTTGTGTGCCAGGCATTATGGTAGAATCTGGAAATACAAACAACAAATGAAATAATCCTTGCCCTCATGAAACTTACATTGTAACAATCTGTTGTTGTCGTTTTAATAAAATAAGAGCATGTTCTTGGTTTTTAAATATATTTTAACTATATATTTAAAAATTTTCCCAATGTCTATTCCTACTGAATAGATTCTGGAGGTATCGATTGTTTAATGTTGTTAAAGTCATCCATATTTAGGGTTAGATATTGGTATCTGTTTCAATTACTTTTACTCCAAGATAATAGAGTAAATAAGTCTTGACATGCCCAGTGTCCCCTTGTCTCCAGTTACTCCACACCACCTGTCATGTTCTTGCAGTCCCAAATATCACATCTGCTTGCCCTTGGCCCTCAAAGATTGCTCCTACTTTCTTTGGCCCCATTCCATTTGGTACCCAGGTATGTACTCCAACATTGTATCCTCTTCCATTCTATTTCACAAATATATATTTAATAACTAACCTGTGGGGTCAAGTGAGTTACTTTCAAATCAGGATAATCAATCATTCAATCAACAAGTCTTTGTATGTATCTTTCATTCATTCATTCAATAAATTTGTATTAAGTGTACTATGTGACAGGCATTGTGCTAAACAAAAGTAAAGATTGCCCGCTCTAAAATAGCATACAGGTAGGGGAGAAGAAGAAAGAAGAAGGAGGAGGAGAAGGAGGAGAAGAATAGGAGGAGAGAGGATTTATTTGAGATTTAAGGTACTAAAATATTTTGATACCATGATAGTTGGAAGAGAATTAGATAGATTTCTATGCACTGAGTTAGCTTGTTAGTAACTCTACCTTAGACCAGCATTGAGTTGGGTCTCAGTCTGGCAGGAGAAAGAGATCAGGATGGATCCCATCTAGGAAACTTCAAGTACTCAGTAAGGCAGATAGTCAAAAGCATTTATTAAGTGCTTACTATGTGCCATGCTTTCAATCATCCTAAGGATTTTAGGAAAAAATAATCTTCTTATAACAATTACATATATATATATATATATAATCGCTTATATACAATTTATATATATACATATATATATAAACATCAATATCCTTCCTTTCTATCATGTTTCTGTGTCTAAGAACTCTAGTTTATCATAAAAAAAGAGGAAGTATCGTAGTAGATAACCTAGGGCCAAGGAAAGATGGTGGTTGGGCAATAGATTAAGAGAAATGACCTAAAAGATGCCATCCAGAACATGGATGCCTGGAAAAGGAGATAGGACAGTCACAGACAAAAAGTAAGAGATGCTAGGTGGTCAGTATGAGGACTGAAATGTCTATCCTAGCCTAGAAACTAGAGTTACCTTTGATTTCATACATCCAGAGAACTCCTGGGTGAGGAAACTCCCTCTACCAAGCAAGTAGTCACACAATTTATAACCTTAAAGATTTGCCTAGAGAATGTAGAGATTAAGCAGCTGACCAAGTCACACTACCAGTATTTGGCAGAGTAGGATTTGAACCCAGGTTTCCCTGGGTTTCTCTCTATCCTCTAGACCAGCCTTCCTGCACCCTAAGCTATTCAAAGATCGAGAGGAAGACCTCAAGTACCTTGAGGGGATTTTTGGTGAAGGATTCATTGAAGAGCACTGCTAAGAATTGCTGAGGAGAAGGTGTGTTTGGACTATAAGGACCTACCTTGAGGAGGTGGAATAATTAATTGAAGCACGTGGTAAATGAGACATTTTGGTTCTAGGAGCAGCAAAATGCACAAATCACACGTAGGCTAAGGAAGACAAGCCATGCTTTAAGTTCCAAGGTGAAGAGAAGCAGACACCCTGGGTCACCTGTACCTGTTATGAAGCCAGTGCTCTGGAGACCACTGAGCTATGGTAAGACAGGACAGGGCTCACCCTACCTCTCATCTGGTGAATTCCTATTTTAATGAGTTCTTCTTGATAACCAGGTGCCAAACTCTGGCATTTTTGTAATGTTGAAAGCCTCCCAGTGCTATCAACACCCTCTAATTTCAGCACTGTCTAAATTCAGCCCCCTGCGGCAAAGCTCTCATCACCCCAACCTTATAAAAGCTCTGCATCAAAGTACTGATTTCTATAAACTGACATCTTGAAGTTGGTTTTCCTGATATTATCAAGTTCTTGCAGTTGATACCATGTTAGACTAATAGCCTTTTCTTCTTCATAATGCTATGAGCACATTCTCACAACCAAAGACCAAATACATTCAAAAACAACGCATTTTTCTTAGAAAACAAAATAGACTTCTTTGGAAACCTTTGTTTCTGAAGCATTCCTCCAGAAAGTCCAATTTTATGACTGCAAAGGGGAAGCAGCATTTCTATGGAGAGAAGTCCAATTTAAGATCACAAGCATGTACTGAATGCTTGTGTCCAAAGCTGTATGCTAACCCTAACCCTGAAGAGACAAAACCAAAATGAAATGTCCCTGCCCTCAGAAGCTTTTGTTTTATCAGCGGGAGGGTGAAAAAGTTTACGGAAATGATAGGAAATGGAGGCAGGAGAAAGAATTCACCAGTTGAGGAATCAGGACAGGTTTGAGAGAGACAGTAACTGAAGATGGGAGGATTGAAGAAAACTGAAGATTCTTCTGGGTGGAGGAGAGAGCCAACATCACATGGCTGAGCAAGGGAGAACAGGGTGCCTTTCATATATGGCTTGTTATAGATGACCATGAAGATCCCATCTGCCTCTCAAATTCTCTGAGGTTACAGATGGTGCCAACCTGTACTGATAAAGATAATCTCTTTATTTCACTGGAGTTCCCTAACAAATGAAATCTAAGAACCATTCACTATCCCTATATATTGTAAACGTTCATATATGTATTTGCCTGCATAATACAATTCACTTTTGTCTTTACAGTTCCAATGCCTGGCACACAGTGGGAGCTTAAATGCTAGTCGATTGATTGATGGCTTATGGAGGAAGTTACTCCCAGGGATAGTAAGATGTCTGCCAATTCTTTACTTTCCTGAAACATACTCCCCCCAAGAAAATTGCCATCCTCCATATGACAAGTCTAGGTATGTCCCTGTGCCTTGCTCCCCAAGTCAAAGTCTGGGAGCTAATTACCTGGTAACTAAAATGGAGCCACTGTGACTTTGCCTCAAAGTAGAAAACATAAAGAATTTAGAGACTGAGAAAAATGCTGACTAAGGAGCAGGGAAGAGAAGCCATTGGATCCCTGGGCTTCTGGGGCAGTAAACTACAGTTTGGTTACTGCTTCCTGCCCTCGCTCTCACCACCCCACAAAGAACTCCCCAGTTCACTCTGCCAGATCCCCCATTCTTTTCACACCAAGCAGAGTTTCACTTTCCCAACTTCTTTCACATAGCTAAACCAGGGCAAAAATCCTCTCCCTCTGGGTTTGTGGATCAGAACCTTCCTAAAGCTTTTCTGGTGGACTCAAAGAATCCTAGGATTCCAAGTCCATTGACCAGTGTGTGGCTCTTCCCTCATTGAGCAAGACTTTGCCCTAATTCATCTTCCTTCTGACTTGAATCACTTCTTGCATTGTTTTCCTTTTTTAATTGGGGAAGTGGGTTGGGGGTGGGTAGCACCCCAGTTCTGATCCAGGAACTGAGAATGGTCCTAATGGCCCTTGTATTTCTGCTAGGGGAGAAGTGTCTGTTTCAAGAGGCTCCAAAACCGCAGCTGCCACTTTCTTTTCCATCTGAACCATGGACAAACCACTGAGCAAGTTTCCTCTTTTCAAAGATGGGGCCAGTGAGAACAGCTGCAAGAAGCAGATAAAGCAATGCATCTGGATGCAGGATACCTGGTTTCCAATTCTGCCCCGAACCATTCTTCCCCTTGTAAAAGCAGCCAGCCAGGGGGAAAGGAGCTAGAGGATGCTCACTGGCTATGAGATTCTGGGCAAACTGCTTAGCCATTATGTGTCTGAGCTTCTCCATCTGAAAAATGAAGCTAATAACAGCACTTACTTCCCAGACTTACTGGGAGACTAAATTATAAAGCACTTTATTTTAAAGGGCTATATAAATTCTAGCTATATTTAAATTTTTTTCTTAAACTACAGAAAAGCTTTTCCCTTTCTACTTCTTTGGGCCTCACTTTCCTCATCTTTAAAAGGAGGAGGTGTACTAGATGACCTCTGAAAGACCTTTCAGCCCAAGATCTATGGAGGCAGAGATATGTACCTGTTGAACTGAGCTACAGGGTTGCTATGAGAGTCATATGAGATCATGGATATCAAGGGTTCTAGAGAAGTCAGTTGTAATCTGGAAAAATAAAGTCACTGATCACATCATAATAAAAGGGCATGCTTTCTTTAATCTACTTGAAAGTTACCCAGTCAAACTGGGAGGAAAATGCCTGATTAACTAAGAAGAATTCATTCCATTTGTGATCTAACAGGGAGGGGTGGCCTGTTTGCCAAAGGGCTGGGCTTAATGCAAAGCTGCTTTTGAATAATTCAAGAGGATAGAAATGCTCGAGGATGCTTATGTGTTTATGGAAACAAAAATCTTCAAATGTTTAAATAAAAAGACAAATTCTCTTTTTTTCAGGTTTTTAAAGAATTTATCTACAATAGACACCCAACTCCCCTATCAAAGAGCTGTCTTGGCAAAATATGCTATTCTCCTTCATGTCTCTGGTAGAATGGTCCCAAAGGAGTGTTGACTTTAGAATCAGACAACATAGGGCCACATCACAGGTCTGCCACTAAGAGTCTGTGTGATTTGGGGGAATCACTTCTTCCCGTTGACCTCCATTTCTTATCTGTAAAATAAGGGGTCAGTCTTAAGGATATCAATCATCCTTTCTAGTTCCATCGATGTCTGCTCTTACTCAGCATCATAGATTTAGACCTGGGAAACTCTTTAGGGAATGTTCAGTCCAGCAGTCGCAGTTGCTGGATAAGAATTCATATCATAGATATGAAGCCAGTATCATAGATTGGGATGGAAAGAAACCTGGAGATCATTGAGTCCTAATTGTTCACTTCAAAGATGAGGAAATGGAGACTCTGGGAAACAAGGTCCCCCAGGTTAAGCACCAAGGTGGGGTTTGAAGGGAGAGACTAAACCTCAGTGTCTTGGGCTCTTATCACTAGCCCTGCCTCTAAGTTGCCTCAAAGTTGAGGGGAGGAGGGGGCAGCTGTAAAGCACAGATGTGAAATATGAGGGAAAGAATCTGTTCTCCATCTTTTCCATGATTTTCTACAATTAAAGACATAATTTGCCCCCAGAGTAGCCAGAGAGGCTCCCTAGATGTCCTATCAGCAACACAAATACCATGTTTTCAACAAGACTTTTTCTACCCTTCCCTTCAAACCTCTCTCTCCTCCAAGCTTCCCCATTTCAATAGAGGATACCTCAATTCTTTCAGCCACCCAAAGTTACCCTGTACCCCTTGCTTTCTCTCACCCCACATACCCCATCCATTCTATCAGCAGAACAGGTCTTTTCCTATGGTTGTCCTCACTCACACAGCCCCCACCTTACCTGACCATTCCTTCCTAGTCTCCATTGGGAAATCTTCCTCCAAGTTATGTCTATTCACTGGGAACACCTTATCTCTCCTCTGGACTATTGGAGTAGCCTTCTTTCTAATTGGCTTTCTGGTCTCACAATCCAGCCTCCACAGAGATGCCAAAACACAATCTACCTGGATCAGGCCCCTGCTGAAATATTCAATGTCTTCCTACTACGTCAGTGATAAAATACAAAATACTCAGCCCTCCACACTGGCTTCCTCCTCCATTTCTAGACTTATTACCGCCATTCAAGCACTCCATTCTGGTCCAACTACTCTGCTAGCACTCCTGGGACACAACAGCCCCATGTCCCATGCCTGTACCTTGGCACGGGGCGGGGGGGCCTCCTTGCCTGGAATGATCTCCAACCTCACTTAGACCCTTTAGAATTCCCAGCTTCCTCCAAAGTCCAATCCAGGTATCATATCATCTTTTTACGCAGTATTTCCTGAACCTGCCAACTATGAGTGCTCTCCTCCCTACCCCAAAACTATTGTGTATATGACTGCTCATCTGGATAAATACTGTATTCACAAGTAGAATTTATATTCCTTAAAAGCAAGGACTCTAGACTTTATTAGTAGTGGTAGTGATGATAATAATAGCTAGTGTATGTTCATATAAATAATAAAGAGATACTCCAAGGGGGAGAGACAGAAGGGAGAAAGAGACAGAGACAGAGCCAGACAGACATACAGAGAGACAGAGAGGAGGAGGAGGAGGAGGAGGAGGAGGAGGAGGAGGAGGAGGAGGAGGAGGAGGAGGAATGAGAGAGAGAGAGAGAGAGAGAGAGAGAGAGAGAGAGAGAGAGAGAGAATGTAACATTTCCATGGGCTCACTCATTTGTCTTTATATTCCCAGTGTCAAGGAAAATGAGCAACACATCATTGGTGGTTAATAAGTATTACTTGAATGGAAAGGAACACACTAGAATGTGCAATGACATTATTTTTTCTGTAGTTTTTGAGAAGAGAAGACTTAAGTTACTCCAACCACACACAGATTTTGGCTGCCCAGCATCCAAAGTAAAACAGAGCTCCTTGGAAACTGTGAATTACACACCTTTCACTCTCTGATTCCACACACACGCATATTATCATCTCTTTCAAAGCGGAGGCCTTGGGTGATTTGGACTTTTCTGGCTGGCTGTTCAATCACTCTTCTCAAGTAGAGAACATCAAGGTCTCCTCTCAAATAAGCTGCCAGCTTTGGAGAGATGGTAAGGACCTGATTAGCCCCATCTGGATCCCCATCTGGATCCAGAGTAAATCCATTAAATACACAGGAGCAGCAATACACCTGACTGTTGCTGCTACAGGAATCTTGGGGGGAACTGATGTCCGTTGGAGGATCAAAAGTAGTTTCCTGATTTTCCTCTCAAGATAATTATATCATCCTTGTTCCAGAACAATTAGCCTAGCTCTCTGCTCATTAGTTTTAATGAGTCACATGGATGAATGGAGATACAGGTGGGGAATTGTCTCTCCTTTGATCTCAAGATCTTTTTCCAGGCTTCTGACTATGATCACCTGCATGGAACTAGGTTTGCATGGAACATAAAAGATCTATGTGGGCTGTGGCCAGTGGGCGGCCAACACCAACAGCTGCCTGGGGAAGAGCAGACCCCGAATGTGGGTTCACTCAGCAGATGGAGACCAGTGCAGCTGGAGAGGAGCCTGACAAGCTCATTGTCACAAGCACCCAGGTCCGGGACCTTACACACATGTTGTACAGCCTCCCTTGGCTCCTGCGTCAGCAATGTCTCTGCACCAAGGGTTTGAGAATTGGAAACGACCCTGGTGAGCATCTAATCCAGTTGTTTTATTTTACAGATAAAGAAACTAAGGCTGAGAGAGGGGAAATCAGAGATGTGACCAGGGTTGAGAGACAGTGAATTATGGAAGCCAGAAAAGCAGTGAGAGATATAATGGAAGGAATGACTGTTCAGTGCAGCATCAGAACTGAGAGGGAAGGATATAGTTATTGAAAGGGGAATGGGCCTTGAGCAGCATAGAAACAAAATAAAGCTTAGAGCATCTTAGCAAAAACCAAAAAACTAGAATACGGTAGTAGGAATTGGCCCAGTGGTAACCAGACTCACAGGAGTTCACTGCCATCGCATCCCACTGTGATAGTCATTCTTGCCAAATGGCACCAAGTTCTCTTTGAATTATTTGCAAAGGGGGATGTAATAACTGGCCCCTCTATTACTCAACTCAGGGCACAGTAGTGCCTTGGGATCCATAGCCATCTGACTGGAAAGGAATTAGATTTTTGCTGTTGAGCACCCAAAACTCTTGATGGTAATAATAATAACCGCTGGTCTTACTGTTTTCCATTTTGATTTTGAAAATAGAAGCAAGGATTGTGAATAACAATAGCTCACATTTACATAGTGCGTAAAAGTTTATGAAATACTTTTTTCACAACATAGCTCCAAGTTGAAATACAAATGCAATTGACCCCATTTTAGAGATTAGGAAACTGAATCTCAGAGGGATTTAAGTGATTTGCCCAGGATCAACACAGTCAAAGACTTGTCAGTCAAAATTTGCACTTGAAAATCTTTGACTTCACTGTCTGGATATTCCTTTGGCCATCAGTCCTCTGTCTTTGATGCCCCCACTAATGTGGCTTGTTATTTGAGCTCTGGACTTGGAATCACGAAAGTATGGCTAGAAGTCCTGCCTCAGACACTTAATAGATGGGTGACTCTCAGAAAATCACTTAACATCTGTATGCCTCAGTTTACTCATCTATAAACTGAGGAAGAGGCCACCTCCATGGTTTAAGAGTTCCTTTTCAGCACTAAACCAATGATCCTAGGATCTCTCTATTATCTTTCCCACTTAGAAATTGTATTCACTTCCATGGACCTACTTCTTATATGACTATCTTCAACCCAGTATTCCAGTGCCACATCTACAATTACCAGCTAGATAATGCCGCAAACATAACCCTATAATAGTGCTGCTGGGGGAAAGTCCATTCATTCTCCTTCAGGACTGACCTGATTATTAGCATCATCTCTTGGACCCTTCTCCCACTGCACCTCATTTGGCTTATCTCCTCCCCACCCCATCTTCCCAGGGCCAAGCAGCATGAGGCTAGCCCCTCTCCCACCTGACAGACCTTCAAATAGCTGATAACACTTAACAACACTCCCTCCACCCCAGCATCTGCAGACAAACTGAAAGCAAACTCCTCTTTTCTCTCAAAATCAGTTCCCCCTCCTAGCTTCCCTATTTCTTTGAGTGCTGACGTCCTTTTCTCCGTCACCCAAGCTCAAAACCTGGAAGTCTTCTCTGAGTCTTACTTCTTCTTTGACCCTCCAACAGTCAATTCATTTTCAAGTCCCAGCCATCCCTCTCTTGAATCCATACATTTCTTCCTATACCCATGGCCACCGCTCTAGGTCAGGACTTTCCTCCTTTCCTGCACTCTCATAGTAAAATCCTCATTGGTCTCTGTCTCCAGCTCTCACATCTCTTGATCCATCCTGAAAACTGCTGCCAACCTAATGCTCTTAAGTGGGCGTTTGGATCATCTCACCCTTCTGCTCAGTGATTACGAATGTGTCCCTACTGTTTTCCTGGTAAAGCGCTGTAGACCCATTTTGCCCATAGAGCCTCACCACCAACTCCTATGACATTGAAATTAACCTATTAACTGTTCCCCAAACATTTCAGACACTGTCTCACAACCACATCTTTTTTTATTCTGTTCTCCATGTCTTTCTCGCATCTTTCTCCATTCCTTCTAATAATCAAAATGCTATTAAATTTTAAATACTCCATAAAACCTTCCTCATTCAGGAAACCTTTCCAGACTACAGAGATAATAACACCCCACATTGAGATACCTGTTTAAGGTTTCCAAAGCACTCTCTGTGTATTTGAACCTCACAATAGCCATGTGAGGGATATGCTACAGGCATTATCTCAAATTGGCACATGTGGAAACTGAGACTCAGAGAGTTTTAATGAGCTGCCTATGGTGATACAAGTCATCTTAAGTCAACAGACATTCATTAAGTGCTTACTATGTGCCAGGGCCTGTGTTAAGCCCTGAGGATGCAAAGAGAGGCAAAAATAGTCCCTTTTCTTCAGTAGCTCACATTCTAATGGGGGAGAATACACGCAAATGACTGGTTGCATACTTTGGCTGAGACTGCATGTAAATAATTATGAGATACATGAGTGTGGGAGACAGTCAGGCCAAATATTTGGGACACTGGAATTCCAGAGAGAGCTACTTCTGCCACCCCAGCCACTGTTAGTCTCCCAGATCCTAAAGTGCTCCCCCATCTCAGCCAGTATCTGATTAAACCAGAGACCTGGGAAGGACTACAACCTTTAATTGAAAAATTCCTTAAGTATAAAATCTTCGTTCCTAGTTTATGTCCATGCAACCCTGCAAAACTTCCTGCAGAAAAGCCTAATGGAGAATACTCACAATTTATTTTTGCTTTTGAATGTACTTTTCCTGGGGAATCAAGTGCTTATCAGCCAACATGGACAATCTTTCCCCAAAGCTTTTGAGATAACACTCATTTATTTAACCAGGCTTTGGAAAGGGATTTAAGGCACCTGAAACTAGCAGGTAGTACCTGAATTCAGTATGTGCATGATATTCTTATTTGTAGCCCCACCCAGGCAGTTTCTTTACCTGATGCCACAGAAGCCCTTAATTTCAAGGCTCTAGGGTCTCTTGGAACAAAGTCCAGATAGCATGCCAGTCCATAAGGTATCTGGGCCATGAACTCACACCCACCTCTCTCTCCTTAACCTTTGAGAGAAAAATGACAATCCTATCTATCCCTGTTCCAGCTACTAAGAACAAGTTCTAGTGTTTTCAGAAATGACTGGATTTTGTAGATTCTGGATTCCTAATTTTGATTTTATTGCTAAACCCCTTTATGCCTCTTCTCAGGGCATTGACTCAGACCAGGCTAAAGTTTTTGAGACTCTGAAAACTAATTTGATCACACCCCATCACTAGACCTACCCAATCTGAGAAAACCCTTCATTCTATATGTTGATGAAAGGAGAGGACAGGCTCTGGGAGTCTTAACCCATTTCTTAGAACCTGATCCGAGACCAGTTGATGTTTTTATTTACTCAAAATATGTTTTCCTTGTTCTATATACCCATGGAGCAATCTGGAAAGAAAGGGGATATCTGACAGAAAAAACTCCCCTATCAAACATGCCTTTCTATGTTTTGGCCTTGCCACAGGCATCTTTAATTCTCTCCAGAGAAATTATCTTTTATGCCAGGGAAATTGTCTTTTCTTTACACTCCTTTTGTACCTGCTTGGTGTGTGTTTGCCTAACCTCCTTGCCAGGTTTATCTTTTCTAGAGTGCAAGCCAGCAACTTCCAGATGATAGCCCATGCTGCATACCAACCTCCATCTGAATCCAAGGTCTCCAGCCCACTGGACCTGGCACCACCCAGGTTCTGAAGTCTGACCCCTTGAACAGGACCCATCAAGGCAGGAACAGCTCTACACCCCTTGCCAGCAGAAAGAAATTTCAGAAGCTGAGACCTTCACCCTTTACCCCAAAAGAATTTGGGTTCATCTGTTTGAGGGGGGAATGATGACGTTCAGACTCTGGGAGTCTCCTTGAGCTCCCCTTGAATCTTCCCACTTAGTCTGGCTTTTCTTACTCAAATCTAATCTTCCCATTTTTTCAGGCAGTCTCTGCAAGCTCATCAAGATCTGTATTCATTCCCATACTGCCCCTATCCAGATCTCTAGATTGCCCCACACTTCCCACCCAAACCCTCCATTGTCTGATATCTCCTGATAGCCTCCAGCTGTTTCCAGCCTTTGACCCTCCTTGGATTCCCACCTTGGACTTCTCCTCAAGACCCTTCCTAAACCCCTCCTCCCATCACCCTGGACTACCAGACCCCCACCCCAGATCCCTCCTATACTCTTTGCTGTATTTAAGTTACATCTTGCCTCCATGTAGGTGCTCAGATTCAGTACAGCTCAGACTCTATCAAGCTGGGATTCTATCTGGCCCGCTTGTGAATACAAGCATTACAAATGCTTAGGCTCCTTAAGAGGCAACCCAATTTGGCGAATCCTTAATAAACTTTTTCTTTGGCTTAAAAAAAAAAAAGATCATTTTGGCAGCTCAGTGGAGGACAGACAGGGGTAAGGAGAAACTTGAGTTTCCTCTTTGATTGGAGTTATTCCAAGACCATGTGATCATTTATCAGGAATGTAGTATGGGGAATTCTTTTTTTATTATTATTATTATTTTTTTTTTTAATGTTCTACAAATCACTACCACAAAACTTTGATTTTTTACCCCCGCATCTGCCTCCCACCACCTCCCTCCCTCCCCAAGATGGCATACAATTCTATATAGGATCTCCATATACTTTCCTATTGAATACATTTCCACTATAGTAGTGCTATGTAGATGAACTAAAATAAATGGAAGAAATCATATAACAAAACAAAACATAATACACACACACACACACACACACACAGACATGATCTACTACGTTCTGCGAATGAATTCCACAGTTCTTTCTCTGAGTGTGGAAGGCATTTTGCCTTAGAAAACTATTGGGAATTTTTTTTTAAGTTCTTGCGTTATTATGAAGTTCCAAGTCTACCAGAAAAAACTCTCACACGCTGTGGTCGTTGCTGTGCACAAAGTTCTCCTGGTTCTGCTCCTTTCACTCAGCATCAGATCATATAAGTCCTTCCAGGCCTCCCTGAAGTCTTCTGATTCATCATTTCTTAAGGCACAATAGTATTCCATTACATTCATATTCCATAATTTATTCAGTCATTCCCCAATTGACGGGCATCCCCTTGATTTCCAGTTTTTGGCAACTATGAAGAGTGCTACTATTAACATTTTTGTACATGTGGGACCTTTTCTCATTTTTATGATCTCTTGGGGATACAGTCCTAGTAGTGAAATTGCTGGGTCAAAGGGTATGCACATAAGGGCATAGTTCCAAACCATTCTCCAGAATAGTTGGATGAGCTCACAGTTCCATCAACAAGGAATTAGTGTTCCAACTCTCCCACATCCTCTCCAACATTTTTCATTTTCCCATTCTGTCATGTTTGCCAATCTTATAGGTGTGATGTGTTACCTCAGAGTTGTTTTGATTTGCATCTCTCTAATCAAAAGTGATTTAGAGTATTTTTTCATATGATTGTAGATATCTTTAATTTCTTCCTCTGAAAATTGCCTGTTCATATCCTTTGACCATTTATCAATTGGGGAATGACTTGTATAGTTGTACATTTGAGTCAATTCTCTATATATTCTAGAAATGAGGCCTTCATCCCTGAGATTAGCTGTAAAAATTCTTTCCCAATTTACTACATCCCTCCGAATTTTGGTTACATTGGGCTTGGGGTAGGGGGATTTCTTATTCAAGTATGGGTAGACTCAATGGCTGCTGAGATCCCCCTGTGAACTTGACCTAGTGATTCTTGTATCATGAAGGGATGCTTGTATCTTGTTCACATCTCATCTCTGCAACTTGACTATACTCCCTTTGGTGATCCAAATAACATCTAGCACGATGGCTTGTATAAAGCAGGCCTTTAGTCATTGTTTCTTGCATATTTGATTCTATCTTTCAATAGAATTCCAGAATTCTGTCTTCCCATACTGAAGATCACTCTGCAGAAGAAGGCTGAGACATTGAGTCTTCATTATTCATGTAGACCATCTTCCTCTGATGATGAAAATCAAAATGCCCTCTTAAGAACATTAGGTTGACAGCAGTTTTCAGTATAGGTAGGTATAGGTTGATGTGACTGAGAGATGAAAATATGATTGAAGGAAAATGAAAAGTCATGAACACCAGAAGTAGAACTCTTGAAACAAGTTTAAAAATTGAATATGTAAAGGAAACCCTGATTCTTAGAGTCTGTTTATTTCCCCTCCAGCTTGGAACATGCTCCAGAGGATATTATAACCAAAATAACTAGGAGAGGAACAAGTTACAATTCCAAGTTTAGAATCCATTTGTCTTTGGACCCTGGATTTCAAAATTGAATCCCAAAGGATACTACTTCATTTTCCCTTGGGATGTGTGATTTCCTGTCCCAGACCTTTAAATATTTCTTATCCATCACATTGGGCTTATATGAGACATTTTAATAAGCTAAATATTAGAGAATTTGAAACATAAGGATTGTTTCCCATCAATACTCATGAGTTTCAAAATTATATGGAAAATATTTGTCAGGGGCTTGAGGATGTTTTTTAATACCCACAATGCAGAGCTGTTGAGAAGAGAGAGAGATAAACTGAGGAATTTGGTTCTGGCCACTGCCCTCAAGATTGCAGAAACCTCCATTCTTCAAGTGTTTTGAAAAGGCAGCCATCTGTTCCTGTTGGGAGACCCTGAGGGTGTACTCCAAAGGAGTGAGTAATCATTTCAGGATATGAAACCCACAAGCAGGTGGGGGATAGCAACAGTAGAAAAGAGCAAGTAATCAAGACAGGGCAAAGACAGTCATCCAGGAGGACTGTCCGATTAATCAGTTAACAAGAATTGATTATGCACCTACTCACTACATGCCAAGATCAAGGATAGATTCTTGGGTTACAAAGACGCAAGTATCTGCCCTCAAGGAGCTGACTTTCTAACAGTATGCTCTCTGAGAAGCATACACATAAGCATGTGTGGGGCTAGCTTCGGTAATGACAAGCTATAGGTGCATATGCCCACCATCTCCAGGTGATAGTCTGTTCAAGGGTTCATTTGGCAGCAGTGTGGCATAGGAGATAGGGCATGGAGCTCGAACTAAGAAAGATCAGAGTTCAAATTTTGCCTCAGATATTTACTAGCTATATACCTTAAGTAAATCCTGAACCCCTGTTACCTTTCATTTCCTCATTTGTAAGGTGAGGATGATAATAGCACCTACTTCACAGTGTTATTACAAAGATCAAGTGAGATAGTATGGGTAAAGCAAACCCGAAAGGGCCATGTCAATGTTCATTCATATTCTGTAAATGCAAATCTGCTGCCTCAACTGTGCTCCCTAGACTCATGGCCTGCAGCCTGCATATCCCACCTTTCCATCTTAAAAATACAAAAATATTTCTGAATATTCCTGCATTGACATAAAGTATTGAAAAAACCTACTGACCTGAAACACAAAAGAATAATCATGAGATCTGATAATGTAAATAATTCCATTGAAACTTGGAACACGGGGGTGCATTCCTCCTTGTCCAAAGACATTGGCCTAACAATCATACTTAAAAAAAATTCAAGTGGATGAAAAAGTATCTAATGAGTAGACAATAGCATGCAATGAAAGGGCAGTCATAGAGTGAATGAATGCATGAGTACATTGTAATACTATGAATGGTTTCTGGTGGAAGGAAGTGTTCCACCTCCTCATGAGAGTGTATGTGTGTGAGTGTATATGTATGTGTGTTTAACAGCGGAAAGAAGATTGAGTTTAGAGTCAAAGGAACAATGATGAAATCTAAGCTCTGCTCCTGGGTAGCTGTTCAACTCTGGGCATTTCATCTCTCTGTCTCAGTGGCATCACCTATAAAATGACAGACTTGGATTAGGTGATCTCTGAGATTCCTTTGACTCCCTAGATACAAGTCTATGGGCAAGGTCTCACCAAAAGTCCATGTACACTAATGCTCACAAATGAGAACCAATAAAGAAAAACAGGCAAGCTCCTTAATGGAAAATGGGTGGGAAAGTGGGGACATCACCTTTGCCAGAAAACTTTTAGCATGATCTCAGATTTTACAATTAAAATTGCAGGTGACACAAAGTTACAATCAGAAGACACATAGAGGTTAGGATTTAGGAGGAAGTGATAAACTTAGGAAGAAATGATCTCTTCAGAGTTCATGATGGAGGATAGAGAAATCAAGCTCTTTGTCTCTCTCTCTGTCTTTCTGTGTCTCTCTGTCTCTGTCTCTCTCTCTCTTTCTGTCTCTCTGTCTCTCTCTTTCAGAGATATCATCTCATTCCCATCTAATGAGCTTATTCACAATTTTGTATTTTCTACTATATGATCATTTGTATATCTTCTCCAATTCCTGGTCATTATTTGCTTGGATAAAGGCATTTAATTGCTATTCATCATTGTTATAGGCTTTTATGTAACTAGCTTTTGGTAAGAAGAGGCTAAGCTAATGTGTGCAGGTATAGGGTTAGCATTTCCCTTTAAGGGATGTCCATCAGAGAAGCTAGTACCTTCTTAACTTGAAAACCATGCTCCCGGACCAGGAGGACACACAGAACTAATTCTATCCTATTCTTTTTCTCTCTCAGGGAGGAAAAGAGTTGGCAGCCAAATGGCCCCACTCTCAAGCTCCACTCCAGAAAGAAATCAGTTTCCCCTGGAGAAGGATGAGGAAGAGCTGAGGGAATCTCTATCCATTCCTCCTCCTCTACATGTTTAGGTATCTCATGTGGAAGAGTGCAGCTTCCATAAGCAGCAACACACCTTGCATGCTCCCAATTTTTATCTTTATTATTTTCATTATTTCACCAAGCTTCCTGGCTTTGGGCTGACTTGTATTTGTTTTAATGAACTGAATATCCAGAGTATACTTATCCTTACAAGATTATTGCTAAACAGAGAGTCAAATCATCCTAAGTTTCCCAGATGTAGAAATTAAGGTAAATACATAGAACTGTCACTTGACACAGTTCTGGAAAAGAGAAACTAGTACTCAGTTGTCTCAAACCTGCTACCTCTGGGGCTGATTTAAATCATCTCCCTTATTCTCAGAAAAGCCTGTGATTCCCAACCTATTTTTAGCAGAGCTTTGTGTACCCAGAATAGAGCTACCCTGGCCCCTATTAGCAGAATGGTTGTGTCCTGCACTGAGCCTTGGGAACCAAACCATTCTGGATTTGGCCATCTGTGGCTGTTGGGCAGACATGCCTCTGGGTCCTCTCTGGAACTGAGTCTGAGGGACAAGACAAGGGGCTGGAGAATGGCCTGAGTGGCCACAGAATGTAATTTCATCATTTAGGGGAGCCCCAGGGTGAAAACTCTCTATGCTGATTAAGATGAGCAACTCACGTAAATTGTGACCATAGAGAGCAGCCTGGGGCACTCTCTATGAAGTTGTGAGTCACTCAGAATCACATAACCAATGTGTGTCAGAAGCAGAATTTCAACCCAAGACTTCCTGACTTTGAGGCCAGTCTTTTTTTTTCTCTTGGTGGCACTGCTTTACTGCAGTGTGTGCTCAGAAAAATACCCAACAGTAAAAAAAAATTCTTGGAAGCCCTTGAAATACCTCACAGTGGGGCATAGTCTCTCTCTCTCACTCTCTCTCTCTCTCTCTCTCTCTCTCTCTCTCTCTCTCTTTCTCTCTCTCTCTCTCTCTCTCTCTCTCTCTCTCATACACACACACACACACACACACACACACACACACACACACAGTTACAGGACATAGGAAACCACATTCGAATTCATTCTTGTGAAAGACCACACTCTCCCTCCAACTGTTGCCAAACAAAGTTGTTGGGCACTATCCACTCCTCAGCCTTGGCAGTCTCTCTCCTCCAGACTTCAGGCTGGGAGGAGCAGACATGGGCCCATAGTACCTCAGCATCTGGTACATATACTACATACGGTGAGTCCAAGCATGGAAGATTCATTCATACGCAGTCAGCAGGATGAGTTTCAGGCTTATCCAGCTACTGTGTGGTACAGACATAGGCATTAAGCCATAGCAGCCAGAAATGCGCTTCTCACTGAAAGCTCCATGTCACCATTTCTATTTAGATCGAGACAAAGCTGACTCCATTGGACCTCACATGAGCATGACAGTATTAACTCCATAGCTCTTGGTTCTGTGTTAGAATCAAAACTGGAAGTAAGATGGGACGAATGAGTCTTCCTCTCAGGCCCTGACACCACACTCTTTTCTTAGGGAGCTCACATCCCTATTCCTTGCATCACCATCATTCATACTGGCCACCCTTCATAGTAATGGGAATATGCTCTGGGTAGCTGTCTCTCCCCCCAATCTTTAGCTGCCCTCCTTTCCCTGGAGCTCTTTCCCCACTATTCTCTGCTGACTACATCATCAGGGTAGGTACAACTGGAGCCACATTTCTCTAAGTGACCAATTATGCTCATACCCTATAGCTTTTCAGAGGATAATGGCATGTCTTCAAATATTCTTGAAAGAGAACCTAGGAACATATCTCTGAAGCTAAAAGTGATCTCAGGGGTTGGGGAATGCAACATCTTTATTCCAAGTATGTCAGCATTGAGGCCCAGAAAAATCAGGTGGTTTACCCAAGATCATACAGGTAGTATCAGAGGCAGGATTCGAATTCAGATCCTGTAGTTCTAAAACTAGGGTTCATTCACACATGTGCTTGTTATTTCTAGCCCTGTTTGAGCCACAACAAATGCCTGCAATTGTAGAGTCTTGGGGTTGTTTTGGAGCTGAGCCCTTGCATGTTCACGCACACCTATAATACACTTAAGGTGTCCCTGTCTTTCCCAAGTGAAGAAAGAAGGGGGAGCAGCATAGGCACTTTTTGGAGTACACATTACACATCATTGTATCTCATTATATGTATATTACCTAAGCCCCTATGATGTTAGATTCTTAAAGAGAGAGATAATTTTTGTCTCCTCCAGCTTAGCTTGGCACAAAATAAGTGATTAATAAATGCTTGTTACTTAACTGAATTGTGTACATATGAATAAGTATATATTATATGTATATACATATATATGTTATATGTGTGTATGGTATATATGTATATATATACACATATAAATAAGTATATATATACACATATGTGTGTGCATATGTGTTATATGTATATATTTATATATGTATATACAGACTCACACATACATACATACATACATACACATATATATTTAATTCAGGCCCAAAAGCATTTTTAAGTAGCCATTATATGCAAGATAGCAAGCTATTTGCCAGGGATACAAAGCAAAAAATCATTCCTGCCCTCAAGAAACTTCACCTTATTTATCTATCTATCTATCTATCTATCTATCTATCTATCTATCTATCTATCTCTTCTTGCTGAATATCATTTATCTACACATATACATTCACATATATACTTAGATGTGTGGACATATATATATATTATATATATATAGTCACATACACATGTACACACACAGACACACTCACACACACATGTATTTCAAAAAGAGCTCTTCTTCCATCCCATAGGTTCCCACAGTAATTGATATCATCCTCTGAGACACACTGGAATGATACAGGGGAACAATAGTAGCCTCAGTTATAATTGGGAGGGGTTGAATATACATAAGGGTGCAGGGGAAACAAGAAAAGAAGAAAATTTCGGAAAACCATTTGTACATGTTTCATCTGTTGTGTAACAGATTTAAAGTCATAGTGATTGCATTATTTTCCAAATAAAAACACAAAATGCTGCTGACAGGTCTTAACAAGCAAGTGCTGACAGGCAAGTATCTTGGGTATTTTCAAGAAGTCCAACATGCATTGGTAGGAATATGTGCATGTAATGCCTTGTTAACAATGAGATACATGATACAATATTGCATTAACAAAATTTCAATGCAGGAAAAACTGCACATATTTACAATAAATTATTCAATTTAAGATGTGTCATTTTTAAAAATTATACAGTTTTTGAAATGATGCAACTTTCAAAAATAAAAAAACCTGTTAAAGGGTTAAAGAAAGCAGATTTGCAGAGTATACTGAGTAATTTTTTTTTTGAAAAGGAGGTAATAGGTCAAATAAGTATGGAAACCTCTGATCTGAATGATGTATATTACAGTCAGTGGAGCAGGCTTAAATTTTGCCTATGTCCCTTACTGCCCAGGTGATTATAATCAGACCTCTTACTCTGGAAGGTCTTAAAGATCCCCTCCAACTCAGGCCATGATCTTAGGATTCCTCTGAGGTCAGAAGCAGGGCAGGGTATTATGCCCATTTTACAAAAGGTGAAGGGTCTTGCCTTGCCTCTGCTCTCTCAGTCCTGATCTCTATCTCCTCATCCACTGAGCCCTCAAACTCAAAGCTGCAATGAGTAATGCAGTCTCTGAATGAGGCATTTAGGTCTATCGTGTGCTTTAAGAAGCACAGTGATCAATGAGGACAAGACCCCTCTGACTGAGGGTGGTGGTCAGCCTGAAAAGCATTCAGAGGAAGGGGCCAGGACAACAGAAGACCCCAAAGCCTGTCCTCTTAAGGATATTTGAGGGGTCTGGAGAGAGGAGCTTAAAAGTCAGCAAAATAGTTGATTCCAAGTATTTGAAGGAAGGGCTGTCACAAAGCAGATGGATTGACCTCTTCTGCTTTTCCCCAGAGGGCGAGTCTAGAAGCAACAGGAAGTGACAAAGAGGCAGGCTGAGGCCTGAGGTCAGAAACAGTTTCCAAGTGGTTAGCAATCTCTGGAGAGGAATGGCCCCCCTCTGGTAATAGTGGCTCCTCAGCACTATAGGCTTTCCAGAGAAGGTTGGGCAATGACCTTGGAGGCTATTCTCACAGAAGCCATTTCTCTACCATGACGGCTCTCCACCTTTGGACCCCTTGGTCCAAAGTCTGGAGAAGTTGAGGGACCCCTACTCAGAATAACATTTTTTAATGAACCAAATAAAAAACAGGTTACTCAAGGAAATCAATTAAAAAATTTTAAAGAAGTTTACAGATCACAGGTTAAGGACCCTTATCATAGGCAGCAAGATGGGGCAATGCACAGTTCTGGCCCTGAAGTCAGAAAGATCTGCGTTTAAATAGAGCTTCATACATTTACTAGCAGCTGAGGCGGCTAGGTGACACAGTAGATAGAGTGCTGAGCCTGAGTCAGGAAGACTCACCTTTCTGAGTTCAAATCCAGCTTCAGATACTTACTAGCTATATAACCTTGGACAAATAACTTAATCCTGTTTGCCTCAATTTCCTTATCTGTAAAGTGAATCAGAGAAGGAAATGACAAACAATTCCAGTCTCTTTGCCAAGAAAACACCAAGTGGAGTCATGAAGAGTTGGGCTTATCTGAACAAATGCTTACTAGTTGTGTTATCCTGAGCAAGTCACTGAACTTCTGTTTACTTCCATTTCTTCAACTGTAAAGTGTGAATAGTAGCATCACCTCCCAGAGCTGTTGTGAAGGTCACATGAGATGTTTGTAAAGTTCTTAGCACAGGACCTGGCACATAGGGATATGAAGTGCTAGATATCATTGTCATCATTAATTATTATCTTTATTTTAGACTAGGCAGAAAGTCTGGACCTGCCATTTCAGTCCTATAGGGAATTCTCAAGTGAGAAAGCTCTCTCAATACATAACCTTATAGTTGAGAGACTATAAGCAACTTAGAGTCTCAAAGAATTGCCTGGGTCTCTGAGGACCAAATTGCCAAATCTGGGGCACACAACCAGAGGTGACAGACGGGTCTAGAATCTAGGTCTTCCTGGCTTGGAGGACAGCCCTCTGGCTACTGTGGCACACTGCCCCTGCTCCTCCTGTGACCAAGGTAATGATTCTAGGCAACAATGGCTCATTTTTTTTCTACAAACTCATTGGAACACCTTGATGTTCTCACAGGCATGAGCTCAGTTGAAAAAGGTCCTGGCTGTCCTAGTATGAAAATACAGTGAAGATAGCAAAAATATATGAAATGAGTTTAGAGTGTGTCAATTCCCCCAGTCTTCAGTGGAGGCATCTTCCTGGGAAACAGCTGCTTGGGCCTGGGTTAGAGTCCAAGATGGTGCCTGGCTTCAAGAGTTGGAGAGACTTGGGTTTGTGCCACTTTCTCTAAGAGAAGGATGACAGATGAGCTCTGGAAGAACCAGGAGCCTGAAAAATGCCTCCAAATTAGCTCTCAAGCATTCCCTTCCCTTCCCTTCCCTTTCCTTTCCTTTCTTTCCCTTCCCATCTCATCCCTTCCCTTCCTCTTGTTTTCTCTCTCTTCCCTTTTTTTATTCTTTCTTCTTTCCATTCTTCCTTTTTCACTTTCCCTTTCTTTTTGTTTTTATTCTTTTTTCTCCCTCTTTTTCTTCCTCCCTCCCTCCCCTCCTTTCTTCCTTCCTTCCTTCTCTTCCTCCTTCTGTTTTACAGAAAATGCTTCTTCATTCTAGGAGGTTTCCTTAATGCTTGCATGGTTAGAGACACAAGTTCAGACCAGTACTGCCTTCCCATTCCTCTCAGGATTTCCTCAGCCTAGTTTCTCTAGCCATTCTGCTGTGAAGCTCACTCCGGCCTCTGGGGTTCCCTGTATAGGCAGCAATCTCTGTGAAGCCTTCTAAAAATGATACCTCACCTAGCCAAGCCACACCAGCCCCTGGCAGCCCCCTCTAAGAGCCCATGAACATCCCGAAACATTTTTTAAAAAGCAAACAAATGTGAAACATATTGAGACAGTGCTTTCCTCACAAGAGTATTTTAATTCTCTTGATTCCAGCCTTGACAAGCATGGTATGCCTTCTCCAGTTTCCATGAATTTGCACAGAGGGTCTCCCAGACCTAGAATGTGTATCCTCCTCCTCCCTGACTCCCATAATTCTGCCTTCTTGTAGGATCAATTTTGGGGCCACCACCAGGAAGTTTTCCCAGACTGCTCCAGCTCAAAGGTCACCCTTTTTGAGCTTGTATCTGGCACATGATTTCAGCTGTCTAGTTACAAACACTAGTGACTGTGTATGACTGCCACTGTAGCCAGGTTGAATACAGGAGACAAGGTCTGCAATTTGGAGATTATGGTGCAATTAAAGAAAACACGCACCCATCCACACGCAAAAACCATTACCCAGAGCAGGTCTGCTCTTCTGTTTGCTTTTGTATTATGTCAGAAACTATCAACATTAATTTTTCAATTTCCATAATTTCTGAAATTATAAACTCTGAGGTAAGACCCCAGGCCTTTTAATTCATTTCATACCATCTGATGCATTCCATGTCCATGGGAAGGGCTCACTAAATATCATTGGCTATTTCTGTGACAACTGAGATCTAACAGACCCCTCCACAGAGCAGTTGCTGGAAGCCCAGATTCTGAGTGGGAAGGAAGGCCAAAACTCCCTTTATCTCTCTGAATCCATTTATCCATCTGAGATCTGGCTGTGCTATAGGTACATATGCCAATGCCCATTTTTAGGCAAGCTTTTGTTGGAAGGAGTGGAGAAAGTCACCAAATGTTTTACTGCCTGCCCATGACTGAGGGAACATGCCAGAAACGAACATGATTTTACACCTCATCTCCAACACACACACACACACACACACGCACACACACACATGCACACACACACACACACACACACACACACACACACCACTGCTATCTCTCCCCATCCCCAGGAGCAGCTTGGGAAAGGGAAAAGTTTGCTTTTCTTTTCAGTCCTGATGTCCATCTTCAGAAAGTCTAAGTGTATCAAGGTGTTCCAGGGACTGGAGGAGTCCTAACCAGAGCTCTAGTTCATACTCAGATAGTACTTTAATGATTGTAAGGCATTTTACATCATCCATCACTCTGACACATCTAGAAAGTCCCTCTGGTCACTGTTCTAGGTATGCAGGAGCAAAACTAAGGGAGTTCCTGCCCTCATGGAGATTAAAGTCTTCATACATCTCCTGTGACCTCACAAGAGCCCTGTAAGCTAGGTGTTACTATTCCTATTTTTACAGATAGAAAACTAAGATTAAGAGAGACCTTGCCCAGGGTCCTGCACTTAGTATGAATCTAATGCAAGATCTGAAGCCAAACCTTCCTGACTCTGAATCTGGCAGTCTCACCATCAAGCCCTGTGCTGGATAAACATACAAAGTGGTGAACAATGAACATTCTCATCTTAGGATTTCTCCCTTAAACCAATGGTTCTGGAATTCTGTGAATTACAGTGACTTTCTGGTCTTTCATTCTTCATGGCTTGAAATCAAAGAAATTCAGTAATTTTACTTAGAGAAGCACAGAGATTTAGAAGTGGATGAGAACTTGGGGACAACTAATACAAGTTCTCTCATTTTGCGCTGAAGAAACTGAGGCCAAAGAAGTTTTAATGACCTGTCCAAAATTACACAGGTAGTAAAAAAAAAAAAAAGCATGATTTGAAACCCAGATTCTCTGAATACAAATCTCTTGCCTCATAATGCCTACCTATTGTCACTAATGGAATGGTCCTAGAGATAATTACGCTCTGTCAAGACACCCTGACACTGACTTTTTGGCCTCAACATAATTCGGTGAATTCAACAGTTTCTTCACCTAGAAAATGAGTGGCTTGGACTCAATTTAAGCTCTTGGACTCATTCCAGCTCTAAAATTAGTCTGGGAGCTTGAGAATGGGCTCTCACTACAGAATTAGGGTCAGCTTTGGGATGAGGTAGCTCCCTACATGGAACAATATCAGAGGAATCTCTCCCTGTCCTCCAATATCTCCCACAGCCAGATTTCTGATGCTAAAGTTTTTACAATTAGAATTGTATTCCTTTGGCTTAATTTCTTTTTTCACCTGGATAAAACAAAAGAAAAGTCATATCTGACAGGATCCTTGTCCAAGAGCCCTTTGAACAGAGTGAAGGGCAGACAGAATCCATGGTTTCTATCTAAGCCTGCTGAAGAGACAATCAAAGGATACAGTGAAGGTAGGGGAAGGAAATAGATGGCTATCGGGTTCAGAGATGAACTGTTAAAAAATATGAAAGCAGAAGTTAGAATGTTGACTGTGAAGAACAAGAAACAGTCAAGAAAACAATGGGCCATAATCTTGAAAAGGAAACACTGTGAAGGGCTTTCAGTTCCGAGCAAGAGTATCTGTATTTCTTTCTAGAAGGAACAGAGAGCCCCCAGAATGCGGGAGCAGGGCAGCACCATGGTCAGCACTGTGCTTCCGGGAGATCCTCTTGTTAGCTGGCAGAAAGGGTATGAAAGGTCTACCATGGCAGGAGTCAACAGGACTCCCCTCTGACGTTGGATTGCCCTTGGAGATCCCTCCTGTCATTGGCTTTGCCTGCCATCAGTTGTTACTGTTTTGTGTCATGCAGGCTAATTATTATTCTTTTGTACTCCCAGACCAGTTGTATTTTATTATGAAAAAAATTAAATCTAATAAATTTGAAAAAAATAGGATAATGATAGGGAGACAGACATTGAGGCTAAAGAGGATATAAGGTATTTGTCCCAGCAACCAGGCACATGCTGGTTAGAGAGGCCAGTGTTCTCTGGTTGTTTCAGTAATAGACTGGTTTTTCTTTCTGAAGTGGGATTGCAACTCAGGAAGTACCACCCAGCTCCAAGGGAAAGAATAAGAACAGTGAGTGAGAGAGGTAGAGAGCCAAATTTAGGCTTGGTACTGGAGAGAACTCTTTATCAATAAGAGCTTTCTTGAAGTGGAGTGAGTTGCCTCCCTCCCTGAAGGGTCTTCAAGCAATGTCTGGATGACCATTTGCTTGTCATGAATACTGGAGAGAAGGTTCTTCTTCAGGCATGGGTTGACCTCAATGAGCATTAGGGTCCCTTTCAGCCCTGATATTCCATGATTGACTAATCTTCTCACCCATCATTGTTTTACAAATGAGAAAAATTAGTCCCAAAGACAGAAAATGATTTCGTCAAAGTCATACAGCTAGCAAAAAGGAGAGCCAGGATTCCTACTTGTCTTTTAGTCCTGAATCTGGAGTGCTTCTCAATACAACTGATAAATCTCAAGACTATAGTTGCATGAGCACCCATTCCAGATTAAAAGGAAAGAGTAAGGTCAGACCCAACTGTGAAGGGCTTGAATTGAAGCATTCTATTTAATTCTAGACTCAGAGAGAAATTTTATCTTGTCATGCACAGACCCCCAGTCTTGTAATTCATGTTGGAAAGAATGTCTTAAATAGTGAGACACAAGAGACCAAGGGTGGACTTGTCATCTGGTTCACTCACCCTGATGTAGGCTTTGGACTGTAAAATAGTCAGATGGTTCAGATCTAAATAAAACTGCACATCAAAACTCTTTCTTCTGGTCAGTGAGTTCACTGCCAGCTATTCTTTGGAAACCCGGACAGAGTGGGTTGACTCAAAATTAAAACAAAACAAAAAAACTTATATTCATTCATTCATTCATTCATCAGGCATTTGTTGAGGAGCATGTGTTTGCCAAGCACTGAGCTAAGAAGTCTCTAAGGTATGATTTGAACTCAGAGGAAAAATGGCAAAACCAAAAATGATCCCTGCCCTTAAGCAGCTGACATTTTACTGCAAGAAAAATGTGTAGACAGATAAGTAAATGAAAATATGCTAAAATGATATGGGGGAGGCATGGATGGGACTAAGGAGGTCCTAGGACCTAGGGAACACTAAGAAGACTGCCTAGCAAGTGGCACCATCCTCTGGTTCCACTTACCATTGTGGTGACTTCCCAGACCATAACTCCCTTTCCTGATCACTTGTCACCTCTCCATGTTGTCTTTGCATTAGGACGTAAGTTATTTCAGAGGAGGGACTGTCTCTATTTTATATTTGTATAGCTGGTGCTTACCACAATGCTTAGCACATATTCAGTACTTAGTCCATTCTTCTTACTGATTCATGAATGAATTTGGAAGAACTAGGATTACAAGAGAAGAAAGTTTTCAATATTCTAAGTTGCAATCACTGAACAGATTATTTTGACTCAAATATTCTGCTTAGGTATGAAGTTAGGATTTATTTCTGGAGATAACTATGATGAAAAACAAAAGGTATCAGTAAAACTTATTTTAAAAATAAATCAAAGAATGAAGCCAAGATGGTGGAGAAAAGGCAAGGATTTGCCTGAGCTCTACCAAATTCCTCTCCAAATATCTTTAAAAAATTGCATCAACATGAATTCTGGAGTGGTAGAATTCACAAAAGGATGAGTGAAATGATTTTCCAGCCCAAGACCACTTAGAAAATCAGCAGGAAAAGCCTTTTCCACCAGGGTGAGAGTGGAATAGAGTCCAGTGCAGGCAATGCCAGGACAGCAGCAGTCACTAGGGGGAATGAATTGCCCTTACTGGCTTCTGAAGCTTTCAGTTGAAAGATAGTAAGGGGGTCAGACAGCTAATCAGAAGATTGTAGGGGTGCTTTTGACAGCTCTATGTGCAGGACTATGTGCAGGACTGTTCATATATGGATCCAGGCTGTAGTCCCAGGATAAAGAGGAGCACCAACACACCAGAGCTTGCTGCTTCAGGGGATCAAGGATTCTGGCCACAGTTCCCAGGTGAAAAAGAGTTCTTGGGTCCCTCACAGACCAGAGCATACGCCAAAACCTCTCCTTAGATCGTTTCAGTTTGGAAGAATTGGTAGCTTGCGAACACTAGTTTTGAAAACAGCTGGACAAAAAATCCTAAAGCTTGGGACAATGCACCTTCCACCCCAGGAGCAGAGCTCAACTTGAATATAAAACTAAAAGTCAAGAAATAGGCTGAAAAAATGAGCAAACAAGAAGAAAAAAAGAGATCCTTTCCACAGAACATTATTACAGTTGCAGAAGAAAACAGCAAAGTCAAAACTGCTACATCCAAAGCTTCAAAGAAAAATGTGAATTGGTCCCATGCCCCAAAGTAATTACTGGAAGAGCTCAAAAAAATTAAAAATCAAATAAGAGAGGTAGAGGAAAAACTGGGAAAATAAATGACAATGGCCCCAAAGCAATCATGAACAAGGAGTCAACAGCCTGGTCAAGGAGGAAAAAAAATACTGAAGAAAATAACACCTTAAAAACAGAATAGACAAAATGGTTAAAAAAAAATTCACTGAAAAAACAGAATTGGTCAAATCAAAAAAGATTTTTTTAAAATGAAGAGAACTCAGTAAAAAGGAAAATTGGCCACATGTAAAAAGATGAACTAAAAAATCATCGATGAAAAGCATGCCTTAAAAAGTAGGATTGACCAAATGGAAAATGAAGTACAAAAGCTCAATGTAGAAAATAATTTCATTTTTCTGCAATTACATATAAAAACAACTTTAACATTCATGTTTTTTGTTCTGTTGTTTTATTTTGTTTTTTGTCCTAAGTGGAGTTTTATCTTGGGCAAAATGACAACAACAAACCAAAACAGATTCACAAAAAGAAATTCACTGAATCAACAGCATTTCTTATGGAAACATCAGAAAATTGGAAGCTAAAGTTGCTGAGTGAGTTCTGTTCTTTCCCTCACAGTCACATGGCATTCTGCTTCTACTTAACTGTTAGGGAGCTTGCAGCCTAATGTGCTTTTAACATTTTCCAGCTCTGGCCCATCGTCTTCTTTGAAAACAAATCCAAATCCAAGTTTCTCTGATAAAGACCTCATTTCTCAAATGTATAGAGAATTGAGTCAAACGTGTAAGAATGAAAGTCATTGCTCAATTGATAAATGGTTAAAGGATATGAACAAATCGTTTTCAGACAAAGAAATCAAAGCTACCAATAGTCACGTAAAAATGCTCTATATCACAATTGATTAGAAAAATTCAAATTAAAACAACTTTGAGGTAGCCTCCTATACCTGTCAGATAAGCTAATATGACAGAAATGAAAATTACAAATGTTGGAGGGGATGTGGGACAATTGAAACACATGCACTGCTGGTAAGTTATGAACTCATCCAATCATTCTGGAGAATGATTTGGATCTATGCCCAAAGGGCTATAAAACCATGTTTACCCTTTGACTGCTACTAGGTTTATATCTCAAAGGGATCATAAAAAAGGAAAGGACCTATATGTACAAGAATATTTATAGCAGCTCTTTTAACAGTGGCAAAAAAATTGGAAATTGAGAGGATACTCATCAATTGAGAACTGACTGAACAAGCTGTGGTATATGATTGTGATGGAATATTGTTGTGCTATAAGGAATGATGAGCAGGACACTCTCAGAAAAAAAAATGCACGGTAATGGTAACACTGTATAATGATAAGCTGTGAATGACAGCTATTCTCAGCAATGAAATGATCCAAGACAATTCCAAAGGATTTATGATGAGAAATGTTCTCCACCTCCAGATAAAGAAGTAGAATATGAATGCAGATTGAAGCATGTATTTTTTTAAATTTTCTTTCTTTTTCTTTTCTTTTATTGGTTCGTATTTTCTTTCATAACATGACTAATATGGAAATATAATTTGCAAGATACTTCATGTCATGTTCTATAAAATTGTTTGCCTCCTCAAGGAGGGGAAAGGGGACAGAGGGAGAGAATTTGGAACTTAAATTTTTTTAAATTTAATAAAACTGTTTTTATATTCCATTGGGAAAAATAAAATACTAAATTTAAAAAAAAATAAATCAAGGTGAAATTCCCATCAAAAATTTTAAATCATAAAGTATACTCTCAGACCTTTAGCATAATTGAGAAATCTATGGAAAATTAAGGAAAAAAATAAGTAGAAAAGAATAGTCATTCAAAAAAGAACAGTCTAACTGGGAAGCTGTCCTGTTTTTCTTTGCCATTAGGTATTTGGGTTCTCTCATTAACTCTTTCCTGAGCTCAACCACTGGGTTCCTGCCACAAAGCTCCCAATTAACTGAAAGGAAGTCCCGTCTAGACCAGATAGCATCTAAGTTTTTTTTTAATTATCATTTTTGAAAGTCCTAGTTTTTATCTCTTGATTTTGCTGTGGGCAAGTTTTCTTAAATACCAATTAACACTTTTCAATTTGCACACATCCTGTTCTCTTTGATCAGTGCTCACTGAAATTCAGGGGAACTGTTAGCAGCCCTTTAAATGGGGGTGGGGAGGGCAAAGAAGGAAGAGGGAAGAAACAGAGGAGGGTTCACTTATGTGGCTTTGATGAGTTTTCCTACAAAAACATTTACTTTTTAAAGAACTTGTCTTAGTATCATTAAAACTACCCCCCATGATATCAGTTAACGTTTTTTAAAATGAAAAAGGTCACCTCTATTTACAATATCTTCAAAATATATGAAGATAAATTACATTTGCTACTTCTAAATTTTCCAGAGTAAATTCACATTTATATTATATGTTTAAACTAAGGCACCTGGGTCTACCCAGAGCCCCCAGCAGTTCAGCGTCTTTCCATTCAACCTACATATAGACTGCCTCCCCCAGTTAGAATTTAAGCTCCTTCAAAACAGGAACAGCTTCTCTTTTTCCATGTATTTTCCAAGCACTTAGCATAATATTTGGCACACTGTAAGCCCTTACAAACTGAATTTCCATTCATTTTTCAGGCATATCTATAAAGCAAACCCATAGTAAAGGTGAGATCTGCCCCACTGCTCCCTTTCCTCTGTGTCTACAGATGATAGCTTTGAGATATAATTTTAAAAAGGGTGGGGCAGGGCAGACCCAAGTCTGCCTCCCACCTGGGACATTTACTAGCTGTGGGATCCTAGGCAAGGCCTGGAACATAACAAAATAGTTGATATGAGTTGAAATTTCGCCTCTATTACTTAGCATCTGTGTGGTTTTGGCCAAGACACTTAAGCTTCCTAGGCCTCAGCTTCCCCTTCAGTAAAATGAGAGGACTCTGGGGCTCTGAGGTCCTACGTCTGTGGTGATCAGAGAGGCCCTGAAGTTTTCTGGGAGTTCTTCAATCAGCTTAGTGCCACCCCATCTCCCCCTTCAGTGCTCACCATGATCAGAGAGAGAGAACGCCCTTTTCCTTGGACTCTATCTGGGCAGGTCATCCATCCTCCATCACACTGAACCTTCTAGCTTTGTATTTTCTTGTAAGCTGATTCCAAACAGACTGCTAAACAATGGGAACCACAAGATAGCGTGTGAGTTTAACTTAGGTGTGGGAGACATTTCAGGGAGGAGAGTTTTTAGGCTGTATTTTGCTCTGCTTCGTTACATGCTTTCTTTTTATAGTAATAGTGAGATAATACTGCGTATTCTCAGCTATGTGAGTGAGAAGGTATGGCAGACAAGGGAACAGGGTTGTTGGTTTTGAGCTAGAAGGGACCTTGGGATTCTTCACAGTTTATCAGTTTATTGATGAGAAAATTGGGGTTAAGGGACTTGTCCAAGTACTCTAGCAATGACAGGGTTGGGGTGGGGACTTCCAGAATCCTCTGCTCCAAATCCAGCATTCTTTCCATAGATCTAGGAAAACCATCTTTAAAGTCCTCAGTATGTTTTCCACTGAGGGCCTTTCCATTCATTTCCTCCATAGCTTGATGGACATTTCCATGTTTGCAATGCTAACAAAGTCAAAATCTTTTAGTTTCTACAAGTCATTATTTTCATGCCCCAAATCCAATTTAAACATCCAAAGAACTCTTTAAGACTTGTCTTTCACCACCTTTGGACTTCTCCAAAATATTTAATGTAAGCATTGATACAACAATCTTTTCACCTAGCTCCAAGTTGTTTCTCTTTCTTTAATCATCCAACATACACTTTCTCTACCATCCTAAGCACCAACCGTGCTGAGCACCAATGTAACTGCTACAACTTGTCCTTTACTCTGGATACACAACTGCCCCAATGTCTTTTCTTGACCAAATGTATCTGAACCAGGCATGTTTTTTGGCCATGTTGCATGTCATGATCATGAGATACCCATGATGGATCTCTCCATGGTACTTGGGTCACTCAGAATTTATTCACTATCACACAGTATCACAGAAAGGGCTGGCTTTGGCTTTGGCACCAGGAAGCAGGTTGTTACGACTGAAAGAACTGAAGATTATGCCGAGAATAAAGAAAGGGTTAAGTTTGAAAGATTACTGTCTTGAGAGTAAATATGGCAACAGATTGAGATAAGATAAGGGGAATTCTGAGCTCATCAACGTGGAAGCAGAGCATTTGTGAGCGACGGCAAGACTGTGGATATAGTCATTGGTGCAGCCAGGGGAAAGGTCAAGGAATCGGGAGGTTAGGGTATATGAGTAACAACATGTATGTCAAAGTCCTCTTCTGTGAGGGTAGAAGTTAGGGAGAAGAGGAACACTGTGGGCTGCCTTACTGAGGAAAGAAGAGCAGTATCCTAAGAGATCAGCATATGACAGCTACCAGAATTTAGATTCGATGGTAGATACAGAGTTAAAGAAGAAGAAGTTAGGAGAGCCTGAATGTGGCAATGGGGAGCAAGGGATGTGGTGATTCCCCTGGCTCTACTAGTGAGCCAGGAGCCTGTACTATCAATGGTGGATAAGATAGCTAGGGAGACTGTGTCATCAGGAGGGGACCGAGTTGCATTGAAAGGCAGAAGATGATGAAAGGAGTTGGAAAGAATAAGATTTAAGATGAAAGGCAGTTTGTTATTTACGGAGCAAGTATCCCAGAAATCAGCGTGGAAAGGCAGGGAGCTTTAGAGTGTGATACTGGGACGGGTGTGGAGGGAGAATGGGTTTTGAATAATAGAAACCAGGGATTCAGAATCATGGGGATGGGATTCTGTTCATCAGTGAGTTTAGATGGATTATTGTTCCATGTCATGGGGCAGGTCACTAAGGGTATCACACAGCTCAGGTGAAGGGAGCTGACGGAAGGCACTTCTATCCCTGAAGGCCGGTCAGAAGAGGGGGGAAGGGCACTGGAAGGAATGACCTCACATAAGACATTCGAGGAGCCTGGGCATTTTCACTGCTCGTTTCAATCATCCGCATCCCAGCTTCCAAACTCAGCTAAATTCTCACATTCCTCAAGAAGTCTTTTCCAGTGGTCTGCCTTCCCTCTGAGAGGACGTCCAGCTTCTCCTGTGTGTGTCTTATTTGTATGTGATCATTTATTCCCTTTCCAAATTGACTTTGAGCTCCTTGAGAGCTGGACTGTTGTTTGTTTTATTTTGTTTTGCCTTTCTTTGTTTTCCTAGGACATAACATTGAGTGTCTGGAACAAGAAAGTGCTTAAATGCTTGTCAACTTGACTTAGTGCAATGGAATAAGCACTTGATTTGGAGTCCAGGAGATCTCCAGACTAAGTGTATGATCTACGGTTTTACTAGCACACACTTGATCATTAGAAGAGCCTCCAGTCTGGTCTCATTGCCTCTTGTCTCTTCCCTCTCTCTGGTCCATGCTAATGTAACCGGGTTATAAATAATTCCCATCACTTCTACCCCTACTATGTAACCAAGTAGAAAGACCCTTTGCTGATCTGTGCCTTTCAAAACAAGAGAGGTAAATCTATGAAGTGCAAAAGATAACTGTGAGTCTGTCAGTGCTCCTTGCATGCAGAGAATCACTCTTTATCTCCCCATGGCTTCATCTTTAGAAGCAACACTTGGGTCAATCAAAGAGGGACACTTGTCTGGGCTGAAGATTGCTAACTGTGTGTGCTGTTGACATCTCTACCTCTTTATCAGAGGTAGGGTGGGACAGTGGAAAGAACTGGAGATTCAGAGTCATAAGACATCTGGTTTTGATTCTACCTCAGACACTTACTGACTGTGTGAACTTAGACAAGTCATTCAACCTGTGTCCATGTCAGAAACCACCTTACTGAGCCCAGGGGAAATTCTAAAAATGGGAATGAGAAGACACCTCACAGGGTTGGTGTGAGGAATTCAATTTGTACCTGCAAAGCACCAAAGAAAGGCAATCTATTATTCTTATAATGTGGTAATGTTCACATCATTCTGACTGCATTGTTTTTCTTAATATATATGGACTTTATTAATATAAAAAATACATTTGATAACTATTGGTGTGTCTTGTTCTTTTCTGGTCTCTAGGAATCCTAGTGAACAAACTCTTAAACATGAGTTGTGGGAGATTCAAGGGCTGTCCAAGTCCTAGTCCTTGACCCTCCCAGTCTAGTCGAAGAGGCAAGACCTACATCCATGAAGCAAGACAACATAACCAAACAGGATGCCGTCAGATACTGAGTGGGTGGTAACACCAGTAACCACACCGGAGGCCCAGGCAAGGCCAGCTATCAGACCTGGGGGCTCAAAATAACTCACCGGAATCGAGGGAGAGCTGGGTTGAAGCTGTGGCTTAACTTAACCTCAGTAGACAAGAAAGAAAGTGGTTGAGTCGTCAGCAAGACCCTCCATTCCTCTAATTAACCCCCCATTTTTATTTTCACCTTTGTAAAGCATTCAGAAAGCTCATGGAGGGAGGCCTATGGGGAGGGGAGGAAGTGATGTTTGGCCTTCCACTGTGTCATCAGTTTGATATCCCACCCAACTTTCCTGGAAGAGACCAAGAAGGGTCACAAATGGCTCTGTAACTTAATGTCTCTGAACTGCATCAAATGAGTAACAAATTACAAAGGAAACCCTCTCAGGTGACTTGAAAAGATCAGCCTTTCCCACTAATCTGAGGAGTACTAATCACATTTTCCAAAATAAAGAAATAAGAAACATTTTGATTAAGACATTGTAAATGTTGGACATGAAATGTAATGCTTAATGAAATCCAGGAGAGTCAATCTGGCAGAATAGAAAACCTCCCTCCAAATCAGGAAGACCTGGGTTTGAAACTAACTCAGATCTATTTTGGGCAAGGTACTGTTACCCTGGGCAAGGTACTTCACTTCTCAGTGCTCCAGATAAAACTCTAAGAATATAAATTGATGAGAAAGTACAGGCTTGAATTGGTAGAGAGATTGTCCTCACTTACAAACCACTAGAATTCTAAGTCTAGTTCCTGTGAAATGCAAAGACCCAGTAGCTAGACAGACTCAGTGGGCTGTGTGGATTACATAAGAGCTTCTACAAAGACTCAATAGGACTGGGAAGTGCAGGATTGGGTGCCCCTACAATTCAGTAATTCATCCTGCATCCACTAGGTGCTTAATAAGTGTTTGTTACATTGGATTGGATTAGAATGAATACTCTCCTTTGAAGAATAAAATTGGCCATTTGAACCGACCATGCATTCCCAACCAGTTTGCTCCCTAAGGTCCAGAAGGAGGGAGTTGAGTGTGGTAGGAAATGATGGCAGAGCCCTATTCTTGAGTTTCATTGATTTTGGTCATCTGAGTTGTCATGCAGGAAGGGCATAGCCTAGGAGGAGAGGAGCCACATCTACATGGGCAAGAAGAGGGGGAACAGGGTGGGGGGAATAGGAAAAAAGGCAGTAAAAGGAGAACTAGTGATGGGGCATGCGGAGAGTAGGGGGAGTGGTATGGTGGGGAAGGGTGACTCCCTAAACCCACAGGAAATATTTCTCAACCTTTCACTTTGCTCTGTGGAGTGGGGGGAGAGGGGAGTTTGTTCCCAAATTGATGTAAACAAAGCAGCCTGTCCCCATGACTTCTGGCCCACCTCTGGGTCCTGCCCTCTCATCATTCATTTTCCGTTAGTAGACTACCCATTGATGCAGCTGGTGACTGTTCCATACCTTAGTAGATGGTCTGGCAGGGATACTGCAGCTGAAAAACTGGTTGCTACCTTAGTCATGAGCCTCTCTGAACTCAGTGAGGCTGGTCCTAGGATATAAGCACAGAGTCCTTCCCCAACAAATACTCAGAGGAGCAATAGATGGATAGATAGATCGATCAATAGATAGATGTCTGTGTGTATACACACACATATATATATATATTGAGAGGTCACATGACTTTTACAGAATCACATAATTGTAAGTGTCTGAGGTCAGATTTGAATTTGAATCATCTCGATTTTCCCTCTGGTGATCTTTCTCAATTCTCTATAAACCTTTTCCAGGTAACCCGCATGATAGAATTTGACTATTGGTATAACTTGTAGGGACCCTCAACTCCAAAGCACCAGCCTCCTCATTTTATTATTGTACAAAATAATACAAAAAAAAAGAATCTGAAAGATTATAAAACCCAGCTCTGGACAGTGAATATTGAATTAGAAGGTGGGAACCCTTCTGATTACAGTATCTCTGGGTTTCATTCGTTAAACAGTTCTATAGAAACAAGAAATCACCACAGGAGCAATAGTCCTAGCAGAACATGTCCAACAACTGGGTTTAGATGAAGATGTACTTAGCAATTTTGGCTTCTGGGACAATAAATTTAGAGTAAGTTTAGGGGAGAGAGTAGGAACCACTGAAATGCTGATAGGCCACTTCCAGGGAGGCCACTGGAGGCTTTCTAATTCAACTGGTTTTTCTTGCTATGTTCATAACAAACCCAGTTATTACTCCTTTAGGGCCATATGTCCTAGGACCATACCCAGTCACCTTTCCCAAGGGAAGGTTGTAGCCTTAAGGATCTATTTTGGGCTCTCTCTTCTCTTCCAGAGAGCTACATCATTCTCAGTTTAGTCTCATGAGTGTTCTGAGCCCTTGATGTCTTTGTTTAGGTCTGCCCCAACCATGATTCTGGAGAAGAAACTATCCTCTCTGTTAGCTATCTGCCTTAGCAGAATAACGAGCAGTACTTTGAGAAACATGAACCGGAATTTCTCTTAAGGAAATTAAAGAAGAAATTGACACTTGCTTCATAGTTTGGATTTCTGAAATAAATCGTAGTAGTCCCAAATTGCTGGACAAAACAAATCCCATAAAGACAAGGCACTAATTTAGCCAAGCTGGGACCTTCTCCTATCAGCCTGGATCATTCTCCCCATGTGAGAACTGACACAGAAAGAGCTGGAGGAGTTCCCTTGTCCTTAGATCTGGGCAATTGGAGAGAGAAGCAACAGTAAAGAACACCTAAGAAGCCTCTCTGGTCTGAACACAGCTACAGAGGTTGTTAGGGCCAGGAGATGCTAGCAGTTGGGAGTCCTTGCCCTCCAGAGCTCCCAGAATGAAAGAATGCTGCATACAGTTGATAAGAAAATGAAATAATTTTCTCAGGTTTTTAATCCTCTACTATTTGTAATGGGACCAGCCATAGGACCCTAGAATCCCACAGCCACTCTAAGTTTCTCAGCAATATTTTCCTCTCCTTTTTACAGTAGAACATATCTAAGATGGGGCTTCAGGGGCTCTATCACAAGTGCCAACATTGGGGAGGGGAAAGGTGTTGCTTTTCATTGTGGCTCATGATTCAAGCTCATAGCTGTATACTAGTCATGAGGCCAGTGGGAAGGTGGTCCCTTTCACTGTTTTTTTAAATGACTAATCATTCAAAGGAATTCACTTAGTGATCAGGTTCTGTCTGATCTCTGATATGCTTCTCTGGTACCAGACTGTAGCTTCGTCCTTCAGCATCCTCAGACGCCCCCCTCAGCCCAGCTCAGACCTGTTCCTTTCAACCCTGACATCCTCTACCTTGATTCTGGAATGTTATTTTGGTGTTGACATGCTTCTCTGTGTGTGTCTGCCTGCATCCACAGCTCCTGGAACACAGGCGCCTTGTCATCTTCCAGTTATCGCCTAGCAGCTAGATCAGTGTTGAGAAAGCCCTCGCTATTTCCTGGCCATCTGTTGCAGCTGGCCATTAGTCTGTGACTTCTGGTCGTGTATATATGGTCATGGGCTAATGCACAGTCATAGAATTAGAGGATGAGTGGAAGAGGCTCTACCAGCCCCTCGCCTGAGCTGTTCTTGAATAGGAATCTCACTGCAGTCTTTCAGTTTCTGCCTCTGTTTCTCCTCATTTCAATAATCCGATGAGTGTTAATCTTTTGTATGTGTGTCATGGATTCCTCTGGCAGTTTGGTGAAGCCTATAGACCCCCCTCTTGGAATGATAGTCTAAAAGTTAAAAATATATATATATTAAAATAATTAATTTAAAAGGAACCCATTTCTATTGAAATAAAGATACATATTTTTTCCCATCCCAGGTCATAAACTCCCCAAAATCTATCTCTGGATATGGAGGTTTGGTTAAGAATCCCTTCTCCAAACTCTCATTCTATTTCCCACTTCTCCAGACAAACATGTTAAGGGATGGGGTAAAATGGAAACCAAACTTGCCTTGGCTCGGATATCCCAGCTCTGTTTTTTCCTGTCTACCTGGGCAAGCTCAGGAAAGTCACTTCCTTCTCTGGGGTCAGTCTTGTCTCCTGCAAAACAAGGGACATGAGGCCAGGTGACCTCTGGGGCCTCTTCTAGCTCAGACTTCATGGTCCTGTATGAGAGTTTGACTTGGATATCCCTTGAATAGCTTCCTTCTTTTTGATAGGTATTCATTTACTAGGTTTGTAAAGGAAAATGTCAGTACCAGGCCAGGACTGGGCCCTTTGTCTTTGCAGAGCCTCACCCAGTGCTGGACACAGAGCAGGTATGGGCTTCATAAATTCTGGCTGAATCAAATTGAATTAGGGAGGAAATCTATGCTCATCCCCCCATGAAACACACATCATGCTGTGGGTTTCATCTTGCTTTGATTGGCATCTTTTGTTTTGACATCACTTCCATTGCCAAATAGAACTCTTCTGCCCTCTCCTCCTCAATGAGCCATCTCTGTATTCCTATTTGGGTCAGCCATGGTATTTGGGGATTATAGATTGTATGGGGCTAGGCCAGAACAGGAATGTGACCTATGACTCCACAGAAGAGTGGAAACTACCTTGAATAAATGCAAACAAAGAAGCTCCAAACACCCCACGGGAACACATGCACATGACTGGCTCATTCCCTGGCATTCTGTCTTCTTTATTCTGTTTCCATATGATACCTGACTTGCCTGGAGTTGGTGCAGAGATCTGCCATTTTGTCCTGCTGCCACCCAGGCTGTCTGGCCTGATCAAACCTATCAATCATGAAACTTGTATGAACCCATGTTCTTTTGGTGTCTCAGGATTCTCTCAGAGTGCATGCCACCCTACCATGGGTATAATTAGGGCAGAACAGATCTGCCTTCTTACATTTGATGCAATTGGCTGGATAGTCTGCCTTCTTACATAGATTTAGACATGGAGAGGGCCTTAGGAGCCATCAAGTCCTACCCTCTCATTTGGAGGAGGAAAAAACAGAGGCATGGTTAGGTTAAATGACTGCCTAGAGTCACCCAGCACCTTGAGTGTCTGAGTCTGAGGTGGGATTGAGGACCTACTGTAAGCCAGACCCTCTGCTGGAATCTAGGAGTATAAAGACCGAAGTGACCTATTTCCTTTCCTGAAGAAGAGGTTATGCAACATGCACACGCATACTGGGAGAAAACACCAGATACATAGTAGAAAAAAGACTAAACAATTCTGGGGGGCACTAAAAAGGGTGAGAACCAGCAAGGCCCTGTGTAGCAAGCTGATTCTTGGAGAGAGCTGAAGTTTCCAAGAGACAGATGCCAGAAGGGAGGGCATTCCAGGGATGGGGAACAGCCTATGTAAAGGGATGGAGACAGGAGGTAGAATGTCATGTACAGAGAACATAAAATCAGCCATTTCACCCTGAATGTAGCACATATGTGGGAGAATAACATGGAAAGAGGCTGGAAAAATAGGCTAGAGTCATACTATGAAAGACTTGAAATGCCCTTCAGGGGATGGAAGCATTGTGAGCAGAAGAGAGGCGTGGTCAGGCCTTTGCTTTAAGAAGGTCACCTTGGTGGATGGGAGAAGATGAATTTGAGATGGTGTGTCTAAAAACAGAGATCCATTTGGACCCATTCTCTTGAAGGCCTCCAACAGAACAACCCACCCCCACCCCTACTCCCAGAGTTAGCCCACACCGCTTTAAGACTGCTCCCAACATTGGGAAGATTTTACAGACTTGGACTTGGTATAAGGTCATGGACTTGGGGCTGGAAGAAACTTTACACAACCTGTAGCTGAACCCTCTTATTTCAGAGGTAAGGAAACTGAGGACCATGGGAATTATGTGATTTATCTCAGACTTCACACCCAGAAGCAGGAGAGTCACGATTTGAACTCACATTCTCAAACTTCAAAGCCAATAGCTCTTTCCATTGTAAGAGTACCCTTAACAATTAGAACTTTTCTAGGGTAAAGTGGGTTTCCCCAGGTCTTCTGACACCAAATTCCAGGCTCGTTAGATAACTAATTGTAGCACAGCACAATGCGTACACTTGTGATTATCTTCTCTCATGCTTTTCAGAGTGCTTTTATGTATAATGTCTCACCTAATAAGTGTGTGTGTGTGTGTGTGTGTGTTGTGTGTGTAATGTATCATGATGGGCCTGTGGGGAAGTGGGGTAAATTTCATTTGACAAATGGAGGAACTAGGAAAGGGGAAGGGATTTGCCCAAGGTAACACAGAACTCATACAACAAACTGTGTCTCCTATCACTCTACGTTCCCTCCCCCATTCCCACCCTAACTAGATCGACTAGAAATGAGAAGTTTCTCACAAGACCTTTAAAAACACTGTCTTTGGAAGACAGTGAAACAACAGGGAGAGTGAGCCCTCTAGAGGCCAAAAAGAAGAAACCCCCAAAAGCCCTTCTGCATGACTTTCCTAGGAAGACTTAAAACAAAGGGTGGATCTACACCTTGGAAACCAGAACTCAGGGATACAAAGTTAGAATGAACCATTTGAGACACCTTGAGAATGACTGGATTTTAAACTTCCATCACTTTAAATTACTGTATAACCAACATTACCCACATTGCAGAAGGGGGGCGGTAGGGGAGATCTGAGAGATCATTCATCATCGACAGAGGAGGAAACTGAGGCCAAAGTTTAATCTGAAACAGCTGTCCAGAAGTAAGAACTAACTTGTCCCATGATCCTCTGTCTGGGTCAGACCACAACAGAAGGGTCAGATTCAGTTCTAGATGCTACATTTGCAAAGGAAAATGGTGAAGCAGAGAAATAGAGGAAGGGAAGGGAAATTAGTAGACAGGGAAGTCCATGTCATATCAAGATCAGTCAAAGGAAATGAGAATGTGAGAATGAGAATGGGTTTGATCTTTGTCTTCAAGTATTTGAAGGCTGCCATGTATCTCCTGTACATCGTCACCAATCAAAGGATCTTAGTGACTAGAGGAACCTCGGGGGTGTCTAGACCCACCCACACACTGTGTGCATGTCACCATACTCCGCAAGACTCTGAGAACCAGTCTAGCTGAGTACAGAGATTCTCATCTCCTGTGGGAAGACACTCCACACTCAAAGCTAAATTGGTTCCCAGGCAAATGGACCTGTCTGAATTTACCTACACACCCCTTCTGGGAATCCGGGACCATCAAACTGACTGGAGGCCTTCACATCATTGTTATGGGACACTGCCTCTCCCATAAGGCACTGAAAGATCACACTAGCTTTCTTGGGCTGAGGACCACTGTGGACTCATATGGAGCTCTCGCATCTAGCTAGGTCTTATGCTTGTGTAAATCATCAGTGATTTTTTTTTAATTAAAAAAGTCTCTCTATGCATCTCCCTCTCCCTCAGGGACCCTCCAGAACATGCCAGTAAGAAACTGCAACAATGAGGAGAGAAGAGGGTCACATACACCATCAGTCACTGGAGGAATATCCTTGATTGCCTGTGGTAAGAAAGCCTCCCCGTCAGTCACTCACTCCTCACCACCTCCTCTCTGGATGCGCCCCCAGAACTCTGTCCTGAGATGAGCTCTCAATGAAAATATAGAATTTCCAGAAGGAAGGTCTCCAAGGTTTCTGGACAGCCCTTCCACATGTCTGGCTCAAGTCTGACAATGCCTTCACTAGGCTTAGTGCTGACTTGTACAACAGGTTCTGTTAAATATTAATGAATGCATTGCAAAGCTCAAGGCTGCAAAGGTCTCCTGAAGTGAGGAGGGTGCTGTAATTGCTTTGAGAACTGTTTAATTCCTGAAAGCAATCGACTTCCTTATTTCTGCTAATCAATATTTAGCCTATGTTGAACACTCTATGGCTTGTTTCCAAAATGTTAACATCAAGGAAATACCATTGTTTGCAAACCACAGCCTGTTCATTGAACCTCAGAGAACAACCTGGGGCTTTTGGGAAAGCTTTCCCTAAAGATTTCCTTGGGGCCTTCAAGTAAAGACTGCTAGATCCTCGTCTAAGCCATCCATACCTTTACCTCAATAAGAGTACAAGAAGGAGCTACAGAAATGCATGGAATCAATCAGTCAACTGACAAACCATTTATTAAGCACCTACTATGTGCCAGATATCAGGAATTAAAGTGTAAAGCTGAAACAATCCCTGCCAGTGAGGAGCTTGCATTTGCATGAGAGAAACAAAGATACATAAAAAGATATAGAGGATAAATGTCTAGTTAAGAAATCTGTCCAAAGAGCTAGGTACAAGGGAGTTTTGGAAGGAAGGGGATCAGAAAAGGTTTCATGTAGGAGATGATGCCTGAGCACCATCTTCCAGGCATTGGATGGGGTTGAGGGGAGGAAGGAGAGCCCACCAGGCAGGAGGCGCTGACAGTCAAAGGTCATAGTGAGAGAAGGAAAGGCCACACTGACTGGCTGGCAGAATATTGGAGGGGTAGTCCTGTCCAAAGAAGCTGGAAGTAGAGCAGAGATCACTTCTCAAAGCCATCTGCACAAGACTCTTCTCTGTGGTAGATATTGATCGTTCAAGGTTACTGCCTGCAGAAGGGGCAGAGTCAGTGAGAGATTGAGAGGAGAAAGTTTCTGTGTTTCTGGCTTTGAGCTTTCAGAGAAGACCTCTGGGTTCAGATTCTCTTCAATAGGTTGAGATGAGATTGTGTGGGGCTTTCAAAGCTAAATAGAGGAATTGATGTTTTGTCATGGGGGCACAGGGAGGCACCCCATCAGACCATCAGGGAGGCTAGAGCAATAATCTAGGGTCTGAATAAAGTGTAGCTATGTGAGTGGAGAGAAGGGATCAGCTATGAGAGATGTCGGGAAGGTAGGGCAAGATTTGGCAATGGATTGGACATGGAGGCTGAGGAGAAGGGAAAGGAAGAGTCAGGTAAAATGCCAAGGATGGTATTGCATTGAGCAGAATAGGAAAGTGTGCCAGATGGGGGAATTTAAGGGAATGATGGGAAAGAAGGAGAGGGTGAGTAACTGTATCATTTCCTCTGAGTTTCACTTTACCTTCCTCCCTTCTCCCCTCACTCATTCTGAATCACAAAATTAGAGGGTGGGAAGTAACCTCAAGGGTCATTTAGTCCAATCCAGACATAAGCAGGAATCCCTTTGACAATCTGACCAATGAGTAGGCATCCAACCATCCACAGGAAATATCCTGTAAGCCCCTGGAGCGCATGGACTGCTTCCTTTGGGCTTTGTAGCCTAGCATGGTGCCTGACCTATCAGGACTTTTATAAATGGGTTTTAAACGGTGAATTAAGTGAAAGGAGAAGCCACTCCCTCCCAAGGAAGCTCAGTCCACCTTTGGATAAGTCCAATGAAGTCTTTACAACATTCCCTCCCCTCTGCCCCACCCCAGCTGCTCCTGCATCTCTAGGGGCCAAGGAAGATAAGTCTGATCCCTCCTCCACATACAGTCCTCAATAGCAGTTATCATGCCCCCATCCCTCATTGTGCTTTCTCTTCTTCACCCTGAACAGTCCTGGTTCCAGTAAACAGCAGGAGTCAATCTCAAAATGGAATGTAAGGATATTACAAAATTCTGAGTTTAAAAATAATTTTATTAAAGATAATAATGACTCATATTTATATAGTTCTTTATAGTTTGCAAAGCACTTACGATACGATACCATTTTATCCCCACAGTAACCCTGTGAGGTAGGTCCCATTATCATCCCCATTTTACAGATGAGAAAATGAGGCCCAGAGAGGTTAAGTAACTTTTCCAAGGTCATACAACAAATGTGTGGTGAAGTCACATGAATGTCCTGGTGTCTTGGCTCTAAAGCCAGTGGTCTTTCCTTTCCAGCTCTAGCTAAGTCATATACAGCTAGGTAGCCCTGTGTATAGAGCACTGATTCTGGAGCCAGGAAGGCCTAAATTCAAATCTGACCTCAGCTATTTACTTAGCTATGTGAGCTTGAGTAATTCACCTAAGGTCTCCCAGTCTGTTTCCTTACCTGAAAATGAGGACGATAATAGCAGCTCCCTCCCAGGGTTGGTGTGAGAATCAAATGAGATTAGATCACTTTTGAAAACTTTAAGCCATTATAAGATATTCAGGCATTTAATTCTTCAAGGTACAGGATGAGGTTTAATGTGAGTCACAAAGAGAGAGCAGAGGAACCTTTGGGAATCTGAGAGACAGGGATGTTGCGCCTGACTGAGGATGCTTGGGAAGACTCCATAGAGATGCAACCAGTTAAGATGGAACTCAAAGACTGGAGAAGAATTGGCCAAGTACCCCAGGAGCAAATGGATAGAAAGACATGAAAATCTCAGAACATCCTCTCAGGTCCCACTTTCCCAAATGGCATAAATTGGACTGGAGGTCAGAGATCTGGTCTGAGCCCCAGTTCAAGCTACCATTTTAGAAATGCCTAGAATCTGGGTCATTAGAATCACTGGTGACACCAACCTCCTTGGCATCCCTGGCACACAGCATTCCTCATCACCTCGTGGAGTGTTTTCACTGGCTATTACCATCCTCCATCTCTGGCTCTTGGCTTTCTTGGCTAAGATTCCATCATCTGCCAAAAGCTTTCCCCAGTCCTCTTCACTCTCGGTGCCTTACTCAATATACTTTGTCAAGAATCTTCTTTGGACATAGTTGTGTGAATGCTGTCTCCTCCTTTCATTAGATTGTGAGGTCCTTGAGTTTGAGGATTATTTCTTTTTTCTTTCCTTGTATCTCCAGTGCTTAGAATAGTAACTGGCACATAGTAGGTCCTTAATAAATGCATATTGATGATTCTCAGAGCTGTTTGGGTTCAAATATCAACTCTGCTGCTTGCCAGCTCCCTGACCTCAGGCACATGACTTCCCCTTTCAGAACATCTGTTTCCTGATCTATAAAATGAAATGGGGTCAAAATTGTAGTAAGTGACCTCTGTGGCTCCTTCCAGATCTGACACTCTATGATTTCATCATCCAATAAACTGGAAGCAATCAGAAGCTAGTTTAGATGCCCCTTCATAAGTCATACAAATGGAGTATTATTCTGACAGTAGATGGCGCTACCATCACAACCCTCAAACTGGGGGCATTGTTTTTCTATAAAAGCCAAAAGGAATTTACTTAAATGGCTTCTGGATATTTATGCCCAATGTTTATTTGAAAATTGGCTATTTTTTTTTTCAGTTTTATCAGTCTTAGGCAATAAGTTCTTCTACCATACCCTGAAAATCTAAGGATTCCCCCAAGCCCCCAAGGAGTACAAGCCCCTTCCTCATCCCCGCCCAGGCTTGTGCTCAGTCATTTCTTCCTCTTGAAATAAACACCACTTGCTATGAGGTTATATCCCTATGAGGGGGAAAATAAAACAAGTAAAAGGAGGGCATATTAGCTAAGCATTCTTCCATAGCTGTCGCTTCTCCGGACACCAGTCTGAAGGGTCTTCCTCTCAGGCTTTCACTCACTGCATGATTAGCTCCCTTCTGTTAATACATCTCTTGGTTATTCTTTACCCTTTTTCTGGAGCGTGAGTCATCATTGGTAACATGTTGCCACATGTTAACATCCATCATCCATTTCTCCACTGATCTTCAGAAGACTCGAAATCTATTGTTTAGATGGTGGGAGAATGGGCTGGATTGCCCTCAAGAAATTGAAATGTCCTTTGAATGCCTCTGAGTTTTGCAAACAAAGATCCATCTTCCCAAAATGACATTCTACTGGAATTGCTGTAGAACAGTAAAACTTGGGATACAATTCCAAAGAATTGAAAATCAATATCCTCTAGAGGACAATGGAAATGCACATGGTGGGTGTAAACTGAAAAGGAACTGGTAAGAACAGTAATAAAAGATATATTATCAAGAAACTATACGAGAAGAAGAAAGTCTGATCTGGTCACATGGTGAGAGTGAGGGCAGGGGGATAGCCAGATGTCTCCCTGGTACCTTCAGAATTTCAGGAGAAAGTGAGGATCGTCTCCAATAAATACTCTGCAGTAAATTTAGGAAGGACAGAGGAGTCACACAGGATGGACAGGAATAGATAGGTTACCATATATAATATGGGTGGAAACTTCTTAAACAATGAAATCACAGATCCATTAGAGTGCTAAGTATTTTAGTAACCCCTAGAAATGGATGTACATTACTTAGGATCTCTTTCAATGGATGGAGTACTTCTACTATTGCAATTAGAGGCCGTGCAAGTATTGAAACCTTATTTTTAGTACCCTCATCATATCTCAGAAGACAAGAGAAGGTGAAGGCATTAACCTCTGTATTCCAGAATGTAAGAATTTTAGAGTTATTAATAGGAGGAGAAGGGAGCAGACCTTTATTAAGCCCCTACTATATGCCAGGCACTGGGCTAAATGCTTTAAAAATATTATCACAGTAGACTACATATCCTCTGAAGATTGCAAACTCCCTGAGGACAAAAACTCTTTCACTTTTGCCTTAGTATCCCCAGAAATTAGCACAGTGCCTGACCCTTACTAAACTCCTAATCAACTCCTGCTGATGGACCTCAGCCTTTAAAAACAAACAAACTGGGTGGAAAAAGAAGTTTCCTTGCTGATAATCCCTTTGAGTTACAAACCAAGGCCAACCCCCTGAATTGCCTACAAAAGGAAATCCAATCTAGGAAGCCCAGTTGTTAAGCAAACATTTTAGATTATGGGTATGCCATTAGGTAGTAAAGAAGTAGAAAAGGAAGTATAATGTTTGCGCACTCAGCCTTTATCATTACAGATATTTTTCTGAATTATGAGGGGAAAAAAGGGGAGCAGTTGAACTAGAACTTAATTTTTAAGGTAAATAGTCAAACAGCCAAAGAATGAAAAAGTGAGATGCGATAGAACCATAAATGGAATTATGCCTCTCTCCCGGGTGCTCCACTTTGTAACAGTCAATAGCCCTCAGAGATAGTATCCCTTGGAGGACAAAGTTCAAATGCAATGCTCATCTGAAATTGGCAGCACCCCTAGAAAGAGAGTCAGGGTCTGGAACTCAAGCTAAGATGGTCTTTGTAAGGTGTGTGAAGTAGAGCCCTGAGAATCATCTCTCTGATTCAGAATGACCTCAACACCACACCCAGGATAGGGCTCATTCCAGAAAGACATGGTTTCATTTAAAACACCCCATGGACAATAAAGACTCTACAAAGAGAGTCCTTGGAGGTGATGGTTCTGGTTTCCTCCTATATGGGGATAGGTTTGCTCTTGCCTACAAGAGAAATTAAATGTGCAGCATAGTCACTGTCAACTATGTGTGTTCAGGACATTTGGTAAAGTTGTAGAGAGATTCTCATGGAAACTGATCAGGGAAATGCAACCAATGAGGCTCACAAGAGGAGCATCCTGAGAAGCAGGTTATATCCCTGGAACTCAGGGTGACCTGCATGAGTCAACTAAGTGAGAGGAGAAAGTGGCTCATCCAAAGTGGGAGGATGAATGAGAACAAAATGGTGGATAAAAACAAATTCGTCTAATGTTCTAAGTGGAATTGTCCTCTTAGAAACAGTGTTTCAACAGCAGCCTTCCAGGAACTGAATGAGTTCATCACTCTGGCTGCCCCCCTACTCCATTTATGGAATTATATTGAGACCTGGAAGACACTTAGTCCAACCAGTCTTATCTTAGAGATGAAAGAACCAAAGCCTGTAATGGTTAAATGAATTTTATGGGGTCAGGGAAGTAGCAAGAGAGTCAGAGTATGCTGTATGGATAAAGTAGATCTCATCAACCCTGATCTCCCCCATTCCAATGAACTAAAGGTCTGAAGTTGGGGGGTCAAACTTTTCCCACTTTCAAGAATTTAGGCTTTTTAATCAGCAGTTTGTACAGCATTTTTTTGTACAGCAGTGAGATTGGGAGGTGGACAGGGAAGGGGAGTAAGGGAAGAGGTCAAGTTTAGGGTTTTGTGGTAGATAACAACATGGAAGTAATAACACTTTTGGACAGAACATTGTTTCAGAGACAGAGAATCTGAGTTCCAATCCTGACACTGCCGTTCATCATCCTTGGAACTCCACAATGTTCCCTTCTCTAGGTTTTAGCATCTTCTTGTGTGCAATGAAAAGTTTGGACTCGGTGCTCTCCAGTTCTAAGGCTTTGAGATGGTCCAATGACTGGAGGTGCCTGAAGCATGAGGACTGAAGGTCACTCCCTCTAGGAGGCCTGACATTTGACCGAGTTAGCAAACAATCAAAGGAAGCTCTTTCTAAGTGAATTCTATTCCCTTCAATTGTGTGGAGATATTTTTGGAAGTGATTCGACCCAGTTAGATAGAATCAGGTAAAAACAACAAGCCTTTAAGGCCACAAGAAGGAACCAAACATTGAGGTTCACACGTTCAAGTTTTTTTCACATCTATCTTGTTTTTCATGAAAAGTCACTATCAAGTCTGAGAAGTTACTTAGTCTGGGGAAAGTTCCTCTCAGTGTCTAAGAGAGTGAAATCAGGTGGACTTATAACCCAGCACCATGAGACTCAGTGAATTGGATGAGGTTTCCAGGCTTTTAATGCTGCTCAAACACAGCTTAGGGGATGCTTCTACCAGGAAGATCTCTACGATCTCCCCATTTTTGACAGGTTCTTACTCTTTAATAGTTTTGCAGTGCGTTAAACATAGGATGTATTTGATGGGGCTCAGACTCTGTGAACTTTCTTGACTCCCCTGGAATCTCCTTACTTAAATTGACTTTTCATACTCAAATTGAGCTCTCCCTGTATCCCCTGACAAAATCTGGCCTTTCATACTCAAATCTGTGACCACTGTAAGTTATCTCTTGATTGCCCTACCTGCTTCCCACCTAGGCACCCCCTTGTCTGACGTTTGTTGATTACCCCCAGCCTTTGATCCTCCTTGGAGTCCCTTCCTGAACTTCTTCCCCCATCACTCTAGACTACAGACCACCCCCATCCCCACCCCTCATCTCTCCTATACTCTTTTCTGTATTTAAGTCCCACCTTGCCTCCATGAAGGCACTCAGATTCAATCCAGCTCAGACTCTGTCTAGCTGGGATTCTATCTGGCCCACTTGTGAATACAAGCATTACAAAAGCTCCTTAAGAGGCAACCCAATTAGGCGAATCTTTAATAAACTTTGTTTTCTTTGGCTTTAAGAAGGCTTAAGTCGAATTCATTTGAGCACAACCCGGACTGTTGGTATTTTGGGGTCCTGATCACCCATAACCTCATCACATTCATTTCCTTGGGAGCATGCTGTGTCCCACCACCAGAATGGAAGTTTCCTGAGGACAGGCACTATCACCTTTGTGTCACTGGATCCCAGTGTATGGAAGAGGCATTTCATAAGAGGTTGTTGAATTGAATTAGGGGACAGAGATGAGAAAGAAGAGTAAAGAACACACAGACTAGAGGAAATATCAGTTAATATTCACACACACACGGAAGGAATAAATACTTTTTAAGGTAATCAGACAAAATGCCCCTCATCATTTCCTACATTACTTATTTTCCCCAGTTTCTTTTCCCAGTTCAGCCCTCTGGCTTCTTGCTTCTCACTTTCTCTTTGACAATAATTATACCTAATATCAGTATCTGAAAGGATACTCCTAATTCCAAGAATTCAGCTTCCAAAGACTCTCAGCTCCCCTAAAACAAGACAGACTAATTGAACCTATGAGGAACTGGCCAGCCCCACCCCCACCTTTATGTGCATGGACAATGTTCAGAAGAGAAAATGCAAATGTCTGCACAATAGAGAGAGCTCCAGGAAGATTCATATGCCTGAGTTCAATCCAGCCTTAGACATTTACTAGGTGAGTTACCATGGGCAGGTCACTTAACCCTGTTTGCATCAGTTTCCTTTGAAATGAGCTGGAGAAGGATATGGCAAACCCCTCTAGTATCTTTGCCACGATAATTCAAACAGAGTCATGGAGAGTTAGACACAACTGAAAACAACTGAACAGCAACAACAAATAATTACTAGAAAAAAATTTCAGTCTCAGTAATAACCAGAGATGCAGATAAAAGAAATTTATGCCCATTAAATTGTCCACAATAATTCAAAACAGAAGAACTCAAGGCTTGCAGTATTTCAGATAATCCAATAGAACAAGCATTCATTGAGCACCTACTATGGGTCAGGTATTGCTCTATACTAATTATTATGCAGCTACATGATGCAAGACTCATACAAGCTGGGGGCAGAGCCAAGATGGTGGAGTAGAAGCATAGACCTGCTCTAGTCCTCCCCTCAAAACACTTAAAATACCTGTAAAAAAAATGACTCTAAACAAATTCTAGAGCAGCAGAAGCCACAAAATGACAAAATGAAATGGGTTTCCAGCCCAAGAAAGCCTGGAAGCCTGACAGGAAAGGTCTATTGCACTGGGCTCAGAGGAAAGTGAAGCCTAGCATGGGCCTTGTTGGCACAGACAGGACTGGAGCAGGCTTCAGGGTCCTGAATCATGGGTAACTGCAGTGGTTTCCAGATTTCTCAACCCACAAACACCAAAGACAGCTTCAAAGATCAGAAAGATCAAAGAAAGCTCTTTCACCTGAGTCACCCAGCCCTGGTCCCAGGGTGATGGCTGCCACTGTGGCATCAGGTCTACTTTTGGAGCCCTTGGCCTAAAGACCCTGGGGGATCAAGCAGCTGATCTGGGTCTAGGTCCTGAGTGGTGGTCCTGGGATGAGGAGGAGCATTGGCATGGTGGAGCTGGTGGTAGATGTGGAGAGGGAATCCTACTCACAGTTCCAGGGCAGAAAAGAATGCTTTTGTTTTATCACAAACCAGAGTGCAGGCCAGAAAAGGAGTAAACACCTCACCCTTGACTATGTCACTTTGGAGGAACAGAAAACTTACAGGTCCCTAAAGACATCTTAGAGAACAGCTGCACAAAACCTCCAAAGCTAGGGTAGTATACCCTCCACTTGACAAAGGACTCAAAATTAAGTAGTTGACTGAGAAAATGCCCAAAAGGGGGGGGGGGGGAGGACCATAGACGGTTACTTTCCTAGTGAAAAGGTATTTTCTCCCATCCTTTAGGATGAAGAAGAAGAGCAGAGGATATAATCAGAGGAAGACAGCAAGGCCAAGGCTCCAACATGCAAAGCCTCAAAAAAAAATATGCAATAGTCTCAGGTCATGGAAGAGCTCAAAAAGGATTTTGAAAATCAAATAAGAGAGGTGGAGGAAAAATTAGGAAGAGAAATGAGAGCAATACAAAAAAATCAAGAAAAGTGAGTCAAAGCTTGCCAAAGGAGACTTCAAAAAACACTGAAGAAAATAACACCTTTCAAAATAGACTAACCCAAACAGCAAAAGAGGTCCAAAAAGTCAATGACAAGGAGAATGTTTTCAAAAGCAAAATTGGCCAAAGGGAAAAGGAGGTCCAAAAGCTCACTGAAAAAAACAATTCTTTAAAAATTAGAATGGAGCAGATAGAAACTAATAACTTTATGAGAAATCAAGAAATTATGAAAAAAACCCAAAAGAATGAAAAAATAGAAGATAATGTGAAATATCTCATTGGAAAAACAACTGACCTGGAAAATAGATCCAGGAGAGATAATTTTAAAATTATTGCACTACCTGAAAACTATGATCAAAAAAAGAGTCTAGTTGTCATTTTCCAGGAAATTATCAATGAAAACTTCCCTGATATTCTAGAACCAGAAGGGAAAATATAAATGGAAAGAATTCACCAATCACCTCCCGAAAGAGACACCAAAAGGAAATTTCCTAGGAATATTGTAGCCAAATTGCAGAGTTTCCAGGTAAAGGAGAAAATATTACAAGCAGTCAGAAAGAAACAATTCAAATATTTTGGAAAAACAATCAGGATAACACAAGATTTAGCAGCTTCTATACTAAGAGATAGAAGGGTTTGGAATATGATATTTCAGAGGTCAAAGGAGTTAGGATTAAAGAATTACCTACCCAGCAAAACTGATTGTAATACTTCAGGGGAAGAAATATAATTTCAGTGAAATTGAGGATTTCCAAGCAATCTTGTTGAAAAGACCAGAGCTGAATAGAAGAAAATGTGACTTTCAAATACAACAATCAAGAGAAACTTGAAAAGGTAAACAGGAAAGAGAAGCCTTAAGAAAGTCATTAAAGTTGAACTGTTTGCATTCCTACATGGAAAGATGGTATTTGTAATTCCTGAGACCTTTTTCAGTATTAGGGTAGCTAGAGGGAATATACTTATACATACATACATACATACATACATACATACATATGTGTGTGTATGCATGTGTATATTATATATGTGTAGGTATGTATATGTACATGGGTGTATGTGTGTGTAGATATATATAGAGAGGGGGGGGCACAGGGTGAGCTGAATATGTAGGGAAAATACCTAAAAAATACCTAAAAAATTCCACATGGGTGGAATGTACTAGGAGTAAGAAAAAGGGAGAGGCAGAATGTATCAAATCATCTCACATAAAAGAGGCAAGAAAGAGCTTTTAAAAAAGGGAGGAGCTGAAAGGAAATAAGTGAACCTCACTTTCATGGGATTTGACTTAAGGTGGGAAAAACACACACACAATTAGATATGGAAATCTGTTTTACCCTGCAGGAAGGCAGGGGGAAAGGGGATAGGAGAGGGAAAATAATAGAAGGGACAGAAAATTGGGGAAAGGGATAATCAGAAGTAAACACTTTTGTGGGAGAACAGGTCAAGGGAGAGAATGGAATAAATGCAGGGCAAGAGAATACAGAGGGAAATGTGGTTATTTTCTCACAACATAACTATTATGGAAGTGTTTTGCATGGCTACACATGTATGACATATATTGAATTGCTTGCTCTCTCAATGAGGGTGGGTGGGGAGGGAGGAAAGAAGGGAGAGAATATGGAACTCAGAGCTTTAATAATGAATATTAAAAACTGTTTTAGCATACAACTGGGAAATAAGATTTAGAGGCAATGGGGTATAGAAATCTATTTTGTCCTACAGGAAAACAGAGGGGGGATAGAAAAAAGGGGACGATAGAAGGGAGGACAGACTGAAGGAAGGGGTAGATGGGGTGCATGCTGTCCTGGGGTGGGGGTGGGGAGAGATGGAGAGAACATTTCGAATTCAAATTCTTGTGGAAGTGAATATTGAGAACTGACAAAATAAATAAATTATTTTTTAAAAAAAGATTTATACAAGCCCATTCATTCATTGCTGGTCAAATTGGAACTTGTACAATCTTTTTCTGGAAAACAATTGGGCAGAATATATGGTGGAAGGTAAAAAAATAGACATGATTTTTGATGCAATAATTGTATTCCATTATCACAGCCTGAGAATTACCAAAAACAGAGCCAAAAATAGAAGCAATTTTTATGAAGTTTTTTTATAGTAGCAATATTTGTCACAAACTTGAAAGTAATCCAAATGTCCAACAACAGGAAAATGGTTAAATGCATTGTGGTACGTTAATATTAGGGAATATAGCAACACAGTTCCCAGCAGTAGGTGTGCAGTATATAGAGAAATTTTCAAAAACCTTTATGAAATCAAGTCAAACAACATGAAACAAAGTAAAATCAGAAATTCTACCAGAAGTTCCAATGTTTATTCTATGGTCAAAAAAAAAAGAGAAATTGTAGCTGGAATAAATTGCTGAAAATATTCTAAGGAAATTTAGAGAGAGAGCCTGGAGCTATGAAAATTGATGTATCTATTTTGGTCTGGACCTATGATTTTACTGGTATAATACATTTTCTTACACTCTCACTCGTCTTCTTCTCTTCTCATTTCTTCTCTCCCCTGTTTCTGCCTCCTCCACTTCCCTTCCCTCCCCTCTTCCTGTCCTTGTCTTCCGCATTCTTCTCCCTCTCTCTACACCCTTCATTCTTCCTCTACCCTTCTCCCTCAATTCCTCTCTTCGCTCACTTCTACTATCTCCCACTTCCTGTCTCCTTTACTTCTTTTCTTCCCCTATTCCTATTTTTGCCTTCCCACTTCCTTTTTTCCATCCCCTCCACTTCTCCTCTCCTTTCTCTCTCCCTTCCTCCCTTCTTTCTCTTCGCCCCTCTTTCTCATTCCCTCCCTCCACCTCCTTCCCCTTTCCCCCATTTCCTCTCCCTCCCCCATTCTTTCTCTTTTTTTCTCTCTCTGTCTCTGTCTCTGTCTCTCTCTCCTTTATCCCTCTCCAACATACTAATGTTGCAGTGGCTCTAATTCCCAGTAGAATCCCTGGGGATTAGCTTTTCTCCCTTCTTCACCCTCTGAAAATATTTTCTGTTTTTGTAACTCTCTCCAGCCTCCAGGATTGGGGAGTGTATGGGATGGTACTGAGGCCAGCACTCTCTTCCTTGAACCACATGTGTTTCTGTAAGAATCAAAAAGAGAAAAAAAATCACATCCCAGTAACTCACTTCCCTCTAAGGAAGGTGAGAAATAAGCTCCAAAGAATCCAGAATATCGCCCTGTGTTTATTAAATACAGTTGAAGAATTAGGAAAAGTTGGGTTTTTTTTACTCCTATTTTTTTTAATCTGTCAAAGAAATTGCTGTCTGCAGTTATTCACTCCATTCCTTGGGGCAGAGATACTCAGATTAATTCACTTTCCAGCCAGTCTCCAAAGACCAATGAGCTTGCCCATTCCCAGGAACAATGATGTTCAGAGAGGCCCATCATTCAACTGCTGGTTTCTTTTTTCATTGAACTTCAGCCAAAGAGGCTGTTTGAGGTCCAAGGCTTGGGGGTGGGGGGAGAAGAGACCAAAAGCACAGAATTGGCTTTCTAATAAGTGACATCTGATCTGAAATTAGACAGGGAGAAAGACAAGCTCCCCACAGGGAGGCATGAGAAGCAGGGAAAAGGACACAGAGATTCTCAGACAAGTCACATTCTGAAACTCTGCAGGTGAATGCCCCCCTTGTCACCAGGTAGGTGGGTCTGTGGGTTAGGTGTTTCTTTTGTGTCTATAAATCCTCACCCATGCTGAAGTGAGCACATTCAGGAGGGAAAAGAAATCTACCAGGAGCCTTGATCGGTTAAGGTAAGCAAACATTTTGAGTTTTTTTATTCAAGGATCAAACTATATTGTATTTAGTATTTGGTGTTTGAGTGGGAGAAGAGCTCTGCCAAATTATTTAATGGAAATGACTTGTAAATGAAATATAAGCATCCTCCCCATCCATAGGGGACTAGTTACTTTCACTGCTCCACTAGTTACCTTTGCTGTTTATGTTCCATAAACAAATCATGCAAAGAAAACACAAAGTAATCTAGGTGGAGTTGGAAGTGGTAGACCATCTCTAGTCTGAGATGTTGAGGGCATAATGATTGGCCACCAGACTTCACTAACAACTTTCTTTCCTTCACAACATCTATGGTGGGCAGCAGAATCACATGAGAACACAGTGAAGAGAAATGAATTCTTTTAAAGGTGAAAATGGTGAAGTAGATTAAGCAAGATGCAATGTAATTGAGATAAATGTAAAGGTTTTTAGAAAAAAATAGTCACACAATTACAGGACAAGAGCATCATGGCTAGAGAGTGATTTTTCTCAGGGACGTCTGGGTGTGAACATGAATTTCAAGCTCAATATCAGTAAATAAGGCAGAAACAGAAGCCAATTTCTTCTTGGGTTTTGAGAGGAAAGGCAGAGATTCCAGAGGCAAGCAGGTGATGATAGTATCGGCACTGTCTTCTGCTCTTAATACTACATCTCTAACGTTGTGATCATTTTGGTAACCAAAGATTAGGAAGGGCATGGTTACTTGGAGATCAACAGGATTGCTAAAGAGCATTGAGCACATTCCTTGTTAGGATTAGTTGAAGAAATAAAATCTGTTAATCCTGAAGAAGAAAACATTTGGTCTGGGGTGGGAAGAGGCATGGAAATGAAATGACTTCAAATATTGAGGTGAGACTTCTGCTTGGTCCCAGAAGGTAGAAACAAGAGTAAAGAGAGGAAGTCACAAAGAGACAAGTGTAGGATTAAGGCAAGTTTTTTTTAAGTGATAATACTTTGAGCTCTCCCAAAGTGAAATATTCTGACTCTGAAGATCATAGGTTCAACTTCACAGGCAGCAGGAAAAGGAGGGAAGGGGAGAATGATGAGGGGGGAACATGGAGGCAAGTCTCCAAGCCCAAGATGGATGATCTTCTTCTTGGAGAAAGGATGCTTTTCTAAGTGTGGCTTGAAGTAGAGGACACTAAGGTTCCTACCAACCCTGAGATTTTGAGTTTCTGTGATGTTATCTGTCTCAAGGTGGGGGCATTCTTTAAAAATTCTGGTCAATATAAAGTCTTCCTCATATGTGAAAAGATTGCCCTAAAGTGAACAGCAGAAGGAGAGAGAAAATAGAAAATAACTGATTGTCTGTCAAAGCTACAAATGAATGAAATGAAAGAAGAAACTTCTTCACCCCTATCCCCAATCTGTGTTTCTTCTCCTTTTAAAAATACTGCATAGCATTTGCTCCTTCTCCTTAGCTCATTTCCCAATTTGCATCTCACAGGGACATTCCTGACACAATCCCATTTCTGTAAGCCTTTATTTTGTCTATAGCTACATATATGTGTACAAGACCTCTCCCTTCATTTGAAGGAAGTAATCCTCTTGAAGGCATAGACAGCCTCTTTATCTTTCACCTTTGAATTCTCAGCACCTAAAACAGTTCAAATTGACCTTCTTGCTATAGGTCATGTACCACATTCCATCCTTATCTCCGTGCCTTTGCACTGGCTGTATCTCATCTTCAAAACTAAGATCATCACTTTCTACATGAGGTTGTTCCTGGTCCTCCCAGCTTGTAATACACACATCCCTCCTATTACCTTGTAAGTGCTCTGGATGATATTGGGTTACATGCTAAGGAGACGTATTTGTCCCCGAATAAGACCAAGAGCTCCTAGGAGCTGTTGGTACTTTTTCTTTGTATTCAGTACTTAGCACAGTGCCTGGAATATAGTAGGTGTTTAATAAATATTTGCTGGCATTGATTAGCTGATTGATTGCTAAAGTGCTAAAAAATCCTTCCCATCATCCTTTCTTTTGCAGCAGCACAGAGTCAGCCTCTTGGTCCCAGAGGTCCCCATTGCGTACCTCTAGAAGAAAGAATGCCGCAGTCAGCTTTATCCCTCTTCTTCCTGCTCATGGCTGCCTCTGCCAACCTCACCATGGCTGTCATGAAGGACAAGAGTGCTCCTCAGACCCTCTCCAGAGGTTGTGTGTGTAATGACATCTGTTTCTCTAAACTCTCTGGCCAATTGGGGGAGGAGGGAGGGAATTATTTAAATTTTCTCATTTTTCATCCACATTCTAATTATACAGCATGTTCTAAATCGCCAGACATCTTAAGCCTAATTCATGTCCAAGTGGGGTGTCACTTGCCAAGAAGCTCTTTAAACAATCAGGTATCTGTGCCAGGTGAAGAGATATAACCTGGGAGAACTCTTGCTCTAGTGGTTGTCCCTGTGCTCATCATCTATTGACAAGTTGTCAAAAGCAGGGCTTGGAGGGAATAAAAAGATTGAATTTGGAATGGAATGCAAGGGGTGATGCTGGAACGTGGGGGATGCAGGCTTTGGAGGAGATCTGGGCAACCAGGGTCTGCATGAGGACACACAATGGGGAAATGAGTGGACATGACATTGAAAGTGGGCATAGGATCAAGGTCACACTTCTTCTTTACGTTAAGTGTTCCAAGGGTTGATCTCCCGTGAATTAACAGAGGATCAGAGAAGTCACAAAACCCAGGGCACAGCTGAGCCTGAATGGTAGTCTTGGGCAGAGAAACTGGAAAAAAATTATATGAGGAAACTGAGGTCCAGGTCCTGAGGTACCAGAGAAGAGCGAAGTCTTGACCAGGGCTGTTGTAGTGGCACTATGGTGTCAGGAATTCTTCAGCAAATGATTATCAGTTATATGACCATGGACAAGCCATTTAACTTTCTGGGTTTAAGTTTCCAGAGGGAGAAAGAGGAGACAGAGGGACAGAAAGACAGAGAGAGAGAGAGAGAGAGAGAGAGAGAGAGAGAGACAGAGACAGAGACAGAGACAGAGACAGAGAGACAGAGAGAGAGACAGAGAGAGAGACAGACAGAGGCAGAGAGAGAGAGACAGACAGAGGCAGAGAGACAGAGGGAGGGAGAGACAGATACAGAGAGAGATAGAAGTGGATACAGGGGGAGCGGAAGGGAGAGAGAGATGACTGCTAACGATCACATGAGAGAAAGAGAAGTGGAGAGGTTTCCATTGGACCTTGGGGAGGGTCACATTAGTGAGACCACAGAGCCACCTAGGAATCCAATAGTTTGACTTTCTCAACCACTTACCATACACTTATAGCTTAGAGAGACCAAGATGGATGGCGCAAAGAACCCTGGGACTGGAGTCCAGGAGGTGCCCCTTCCAGCTATGTGGTCAGCTCACTTGTACCTTGAAAATACTTGGATGATAGCACTAAGAGCAGGAAGGAATCTCAGAGCCATCTAGGTCAAGCTCCTCATTTTACAGATGAGGATGCTCAGGAGGGTGGGAGGTGAGTGACTTCTCCAAGGTCACACAACATGATGAAATAATACTTCACTGGTGTGTGAGTTATTCACATTCCTTTTTTCTTTTAAGGTTGAAAACAAACTATGGCTAAGAAGAGCTAGACACTGATACTCTTTTAACAAATGAGCAAACTGAAGCTCAGAGCAGAGATGTATTTTGCTTACCACCACATAAAAACAAAATCACCCCAATTCCTCTGCCTCAGTGACTAAGTTCACCATACCTCAGTGCCTGGAGGATCAAAGGAAATCAGTGTGTGTGTGTGTGTGTGTGTGTGTGTGTGTGCGTGCACATACACATGCGTGTGCATACATGTGTGTGTGCTTTTGTGGTTATAAAATGTATAAATATAATTGTTCTTGTTCTTACTAATATTATTCCATAGTAACTACTTGTGAGATGTATTTTCTGTTTCTACTTTAGGATGGGGAGATGACATCACTTGGGTGCAGACTTATGAAGAGGGGCTCTTCCAAGCCAAGAAGAGGTAAAGAATTCTTTCAAAACTGGTTTGAAAATACGCCACTAACTCTAAGGCAACCTGAAGCCTCCTGACACTTTCAATCATTAGTTCCACCCCACTCTCAACCCCCAACGACAACGAAATTACCTTATATGTATTTATATTCAAGACATTGAGAAACAGAGGATGCAAAGCTTATTCATAGGAAGGACTGAGCAAGTCTTGACTCTGGCTACATGACAGTGGGGGTGGAGGGATGAAAGAGAGAGAATCAAGCAGCCTCTCCATATTCCAAGAAAGTCTCTAGGACCATTAGTTACAAAGTAAAGAGGATCCACAGTGAGAATTCCTATGAGAATTAAATCTCAGGCTCAGGTTAAATGTGTGTGTGTGTGTGTGTGTGTGCGTGTGTGTGACAGACAGAGACACAGAGCAGGGAGAGAAATAGAGAGGGTGGAGAGAAAAAGAAAAGAGGGGAGAAAAAGGAAAGGGAGGAGACAGAGAAAGAGAGAGAAACAGAGGTTCCCAGTCCTTCTAGTGGGTGCACCCAGCGGAGTAGTATATATATGTGTGCATATACACACATATATGCATGCACATACACCCATGAGTAGTTGAGGGTTGAGAGCCAGAAGAGCTGAATCCCCTTCTTCTTCTAACCGTGATTCTGTGGAAGTCACCCCACTTCCTCAGGTTTCTGTTTTTTCATCTATAAAATGGGAATTCTGGACCCTGTGAAATCTTTCCCATTCTAACACTCAATATTCCTTTTCCTCCCAGAAATAGCTTCTCAAAACAGAACCTATTCCCACTTCGGCTATTTTGTTCTTCAGCATACCCGAGCATTTTTATTCTTTTACCATTTTCACAGAGAATCTAATGTTCATCAATGTATAACATGCAAGATAAGTCTAAGACATTTATATTCGTTTGGATCATTGGTGTTAAAGGGCAGAGTAAAAAGAGTGACAACAAATAAGTGTGTTGATTCCTTCCTGGTCTGGGAAGGAACCTCAGAGGTGAGGATTTACTGGAAGTCATCTCTCACCATCTCCCATAGTTAAATTTTCAACATGAACATTTGCACTGCGTAAATTGTCAAAGCAGGGAAAACATTCATTGTTTTCTTGATTGTTTTTGGCTTAAGAAAGTGATACAGAATGCAGATTAAACATAAATACATACCATGTAGAGTTGTTAAACATTTACCAGTGTACCTGCAGTCAGAGGTCATCCAGACCAATTCCTTCTTGAAATAGTAATCTCAGACTGCAGAATCCCACAAAAGTTTCTCCCAGAAACTCACACCAGTTATACCAAAGGGAACTCTCAAGGCAGCTCATCTGGACAGTAATAATAATTAAGGATAAAAATGTAAAATCTTACAGTTGGATCCAAGAAATCAACTTCCCAAGTACAATCTTGGGAGCTGTGGTTAAGCAGCATTTCATGTGAAAAAAAAAAAAAAAAAAAGATTGTGGCCTCCAAACTCAGTAGAAGTCAATGGTATGACAAAGCTAAATCATTTGCTTTCAGAGAAGCATTAACTTCTAGGAATAAGGAAGCAATGGTGCCATTACACTTTGCCCTGATCCAATTGCATATAGTGTATTTTGTTCCATTCTGGAAACTGCATTTTAAAAGGGCATTGATAAGATGGAAAAAGGCCAGGGGAGGGTAACTAGGATGATGAAGGCCTTCTAGTTGGTGCCATAAAAGAATTAGCCAAAGGAACTCAGGATGTTTAGTCTGGAGAAAAGAGGGCTTGTTGTGGTATGGCCATAATAAAGCACAGCTATCCCTTTCACATCATGATTTACTCCTTCAGAGTTTTGGTATATCATGGGTCAGCATAAGAAATTTTTTTTCTTTAATATAAATTTATTTATTTAACTTTTTACATTCATTTTCACAAAATTTTGGGTTCCAAATTTTCTCCCCATTTATCCCCTCCCCCCACCCTAATACACCAAGCATTCTAATTTCCCCTATCACCAATCTGCCCTCTCTTCTATCATCCCTCCCTTCTCTTGTCCCCATCTTCTCTTTTGTCCTGTAGGGCCAGATGACTTTCTATTCCCCATTAACTGTATTTCTTATTTCCTAGTAACATGAACAATACTCAACAGTTGTTCCTAAAACTTTGAATTCCAAATTCTCCCCATCCCTCCCTTCCCACCCATTCCCTTTGGGAAGGCAGGCAATTCAATATAGGCCATATCTGTGTAGTTTTGCAAATGACTTCCATAATAGTCGTGTTGTGTAAGACTATATTTCCCTCCATTCTATTATGCCCCCCATTGTTTCTATTCTGTCTTTTGATCCTGTCCCTCCCCGACTGTTGACTTCAAATTGCTCCCTCCTCCCATTGCCCTCCCTTCCATCATCCCCCACCCCCACCCTGCTTGTCTCCTTCTCCCCCACTTTCCTGTATTTGTAAGATAGGTTTTCATACCAAAATGAGTGTGCATTTTGTTCCTTCCTTTAGTCAAATGTGATGAGGGTAAACTTCATGTTTTTTTTTCTCAGCTCTCCTCTTTTTCCCTCCACTAAAAAGTCTCCTGCTTGCCTCTTGAATGAGAGATAATTTACCCCATTCCATTTCACTCTCTCTCTTCCCACTACATTTCTCTCTCACCGTTTGCTTTAATTTCTTTTAAGATATGGTCCCATCCCTATTCAATTCACTCTGTGCTCTCTGTCTCTGTATGTGTGTGCGTGCACGCGTGTACATATGTGTGTGTGTGTGTGTGTGTGTGTGTGTGGTCCCACCAACTACCCAGTTACTGAAAAGTTTTTAAGAGTTACAAATATTGCCTTTCCATGTAGGAATGTAAACAGTTCACATTTGGTAAGTCCTTTATGACTTCTCTTTGCTGTTTACTTTTTCATGCTTCTTCTCATTCTTGTGTTGGAAAGTCAAATTTTTTTTTCAGCTCTGGTCTTTTCATCAAGAATACTTGAAAATCCTCTATTTCATTTAAAGACCATATTTTCCCCTGAAGTATTATACTCAGTTTTGCTGGATAGGTGATTCTTGGTTTGAGTCCTAGTTTCTTTGACTTCTGGAATATCCTATTCCACACCCTTAGATCCCTTAATGTAGAAGCTGCTAGATCTTGTGTTATCCTGATTGTATTTCCACAATACTGGAATTGTTTCTTTCTAGCTGCTTGCAAGATTTTCTCCTTGACCTGGGAACTCTGGAATTCGGCCACAATGTTCCTAGGAGTTTCTCTTTTTGGATCTCTTTCAGGCGGTGATCTGTGGAGTCCTTCAATACTTATTTTGCCCTCTGGTTCTAGAATCTCAGGGCAGTTTTCCTTGATAATTTCATGAAAGATGATGTCTAGACTCTTTTTTTTGATCATGGCTTTCAGGTAGTCCCATCATTTTTAAATTGTCTCTCCTGGATCATTTTCCAGGTCAGTTGTTTTTCCCATGAGATATTTCACATTCTCTTCCATTTTTTTCATTCTTTTGGTTTTGTTTGGTGATTTCTTGGTTTCTCAGAAAATCATTAGCCTCCATCTGTTCCATTCTAATTTTGAGAGAAGTATTTTCTTCAGTGAGCTTTTGAACCTCTTTTTCCATTTGACTAATTCTGCTTTTGAAAGCATTCTTCTCCTCATGGGCTTTTTGAACCTCTTTTGCCAATTGAGTGAGCCTATTTTTCAAGGTGTTATTTTCTTCAGCATTTTTTTGGGTCTCCTTTAGCAAGGTATTGCCCCGTTTTTCATGCTTTTCTTGCATCTCTCTCATTTCCCTTCCCAGTTTTTCCTCCACCTGTCTAACTTGATTTTCACAATCCTTTCTGAGCTCTTCCATGGCCTGAGCCCATTGGATATCTATTTTGGGTGTTTGGGGTACAGAGGCCTTGACTTCTATGTCTTTCCCTGATGGTAAGCATTGTTCTTCCTCATCAGAAATGAAAGAAGAAAACATCTGTTCACCAAGAAAGTAGCCTTCTATGGTCTTATTTTTCTTCCCTTTTCTGGGCATTTTCCCAGCCAGTTACTTGACTTCTGAGATTCCTCTCCACCCCCACCTAGATCTGCCCAGCTAGTGCTTGGGGTCTGAGATTCAAATGCTGCTCCCCAGCCTCAGGGTTTTCAGTGGCGGGAGGGGCTGCTATTCAATGTGAGCTTAAGTTCTGTTGCTCAGGTGGGGGCAGGGCTACCTCCCAGGCTCAGTTCCCTCAGGGAGTTTATGCAGAGACCTTTGGTAATGGCCCTGAGCGCCTGCCTGCTTGGGGAGTACTGGGCCGCCGCTGCCTCCCAAGGGGGCCTGAGTTATGTAGACACCCCTCTCCTCTCTCGGCCAGCCTAGAAGTCTCTCTCACTGACCTGTAGCGCCTGTAGGTGGAGTGACCTTTGTGGCCTCCAGACGTTCCGTCCCTGAAGCCTGCTCGGATCTGCTCCTCTCGAGCCACGACCAGGGCAGGGCAGGGCTGGGCTCTGCTGTCCGGTGTGCGACGGACCTTTGGTGCCAGTTTTTCAGGGCTCTCTGGAATGGAAATCTCCTCCACTGCATTGCTGCATGGCTTCCACTGCTCCAGAATTTGTGGGGAGTTCTTTTTACAGGAAATTTATGGCCTGTGGGTTTGGAGCTAGCATACATGAGTCTTTCTACTCCACCATCTTGGCTCCTCCCTCAGCATAAGAAATTAAATGCAAACTTGGAGGGAGTTATGTGGAAGTCACAGATGACACACAAAGGCCAACAGACAGCACAGAAAATGTTTAGAAACTCAGAAATGTACAAAATATATGTATAATATTGTTTAATATCAACATGTTTTCTCTCTTACTACCATAATAATTCAGACTTCTGTTACAAAGGGAGGGGCAAAAAATTATATGTGCACTTTCCAGATTGTGGAGTTTCATACCCCTAATGCCTGTGATGTGTAAGGGATAACTGCTCTAAAACCTGCCAAAAAAAAAAGAGGAATTAGCTTTGGTGCACCAGATCCTGGAGAACAGATGAGGAACAATGAGTAATGATGGAAGAGTTTCAGTTGAGGCTGAATAGAACTGTAAGCTCCCTAGGACATGGCTATTCAGAAGTGGAATATGCTGCCTTGGGAGCAGTGGTTTCTGACTAGTAAGAGTGAGAAAAAAGTAAAAAGCTTGGAAGCTGGTCCTCTCATTGTGATTGCAAGAGAGGAGAGCACTGATGACCTAGGCTTGGACCAGGTATCTTGATGATCCCTTCCCTCTCAGAAATTCAGTGACTCTGGGAAGTTTTCCCTTGTAATGAATTGAAATCTGCCTCCCTGCAGCTCCCATCTGTTGGTCCTTGCTGGGTCCTACAAGGCCAAGCAGGTGAAATAGAATCCATCAGTAGTATAGTTACCTGACCTCGATCAGTTTATTGTGCTGTTTCAATTGTGTCACTTATGTTTTCACTGAAAAATTTAAGTACCTTCAGGTCTTGAAGTTGGAAAACTGGAGGTTACCTTAGAGATCTTGTAGCCCACATAGAATTAAAGAAATTGTACATTTTCTCCATTTCAGAAGAAATGGAAAAAGAAAGGGGCCACCAAGCCGGTGTCACTCATGCAACTGCAAATGGAAACGTCTTAGAATCTCAATGTGAAAGAGCAGACACCAACAATCCCTTCTCATTTTTTCTCCACCCTACAATCCAGATATACTGGCCTTCCTTCTGTTCTTCACACAGGGAACTCCATCTGCCATCTCTGCACATTTGCCCCAGCAGTGTTCCCTGCCTGGAAAACACTCTCTCCTCACCTCTAATACAAAAAATCCCTCACTTCTTTTCAGATATGCTTCAAGTACCACTTGTTCCATTTATCCTTCTTGGATTCCATGCAATAGCTAGAGCCCTCTTTCCCCATCTACTTTGCATTTAGCTACTTTCTCTTTATGCTGGATATTTATTTATATACATATCTATGTTGACATTTATGTACCTGTGTATATATTATATGTGTACCCATCATCTTCCTTGATGCAATTTGAGTGCCTTGAGAGTGAGGATTTTTTCCCTTCTGTATATGTATTCCCAGTACTTGACACAGTACCTGGCACCTAGTAAGTGCTTAATAAATGCTTCCTAATTGAATGATTGATTGATATTTTTAAAATCAGTTTAGCCATATCTTTGGGAAAGACTAAAATCTGTCTCCTAAAATTACACACAAAAATCGAGGAAGTCTCCGGGAAATAAGTATCTTGCCGAATCATCCTGGCTATCCCTGGAGGGAATGTAGCAGATTTCTCCCAGTTAATCCACAAACCAAAATTGGAATGTGTTGATTTTGTTTAGCACATTAGATGTTATTGATTTATTTTTTGGTTCAATTAAATCAAATAAATATTTAGTAAGCATCTACTATGTGCGAAGTGCTCTGCTAGACACTGGGAACTCAAAGATAAAAACTAAATGTCCATACCCTCAAGGGGATTACATTCTGCTGCTATATTAGTTAATAAAGCCTTACTACTAAGTTTGACTCTAAAAAACTAACCATCCTTGTGCATTCTCCCAAGTCAAAGAAAGTATATGCTTTAACTGGAAACTATTCATGCTTTTTTTATTTAGTAACAAGCCCTTGATGGTCATTCATCACCTGGAGCACTGTCAATACTGCCAAGGTAATGTCAGAGATCTCACACCTTGTGAGCTTTCAAAAATGAAGGAGCAAGGCCCTCATTGGAATTCCAATGAATTTAGTGTACTCAAAACTAGGGATGGAAAAAGCAGACCATGTATTACCCTGATCTACTCTGGCTGAAGAAACAACTTGAGCCATATGGCAATCATCATTAGCCCCCAGGCCCCATATTGATGACAGATAACCTCATTCAAGAGTGTAGGGGACAAAAAAAAGTGAAAGGAAAGAAATACTAATTGAAATCTAAAAATAATTCACTTGAAAGTAAAAACTTTTGGTCTACTGTGACATGAAATTATGAAGCTACATGCTTTGTAAATGAGAGATCACCCTTTGTTATAATTGGCACTAAAATAAAGATACATGGGGGGAGATGAAGGCAAAAGAGGGGAAAAGGGGGTAGAGCAATGATAAAGATCTGACCTCTCTATCCTTCCAAGATATAGAATCAAATCACTATGCTTATCAATAGGAGTTTGGGGGACAAGAGCTGCACAAGACTGATATTTTTTTTTTAAATCTAGTTCTTTTGTCCTTTCAGCCTTAAAGAATGTCTTTGCCAAGAGTGATGAAATCCAGGAAATGGCTCAAACTAGCTTTGTCATGCTCAACCTCATGGTGGGTCAAATCTATATGCTGGATTAATTTCCAATGGGAAATTCCAATGATGAGTTCTGCTTCTGTGTTCATGTTTGTTTGTTTGTTTTTATGATGGACAAAATCATAAAATCAGTGGGACATGGGGAATAAAGGTTTGGCATTAGAGTCAACAGGTTCAGGTCCTATCTCTGACACATCCAGACTGTGTGACCCTGGACAAGTCACTCAATTTTTTTCTATTTCTCAGGCAAATCTCTCCAACCGTAAGTTATCGTAATCTAGTTGTTGGTTTGCATCTATGAGATGAGAAAATTAATATAGTGTATTTTATTTTCAGTCAAGAGCTCCAGTTTATTTTAAAGTCTGATTCGTTTATGTCTTTAAAAAATGAGCTGTACAAAGAAGGACAAAAATTACTAAGTCAGTTCCTATTTACTCTTTCTGAATTTCTTCTCTTACCACTAGCATGAAACCACTGACAAGAACCTGTCACCTGATGGGCAGTATGTGCCTCGAATCATGTTTGTGGGTAGGTATGTATATGTGCACATATATAAACTTCAAATTCATCCTTGCTTCAAAGCAACATTTCTAAGATATTTGGTTCTCCACCTCTCCTAAAAAAAGAAAGTTCCAATTCAAGGATCTTTTCATCTCTAGTGAAAAGATATTAACTTTACTCATCTCAAAATGGCTCATTTGTCACTTACTTACAGTTCTATAATTAAATGTAAATAGAGTCAGGGTCTTAGTCCTCTCATCTGTAGAATGATGGGAATCAAGCAGATGCCCTCTGAGGTCCTTTACAAGCCTATGAGTTCAAATTCCCTGTTATTCCTTCCTATAGTGAAGATCAATAGAGATCTTCTCAATGGAAATGGGGGTCACTAAGATGGACATAAGGATCCCTGAGGGCAGCATATTGACTTTAAAAAAAACACACATTAACATTGTCTGTGTTTTATTGTATTTTATTTATTTTGATAAATATTTCCCAATTACATTTTAATCTGGTTCTGGTTGCACTCTGGAGTATTGTGAAGCACCTGCAACCGGCTTCCTGGAGGTGTGTTTAACATCTCTAACGATAACAGCACACACCCATCCCCCAGCAATTTCTCATCCTGTGAGATGATGGTTCTGCAATTAAGATATTATTCAGTAACAAGAGCATTTATTAAGTGTCCACTATATGCAAGACACTGTTCTGAGGTAGGTATACAAAGACTGAAATGAAGAGATCCCTGCCCTCATAAAGCTTCTATTCTATTAGAAAATCATCTAATCCTTCCAGACCATGTGTCCTGAGTACATGTAATTATACATTTATTCCTTTGGAACAGATCCCTCTTTAACAGTCAGAGCTGACATCACTGGGAGATACTCTAATAGACTCTACACATATGAACCCCAAGATTTGCCAGTGTGTAAGTATCTGCACAGATTCTCTTGAGATTTGGGGGAAAGAGTGATTCCTTGATCATTTTAAAAGTCTCACAGATAAAGGGGATGCCATATAATCTTGTTGGGAAAATTGATTCAAATATTTAGCAATGATCACTGCTTGGTGAACCTTGTAAAATGGGTATTTAACATAATACCATACCTGCAAAAAGAATGTTGCCTACCAGAATCTATCATTTAGGATAAAGATGGGAGGGGGGTGTGAAGGTGATACACTCTGATAAGATACAGTTGAGCTGGAAGACAGGTGGCTCATCATCCAAAGAGTCTGACCCCAAACCCAATGGCTTGTCTGGTGAACAATGAGAATCTTCAGTCACCTGGATAAGGGAGTGAATAGAGAGGAAATCGACAAGGGAATGGGGGTTATTCTCAGGGAGGTGTTAGGAAACACCTTGGACAAAGCCCTAGTCACCAGACGCTAGCTATGATTCTTTTCCCCACTACCAGATGAAGACTTTAAGGAACTACAAAAATTGATCTTGATAGACAGGAAGATCCACTCCACAGAAGCCCTGCCCTATTGACAAGTAACATTCAAATCACCCTGCTTCCTTTGATGACATCTCAAAACCCTTGAGCTTACATAACATAACTTTATATCATTTTTTTCCTATATTAGATGACTGTTCATAAATTATTGATGTCAGCAGTTCTATATTAGACATTGGAATGGCATGCACGGAAGGTGAAACGGAATATGCCTATTTCAATTTGTTAAAAGTCCAACCTTTTCTTGCTCTCCTTTCAGTAATAGAAAACATGAAGAAAGCCTTACAACTCATCCAGAAGGAGTTATAAATATTGATGAAGAAGACATACCAAGACATACAGGGCATGTACACAGAGATCCTCTCAACTTTAAAGCATATTAAAACTTTAAAGTATATTAACTATTTGATTAGAGGCTAATGGGGATTGCCACAATGCAAGCACATAGGGACATTTGTGTGAGGGCTTCTTCTCGGGCTTCCAGTATTTTGAAAGTTGTGTTTGAGACTTTCTAAGTGAGAGAGTGACCCCAAGAGCAGGCTAATGTCAGGGCCTACAAGCTATAATATACAAAGTAGTGTATTTATTTTGACTGAGAAGTAGCATGGGAGACTAATAATTGGGTGGTAATGGATCTGATAGTGGAGGACCAAAGCTAACATTGACCCATAAAATGGCAACCACCATCCAGTCCCCACTTGGCACCTTGGACAGCAATTGCAAGACTGTCTTGGATTTCTTTGTAATGTAGGATTGTCTCAATGTAAATTCCCAGTGAAGAATAGATGATGCCAGTTAGGCAGCTGCAGGCGAAGCTCATTTCTATTCTATCATATGAAGCAATTCACCGCAGCTCCCAAGAAATTGGAATCGCATGTTCTTCTCCCTTAGAAGTTACTTAATAAGCATTAACACTAATTGAAATGTGTATGCAGGACACCAAGAACCATCTTTGAAGTCAGGAAAACTTGGATTCAGGTCCTCTATTTGAGATGTAACTGACTGTAAGATGATGGACTAACTCTGGTTAGCTGTGATCAATAGCAGGTTAGTTCAGTGCAGAGTTTACTATTCAGGTAACACATCCAATCACATAATGCATGTATATTCAGTATATATTTTTTAAATATAAGCTCCCAGTCTCCAAACTTCATTAATGTCTTATGCATCAACTTTTTTCTTAGATATATATATATATATAACTTGAAATAATTAACCTAAAGATCAAAGTCATTTTGGAGGAGGGGCATGCCCCAGGGACATATCCTGTCACAGCCCTGGTCTGTTAACCATAAGACTGCAAATTTAGAACTAATGGGGGTCCCAGGGGCCATTCATTTCCCAGTACTCACATTACAATCGCCTCTGACTTCTCTGTCTCAAGTACTCCTTCCTGACCATTCTTCCCATATCGTCTTACTACTGGCAGCCAGGGCCCCACCAACTGCTTCCCTGTTTGACTAGTGACTTGAATGGAGGCCTTGAGAAGAAGATGCTGAGCAAATATGTAGGTGGGATGGAGGGGTAACTAATGTGTTGGTGATACACGTTAGTGTGGATTCAAAACCTAAACCATTGGACCGAACCTAATAAGACAGAAATATATAAAGATAAATGTAATCTTATATTTTGGGTTCTAAAAATCACCTTTACAAGAGGACAGTTTGAAGCGTATATGTATAGATAATAATTCTGGTGAAAATACCTGGAGGTTTGAGTGCACTGCAAACTCAGTATGAGTCAACAATTTGGCATGACATTTAAAAAGAAAGCTGAAGAAATATTTGTCTGCTTGAAGAAAGATGTATAAAATGAGGAAGAGAAGAGTTCCTTTGTACTCTGCTTTGGTCAGATAATGTCTGGCAAATTGTGTTGGTTTCTGGGGGTACCATTTTGGGAAAGATATTTAGAAACTGAAAAGCCTCCAGGGGAAGAGGACCATGATGCCAAAGGGACCTACAACCATGTAAAATGTAAGAGAAGACTGTGGAGAGACCTGAGAACTCTCTTCAATTGTTTGAAGGGCTTCTCTGTGTATGAGAGATGAGACCTGTTTGCTTGGTCCCAGAAAGCAGAACAAGGGACAATTTGTGGAAGTTGAACCTCTGTTTTGTAATAAGACTTCCCAAGAATTAAAATTGTCCAGAAGTGGAATGAAATGGGTCCTCCCTCACTGGAGGCTTTCAAACAGTGACTTGACAGGCATTTTTCACGGGAGTTGTTGAAGGGATTCTCGGTCAGGTATGGGATTGGCTAGACTGCTTCTGTCATCCCTTCCAACACAGAAAATATGTGATTCTGTGATGCAGAAGCACAACTGAGCAGGTTTTAAGACAACAATGTTCAACAAAATACTGTTTCATCTTTTTTTATGTTTTATGGTCATAAAATGTATGATTAAAAAAAGAGAATGACTCCAAATTTCCACTGTCTTAGCTTTTCTTCATTAATTCATGTCAAGAAAAAGAAAGGAAAACTGGGAGCAATGGAGTATTGGAAGGTGTTATGAAATGACTGGTAGGAAGTCAAAGGGGTGTTCAAGTGACTCTCTCTTACAGTGAAAAGTCCAACAATGTTTTACAGTAGGAATGTTTAGACCATGTTTTGAACCATCAGGTACCCCTTCCTCACGCTTCCCCCTCTTCCTCACCTGTCTGACTACAACTATCTCTTGCCCCATGTTCTCTACTCTAGGAATCTTAGAACAATTGAAATCTCCCTCTTAAACTGTGATGCCCATTTTATCACATTACTCCAGAAACAGAATACCATGGCAATTGCCTTCCTCTTCCTGCATACGATGCTTTTCTTAATAAATTGAGTCATTGTCTTGGTTGCTATACTTGTAAGTAATATGAAGAACCTCCATCTGAGGGAAATAGTCACTCCAGCCATGCTCACTTAAACCTGGCTTAACCCTTTACTCCCACCTTGACCTTATGTAGATACTTTCCCGCTTCCTCTCTTCCAACTCTCTTTGGAGTTTTCTTTCCAACTTAGAATATAAGCTTCTTGAGGACAGGAAATGAATTTCTTTTGGCTTGTACTTTTATTCCCAGCACTTGACACAGTTCCAGGAACATAATAGGCATTTAATAAGTGTTTTATCCATCATTATCTACCTCATAATGATAAACCTGCAAATCTTTGAGAAAGTTGCTGTCCAGCCACTCACATTCACAACTCTGACTTTTGATGCTGATTATCTGTCCCAAGGGTAAGAGAATACCTTATCCCTATTACCTACCTGTTGACTTCTCAAGTTCAACCAGCATTCTGGTCTGCCAAGATTATTTGGAGCCCTAACTGTCATCTGGTGAAACAACATCTAAAACAAAGTGCTCCGAATGAGCATCACGCTTCAATGGACTGGATTTCTGGATTTCCCTTCCAGGTAAATAATACAATCATCCTCCCAAGCAATGTTTTAGAGGCAGTTCAATTTGGGTCAGGCCTTGGCAATTAGCACAGGTCTGCAGCTCAGATTAAATCAGTTTGTTAGCCTAGGAATGGAGCATCGTTGTTTTAAAATTGCCCAAATCCAAGAAACAGAGGTCCTGAGATTAATCACGTTTTCAGTGAGGGAATGAACCCTCATTCAGAAATGGACATGGACAATGTTTGAGGCAAGTCTGTTCAGTCATATCCAACTCTTCGTGATCACATGAGGGGTTTTTAAGGAAAGATACTGAAGGGATTTGACATTGCCTTCTCCACCTCATTTTACAGATGAGGAATTGAGGCAAACAAGGTTACATGACGTGCCCAGAGTCATACAGCTAGTAAATGTCTGAGGCCATTTTGAACTCAGAACTTCCTAACTCCAGATCCAGTCTTCTATCCAGTGTACCACCTACCTGCTTTGAGACAGGCAGTTAACTTCAAAAGGATGGGATCAACAGTCTAAGGGTAGGTCTTCCAACCCGTGGACTGTTGCTTTAAAAAGAAACCCAAAGGGTTCAAGTGAAACAATGGGCCTCTCCCTTCCCACAAAGATTAACTTTCGTAATTGCAAAAACTCCATGCTAAGGAAGAGAGTGCCAGAACTTCAGTGAAAATTGTGAATTCAGAGCCTGTGTTAGCTAGGAGATAGAATTTCAGCAGACAAACCAGCATCTCCCTCCCTCCTTCCTCTCTGCATCAGCCCTAAACACCTTTCTCAGCTTTCTTTCATTCAATGACACTACTGGACATGGTCAAGGGCAAACGTTTTCTCGCCCTCTTAAAAATCTCTCAAGGTCAGGGAGGAGAAATCGGTGTGATCTCATGAAAGGATCAATGAGTTTAGAGTCAGATGGTTTAAAAAAAATCTTTTTTGACCTTTTGTGAGCATTTTTACCCCTGGGTCTGTTTCCTCATCTGCAAAGTAAGATAACTGTACGAAGTGACCTCTAAGGCATCTTTCTGCTCTAAATCTATTATTTTGGGACATAGGTCCATTTTCCATCCAGAGGCATCAGGTCACTTGGGCCTCAGTTTCTTTATATTAAAATGCCTGAGATGGTTTCAAGGGTACTTTCCTTTTCCAGTTCTTTTGATCCACAGGAACACAGCAAGTTGAAGGCATTTTAGCCCTTGCCTGACACAGCACCAGTCCCCTATCTATGTGAAAGTGTTCCCCTGAAAGAATTTTCCAATAATCTTTATGGTCACCAGCACATTCCATCTCCCTTTGGGGAGTTTATCAGCCTTAATCTTAGTGCCTGGCAGCTCAAACAAATCTGGGCACTTAACATCAGTTGTCCTGAATGAGGTGCCTGAAGAAACAGGATCCTCCCCTAGATCCGTCTCCCTGCAGGTGGGTGTTGGTTCCCTTTCAGCAGATGGCTGGTACAAGAGGAGAAGGAGTTGTGTTATTTCTCAATAGGTAAATATTTGCACTGGACCGGAACTAAAGGAGGAAAAAATCCTCAGCTTAGTTGACCAAGAAGACCTGAGACTTAAGGACACCTCAGCATTTAAGTTGGAGTCGGAAGTGAGCCACCAGCCCAGTTGTATTTCAGCTGTTTTCATATCTGACACCTCTTTTTGGCATGGGATAATCTGGGTAAACTGTGAAAATTGGGGAAGAAGATCCAGTTGGGGATCTGGTACCTCTCTTTCAGCATGGAAATGTCTGTGGCGGGTTTATACTGAACCTTGCCCATACTCGTGGTGTGGAAGAGCTATGTGGAAGGGCTATCCCCCAAGTCTGCACCAATGGAGATTAGCTCTCAAAGGGATCCCCAAGCTTCAAGGTCAGCCTTGGGAAGAGACTGATTCCAGTATTCAAGAAACAGGCTCACTGGCTTTGGAGAAGATCCTCGCCAGTTGGACTGAGTGGTAGTGAGTACCACAGTAAGCTTAGCTGCAGACTCCTACTCTCTCAAGGCAGAAAGGGGTCTCAGACATTTGGACAGAGACAAAGTACATACTTCAACAAGATGGCAGGTCTTCAGAGTATTGAAATATGAGTTGAGGTGGGGGAGGGAATGGGGGGAGCATGTTGAGGTGGGAAAAGGTAATCAAATTCCCAACGTGCATCAAAATCAAATGGGGTTCGCTATATCTTCTTGTCATGGATCACAAGAGAAAAAACCTGGTCCCATGAGGCGGAAGAAATGGGTTCAAATTCTATTTCTTCCACCTCTGTGACCTTGGGAGAGTCATTTCCCCTGTGCCCTGTAAAATGAGGGACTTGGGGATTATATACCTTCTAGGCAGTTTACCTCTAAAGCCAATAGGGAGTCATTAACCTGTATATGGGGATCACAACTAGCCACATACTACGGTTTTAAAATGTCTATGTTATCTGTGTTTTATTGCATTTTTATTTATTTTGTTAAATCTTTTCTAATTATATTTTAATCTTGTTCCTGCAGCACTTGGAAGGGTTGTAAGCCCCATACAGCCCAAGGGCCCTTTGTTTGATGTCTCTATCCTAAGGCACTTTTGATCTCTAAACCTTTGTTCCTGCTACTTTCTCTGGGCCCTAAAACAGTGGCCCAAGGATTCTGAATACATTCCTGGGTAAAGGGACTTATTTACATTATCTGTAAAGTTTCCCATCTTTACCAAGAAGACCTAGTAAATAACATCTATCAACACACTGCTAGATCATAAGCTCTTTGAAGCTTGGGGGCAGGGACTCACCTTTCTCTCTTTTTATCCCCAGGGTCTGACACCTGATTGGCATTTAATAGGTAATTTGGACTCACTGACAAATATGTTGGCAAGTTTCTGTCTTTCCCATGTGGGACTAGGACACAGGTCCTGGAGAAATTCATTCATGTTCAGTCTTTAGATATTTATTGTTGATATGGAGATGAACCAGAGCCTGGTCCCTTCCAGGTTCTAAAGCATTGGTAAGTGTAAATACAATCCATCTTGGGACAGGGGGATTTCAAAAAGGCCATAACATCATGGAGAGCTCAAGGGTTTTTTTCAAAACAATCAAAAAGTATACTTTTGGTCACCTTTCCTTGCACTTTTAGGAATGAAAGCATGGTCTTACAAATATGGATCTTGCAAACAGCAGATACAGATCATTCCTGTCCAACTTTACAAGTATACTTACAGATTCCAGTGCTTCATCAACAGAAGAGGACTTTCCATCAACTGGAGGTTGATAAGTTAACTGCTGAGTAACTTTATCGACAAATTGGACTTAAGGTCAAAGAAACTAATGCTTACTGATCTAACCCATTCATCACACACACACACACACACACACACACACACACACACACACACACACACACACCCCAAGGTTAAAAGTATGAGAGGACAATTGAAGCTAATGTTACAAAAAGGCATTGCTGTTATTTCTATGTTTTCTTGTATTTTATTTATTTTTAAAATATTTCCCAAGTAGATTTTGATTCCTTCTAACCAAAAGGAAAATCTTCAGAATAATATAAAGGTGAGCACTGAGCAAGGATCTCATTTCCCAGAGGGTTCCTCTACGAAGGGAACTGATAAAGGAACAGAAATAGCTAGAGTTATTGACTCCTGAATAACATCTGAAGAGACCCAAAAGGCGAAGGCACAGCTGTGCCAGGGCTGGGAAAAGTTATTTCAGAATGACTCTTGAATGAGATCTCAGCTTCCCCAAATTTAAAATATTCCTCGAACAAGCAGCAAGTCCCTGGTTGGCCATGGTTTAGAGGATGTGAATCGCTGGCCTGAACAAATAGAAGGAAAGCCAAGCAACACAACAGTCTTGTAACATTCATGTCTGAGGATCAGGAAAGAATTGTGATTAGTTACCACCTTCCATTCTGAAATGAGTTTACAAAGTGTAATGTTCTGAAAAGAAGAAGAAGAAGAAGAAGAAGAAGAAGAAGAAGAAGAAGAAGAAGAAGAAGAAGAAGAAGAAGAAGAAGAAGAAGAAGAAGCGGAGGAGGAGGAGGAGGAAGAGGAAGAAGAAGGAGAGGAAGAAGAAGGAGAAGGAGGAAGAGGACTATGAAAACTGGAAAATAATATGGTAGAAACTGGGCATAGACCAACATCTGATGCCATATACTAAAATAAAATCCAAATGACTATGTGATTTATATATAAAGGTTGATACTATAAACAAATTAGGGGAGCAAGGAATAGTTTATCTGTCATATTTATGGACAATGGAGGAATTCATGACCAAATAAGAAATAGAGAACACTGTGAAATGCAAAATGGATAATTTTGATTATATTATATTAAGTTGAAAAGTTATTGCACAAACAAAGCCAAGATTAGGAGGGAAGCAGAAAACTGGGAAAGAATTTTTACAGCTAGTGTCTCTGATAAAAGTCTTGTTTCTCAAATATATAGAGAACTGAGTCAAATTTACAATACAAGTCATTCCCCAATTGATAAATTGTCAGAGGGTATGAACAGGCAGTTTTCAGAGGAAGAAATTAAAGCTATCTATAGTTAAATGAAATCACTAATGATTAGAGAGATGTAAATAAAAACAGTTATGAGGAAACCACATCACACCTATCAGATGGGCTAACATGACAAAAGAGGGAAATGATAAATATTAGAGATGTGGGAAAGCTGGAACACCAATACATTGTTGATGGAGTTGTGAGCTGATCCAACCATTCTGGAGAGTAATTTGGTACGCCAAAAGAGCTATAAAAATGTGCATACCCTTTGATCCAGTAATACCACTTCTAGGGCTACATTCCAAAGAGGTCATCAAAATGAAAAGGGACCCATATGCACAAAACTATTTATAGTAGTTCTTTTCTGTGGTGGCCAAGAACTGGAAATTGAGAGAATGTCCATCAATTTGTGAGTGACTAAACAAGTCATGGTATATGAATGTAATGGAATACTACTGTGCTATAAGCAACGATGAACAGGCAGACTTCAGAAAAACTTGGAAAGGGTTATATGAACTTGAGTGAAGTGAACAGAATCAGGAGAACATTGTACATAGTAACAGCCACAGTTTGTGATGACTGATTTTGATAGACTTAGCCCTTCTCAGCAATGCAAGGACCTAAAACAATTCCAAAGGACTTAGGATGGAAAATTCCATCCATGTCCAGAGAACAAACTATGGAGTCTGAATGCAGAGCAAAGCAGACTATTTTCTTTTTTGTTTTGTTTTTTCTTTCTCATGACTCCTCCCATTTGTTCTAATTTTTCTATACAATATGACTAATGTGAAAATATGTTTAATAGGAATGTGTGTATAGAACCTATATCACATTGTATGCCACTTTGGGGAAGGAGGAGGGAGAAAATTTAAAACTTATGGAAGTGAATGTTGAAAACTAAAAATAAATTAATTAACTTTAAAATTTAGAAGGAGAAGGAGAAAGAGAAGGAGAAGAAGAAGAAATCTTGCATGGTTATAGCCAGAGGAAAAACTAAGAAACAAACTCAAGATAAAGGGGAAAATTGTACTGGCTAAGGAGACATGGATGAAACACGGTCTGCACCACTGAAGAGAGGTCCCGCACATAGGAGATCACCGATTCATTGAAGAACCAAGACTTCTTCCAGTGTCTTTCAGCAAGCATATGATGACTGAGTGTTCCACTTGACGTGAGCATTCCATTCATTGGTACTTTTCATGCCCCTCCATTTCTTTACCTTCACTCATGCCTTCCAGTAAATCAAGGTGTCTGTCTAAGAGACTGGGGACCTTCCTCATGTCTGTTCATCATCATATGGATGTCAGTGGCACCTTTGCTTCATGGATCTCAGTGCCTCACCCACTGTTTGAGATTCAAGGTCTCTCTCCAGTGTAATTCCATATTCATCACAGGAAAAGATACCTGCTCAAGACTGTGACATAGCTTTCCACGGACCACTGGGTAATCTTCAAAACCATTTATTTGGGTACTGATGAATTCCATAATTCACAGCTAGTGACCATTCCCAGAAATATCTATTGCACTGAATTAAACTGAAATTACTAAATTGAACAGATTATGCTGTTTATTTCATGGGTTTCTAGTCATAGAATTGGGTCCAGCAGTTAACAAGGGAGAAGGGAATTCCTGTTTGAATCACTTAGAAAGATGGCAGGTCAACAAGCATTTATTAAACTCCTCCTCCATGCCAGGCACCGTGATACACTCTGGGGATACAAAGAAAGGCAAAGCAAAACAAAACAAAGTTCTTGCTTAGTGGAAGTCTACAGGTGTAGGCAATGTACATACAACTACATGCAAATGTGATTTAGACAGGATATGTGGGAAATAATCCACAGAGTTTCTCTCACAGTGGCCAATGGGGCCAAATGGCCAAGAAGAGCCACTGCGAACAATGGATGGGTAGCAGGTGCAGAGGCATCTATCCCGCTTCCTCTTTCAACTCCTTTCCAGTACTGTGGGTCTACAACCCACTACCCTCATGCTCTTGATAATTTTGGATAATAAGTGTAGGCAATGCCTCTCTGTAGTCTCCTGAGAGATGGAGATCTGTGTTGGATAGGAAAACAAATGATTCTTTATACTCCTGTCTCTTTCCTCCTAGAGGGAGACTTTATCTGCAGCCTTGTATCCTGGCACAAGCCCCCAGGCACTTCTTTGAACAGATAAGGGGCCCCTCCTTCCAAACTAATCAATAATTGTG